>OU342740.1:394748953-395259574 GCA_910589775.1 Avena eriantha | reverse complement strand
CATATCTCCATGTTTCCATGGTGGCTCATGACCATGGTGAGAGCGTTCTGCGCAGCACTCCGCGCGTAGGACATATTCCAGTCCCGAACAAGCTGCGGCATCGCCTTGGCCTTGTCCCGGACCTGAAAATCCGACATGCTTGGCATGTCCAGAATCTTTAGAGCTTTGCCAATGTCCTCAAGGGACTAGCGGAAGTCATGAAGAAGGTCACCGACTTGGGTAAGCTGGTGGGTGCAGGGCTCGGAGGAAGAAGAGTCCGTCAAGTTCAGAGGACCTATACACAAAACAAGTTAAGAAAAATCCGACATTGATAGAAGTTGAAGAAAAAAGATAAGTTAGACAGATGGAACGTACCGAGAATGACATCGTCAATCTTGGTCTTCTCCTCCTGGAGACTCTGGAGTTCAGCCCGGAGCGCCTGGGAGATGTCCTTCTCTCTACCAAGCTCATTCTTGAGGTCCGAGATAATTTTATCTTGAGCAGTGATCTTGCGATCACGCTCTTCAGTGGCCATGGAGGAGGATTCTAGGACTTGAGCTATGCTCCTTTCGTGATCCGCCTTGAGCTTATCCAGCTCTTGGCAAAGTCCCTTGTTCTCCACCACCAGGGTCTTGAGGTTCTCGGCCTCTTCAATCATAGCGATGGATTGTTTCACCAGCGCTGTAAGTCAAAAAAGAACAACAGTTCAGAAAAAATTTGACGTTGAAATAGCAAAAGACAAGGTTTGAATCTCGGAATGTTTACCTTCGGCTTCATCCTTGGCTACCTTAAGTTCATCATTTTTAAGCCGAAGAGCTTTGATCTCTCTCCGCTTATCGCAGACATTGGTCAGTAATTCCTGGTTATAGGAACATACTTTCTGTAAGTCAGAATACCCTAAGTCAGAAAGCTACTTAAGACTCGGGCTAATATTTTTTGCTAAATATCAGCACGAGCCTTGGGGGCTACACTAATTCGTTCTTTAGCATCCTAATGAAGCATAAACCCGGATTACATATCCTACTTCATGCTTGGGGACTAGAGGATATGACATAACATAATGGAAAAACAAGAGTTGGAATTCTGACTTACATATTGCTCGCGGGTGAGTTTATCTAAACCCGCGTTCACTTCAGCGGCCACCTTCTCGGCAAGAGTAAGAGGGATCACTGGAGCTGTTGGAAGCTCGCCAGTCCTAATCCTCTCATCGCGAAGGCGGACTTGAGCGAGAAGATCAGAGAACTTGACGTCCTCTGCTTCTTGCACTTCTTCTTCGGGTGACAAGTGGCTTTTCTCCAGGACTTGCCTGGCTAGCCACTGGATCTCCTCTGCAGATTTTCGGGACATGCCAAACTTGGCAAGTCCCGGATTGCTGATGAGGTTTTCGGTGAAGGTTTCAGCCGAGGGATCATTACCCGAAGAGGTTTCACCCTTATCTTGATCTGACGCACCCATGGTGACGTCAGTTTGCGACCCAAGGATCGCTGGCTCCGTTGAAGGAGCCGGGTCTTCTGCAACCACGGAAGAAGGAGTGATCGCCGGAGTTGCAGAAGGTTGAGGGGCAGGAGTCGGAGGAGCCACGGCAGGGGAAGCTATGGTAAGCTTCGTCTGCCGCAGTGGCTTCGAAGGAATCCCTTTCCCCTTACCCTTGATGAGCAGCTTTGCTCTGAGAATGTAGTAAAGTCGGAAACATTACATCTCGGAAAGAAATTCGAATAAAGTACAAAGGCAGAAGTTGTGATTAAAAGTTACCTCTTCACAACAGGCACCTCCTTTGTGCCAACAGCCACTGTCGGAGCTTTGCGCTTCTTGAGCGCAAGGTCCGGCAATGGAACCACTTCTGTCTCCTGAGAAAACTCAGGAGGATATCCTTCGAGCGGAGCAAGTTCCGACTCGGGGAGGTCAGCAAGCTGAAAACAAGAAACCATATCAGTATTGCGGTATAACTTAAAGGTCGAAACACATAAAAAGGTGTACTGATGGGAACTTACCGGCACTATGGGGTTTTCCGCCATGTGCATGTCTAGAGAAATCTCCGAAATTCTCCTCTCGATCCGCTCCTTGATCAGCCACTTGATCTGGCTTAAGTAGCCTTGAGGGGTGTAGGCTTTGGGGTTGATGTGGAGGGAGTCTTTTTTGGATGATGTGATGGAATGCATCAGTCGATCCCCGTGGTACTAAAGGGGCTGGATCCGACAAGAGACCCAGCACTGAACCAAGTCGGATCCCTTCAGACCCTTATGCTTGATCAAATATTTGATCCGCCTCTTCGCGAGGATCAGATCATCGGTGAGAGCTAGAGCAGCCTCGTCCCAGGAAGGCTGGGCCGTGGCGGCTCCGTCGACAAAAGCCGACAAAGCAGTAGCTTTGCGGGGAGCCGGAATATCCCTATGATAGAAAAATGTGGCTGGCCATTGTTTGACCGAGTCACTAGCTGAAATTTTGGGATAAGCCCGGTCTCGTCTAAGTGAAAAGCTGATAGTGCGGTGATGTAAGGAACACCGGCAGTGATGGAATTTCTCCGGACATGGAAATAATACCGGAAGAGAGTCAAACTCGGCCTAATGCCGAGAAAGCCCTCACAAAGCGAAGCATACACACTCATCTCTAAGAGAGAGTTGGGAGGAAGATTATGGAGTTGAACTCCGAAATGATCTATCACCTCGGAGAAGAACTCCGAGGGAGGAAAATACAGACCTCTATCGAGGTGGGTGCTGAAGTGGACCCGCTCACCATCGCGCGGGTTGGGGACGGTTTCCTCGAAGCCGCTTTGCTAGTTGCCGACAACAAGAAGCCCCTCCTTCTCCACGTTCTTGAGGCCCTCTTCGTTAAGAGCGCAGGGGATCCAGATTCCCCAGAAGCTCTCTTTCTCCGCTGCTGCTTCCGCCGACGCTGCCGCCAGGCCGGAGGAAGAAGATGAAGCCATTTCTCCGGTGAGATATTGGCCTAAAAAGGGCGGCGCTGGGAGTTTTGTGGGGAGAGAACAAGGAAGCTCTGTGAGCGCAGGAGGATTGGGAGGAAAGGAAACGGCAAAGGACTGGTGGAAAGGAGAAGGAGAAATCCAAACCCCTTATATCCACCTAACTGCGCCAAGATTCGTGCAAACGCTACAGTGTAACCGCCATGCGTCGTGGAAAGAACTAGGAAGGACCCACGCGATGATTGCGTCTCCTCGATCTCCACGCACGCATTGAAACGGCACCTCGGTTCCACGAACCGCGGATCCACCAACGGTCATGCTGACGGCACGCCTGTCAGATGACGTGACTTGACCATGACTTGTGTCAGGTGGCGTTAGAAACCAAGTTCTGGCTTAGTTTGAAATCAAGCTGGAAAATCCGAGTAACCTGTTGATAGGTCTGACTTATTTTTAAGACCCAGATCGTATATTTTGTTGTGAAGTTTCAGGAACCCTTCAAGATTTTGCAAGCCGATGATCAAGCTAGACGATGATAAAATCCGACTTTGGATCTTGGAGGCCTCCGGGGGCTGCTGTTGGGGATATACTTTCTGGGTATCCTCACAGTTCCTCGCTGAACAGGGTGGCCCACTTCGGGTTAGAGCTTTGCTTCATGGGCGGCCCAGTCAGGGAGAAAGACAGAGTCCTATCCAGCTACGGGAGGGCCTAGAAGACTTACCGAATTAGGCCCATAATGTTACTTGTAGTTCAAGATGTACTCTATAACCAACTCTTAGTCGTAGCCGTATTGATCAATCATGTAAACCCTAGGCTGGATATCTATATAAGCTGTCCTAGGGAGAGCCTTTAGGGCAACACCCAATACTTTAGACCCTCAACTCGCATAGGTGAAACCCTTGTAACCCATATTCTAGCTCTGCCGTATTACTGCATTGCTAGCAGGAGTAGGATCCGTCCAAAGCCGGCGGATTCGAACCTGGGTAAACTTGTGTGCTCACCGTCCCGGAACACCGTACGTCTCACACCCCTCTCTTCCGCACGCCTCGAGGACCCCCTCATGGCGTACTTGTCCTCAGTCCGATGACAGATCCACTAGTGTCATTGCATGTCTGTTCTTTTCATGAACCACACCCAGTGTCATTGCATGTGTGTTCTTCTAAACAAACCACATAAGGATCCACCAGTGTCATTGCATGTCTGTTCTTTTCATGAACCACATAAGGTTCGACCAGTGTCATTGCATGTTTGTTCTTTTCATGAACCACATAAGGATCCACCGGTGTCATTGCATGCCTATTCTTTTCATGAACCACATATGGATCCACCAGTGTCATTGCGTGTCTGTTCTTTTCATGAACCACACCTAGTGTCATTGCATGTGTGTTCTTCTAAAAAAACCACATAAGGATCCACTAGTGTCATTGCATGTCTGTTCTTTTCATGAACCACATAAGGTTCCACCAGTGTCATTGCATGTCTGTTCTTTTCATGAACCACATAATGATCCACCAGTGTCATTGCATGTCTGTTCTTTTCATGAACCACACCCAGTGTCAGTGCATGTCTGTTCTTTTCATGAACCACACCCAGTGTCACTGCATGTATGTTCTTTTCATGAACCACATAAGGATCTACCAGTGTCATTGCATATATGTTCTTTTCATGAACCACACGTGGATCCACCGGTGTCATTGCATGTCTGTTCCTCTAAACAAACCACATAAGGATCCACCAGTGTCATTGCGTGTCTGTTCTTTTCATGCACCACACCCAGTGTCATTGCATGTGTGTTCTTCTGAACAAACCACATAAGGATCCACCAGTGTCATTGCCTGTCTGTTCTTTTCATGAACCACACCCAGTGTCATTGCATGTGTGTTCTTCTAAACAAACCACATAAGTCATTGCATGTCTTTTCTTTTCATGAACCACACCCGGTGTCATTGCATGTCTGTTCTTTTCATGAACCATATCTAGAGTCATTGCATGTCTGTTCCTCTAAACAAACCACATAAGGATCCACCAGTGTCATTGATTGTCCGTTCTTTTCATGAACCACACCTAATGTCATTGCATGTGTGTTCTCCTGACAAACCACATATGGATCCACCAGTGTCATTGCATGTTCGTTCTTTTCATGAACCATAGCTAGAGTCCACCAGTGTCATTGGATGTGTGTTCTTCCCATGAACCACACATGGATCCACCAATGTCATTGCATGTTTGTTCCTTTCATGAATCACAGCTAGTGTCATTGCATGTCTGTTCTTTTCATGAACCATATCTAGAGTCATTGCATGTCTGTTCCTCTAAACAAACCACATAAGGATCCACCAGTGTCATTGCATGTCTGTTCTTTTCATGAACCACACCCAGTGTCATTGCATGTGTGTTCTTCTAAACAAACCACATAAGGATCCACCAGTGTCATTACCTGTTTGTTCTTCCCATGAACCACACATAGATCCACCAGTGTCATTGCATGTCTGTTCTTTTCATGAATCACAGCTAGAGTCATTGCATGTCTGTTACTTACATAAACCACATATGGATCCACCTAGTGTGATTTCATGTATGTTCCTCTAAACAAACCACATAATGATCCACTAGTGTGATTGGATGTGTGTTCTTCTCATGAACCACACGTGGATCCACCAGTGTCATTGCATGTTTGTTCCTCTAAACAAACCACATAAGGATCCACCAGTGTTATTGCATGTCTGTTCTTTTCATGAACCACACATAAGGATCCACCAGTTTCATTGCATGTCTGTTCTTTTCATGAACCACACCCAATGTCATTGCATGTCTGTTCTTTTCATGAACCACATAAGGATCTACCAGTGTCATTGCATGTCTGTTCATTTCATGAACCACACCCAGTGTCATTGCATATGTGTTCTTCTAAACAAACCACATAAGGATCCACCAGTGTCATTGCATGTCTGTTCTTTTCATGAACCACACCCATTGTCATTGCATGTCTGTTATTTTCATGAACCACATTAGGCTCTTCCAGTGTCATTGCATGTCTGTTGTTTTCCTGAACCACACAAGGATGCACAAGTGTCATTGCATGTCTGTTCTTTTCATGAACCACATAAGGATCCACTAGTGTCATTGCATGTCTGTTCTTTTGATGAACCACACCTAGTGTCAGTGCATGTCTGTTCTTTTCATGAACCACACCCAGTGTCACTGCAAGTCTGTTCTTTTCATGAACCACATAAGGATCTACCAGTGTCATTGCATGTATGTTCTTTTCATGAACCACGTAAGGATCCACTAGTGTCATTGCATGTCTGTTCTTTTCATGAACCACACCTAGTGTCATTGCATGTCTGTTCTTTTCATGAACCACACCCGGTGTCACTCCATGTCTGTTCTTTTCATGAACCACATAAGGATCTACCAGTGTCATTGCATGTCCGTTCTTTTCATGAACCACATAAGGTTCCACCAGTGTCATTGCATGTCTTTCTTTTCATGAACCACATAAGGATCCACCAATGTCATTGCATGTTTGTTCTTTTCATGAACCACACCCACTGTTAGTGCATGTCTGTTCTTTTCATGAACCACACCAAGTGTCACTTCATGTATGTTCTTTTCATGAACCATATAAGGATCTACCAGTGTCATTGCATATCTGTTCTTTTCATGAACCACACGTGGATCCACCGGTGTCATTGCATGTCCGTTCCTCTAAACAAACCACATAAGGATCCACCAGTGTAATTGCATGTCTGTTCTTTTCATGAACCACACCTAGTGTCAGTGCATGTCTGTTCTTTTCATGAACCACACCCGATGTCACTCCATTTCTGTTCTTCTCATGAACCACATAAGGATCTACCAGCGTGATTGCATGTCTGTTCTTTTCATGAACCACATAAGGTTCCACCAGTGTCATTGCATGTCTGTTCTTTTCATGAACCACACACCCAGTGTCAGTGTATATCTGCTCTTTTCATGAACCACACCCAATGTCGCTGCATGTATGTTCTTTTCATGAACCACATAAGGATCTACCATTGTCATTGCATATCAGTTCTTTTCATGAACCACACGTGATCCACCGGTGTCATTGCATGTCTGTTCCTCTAAACAAACCACCTAAGGATCCACCAGTGTCATTTCGTGTCTGTTCTTTTCATGAACCACACCAAGTGTCATTGCATGTGTGTTCTTCTGAACAAACCACATAAGGATCCACCAGTGTCATTGCCTTTCTGTTCTTTTCATGAACCACACCCAGTGTCATTGCATGTGTGTTCTTCTAAAGAAACCACATAAGTCATTGCATGTATGTTCTTTTCATGAACCACACCCGGTGTCATTGCATGTCTGTTCTTTTCATGAACCATATCTAGAGTCATTGCATGTCTATTCCTCTAAACAAACCACATAAGGAACCACCAGTGTCATTGAATGTCTGTTCTTTTCATGAACCACGCCTAATGTCATTGTATGTGTGTTCTCCTGACAAACCACATATGGATCCACCAGTGTCATTGCATGTTCGTTCTTTTCATGAACCATAGCTAGAGTCCACCAGTGTCATTGGATGTGTGTTCTTCCCATGAACCACACATGGATCCACCAGTGTCATTGCATGTCTGTTCCTTTCATGAATCACAGCTAGTGTCATTGTAAGTCTGTTCTTTTCATGAACCACACCCAGTGTCAGTGTATGTCTGTTCTTTTCATGAACCACACCCAGTGTCACTAAATGTCTGTTCTTTTCATGAACCACATAAGGATCTACCAGTGTCATTGCATGTATGTTCTTTTCATGAACAAAATAAGGATCCACCAGTGTCATTGCATGTCTGTTCTTTTCATGAACCACACCCAGTGTCATTGCATGTCTGTTCCTCTAAACAAACCAGATAAGGATCCACTAGGGTCATTGCATGTCTGTTCTTTTCATGAACCACACCCGGTGTCACTCCATGTCTGTTCTTTTCATGAACCACATAAGGATGTACTAGTGTCATTGGATGTGTGTTCTTCTCATGAACCACATGTGGATCCACCGGTGTCATTGCATGTCTGTTCCTCTAAACAAACCACATAAGCATCCACAAGTGTTATTGCATGTCTGTCCTTTTCATGAAACACATAAGGATACACCAGTGTCATTGCATGTCTGTTATTTTCATGAACCACATAAGGATCCACCAGTTTCATTGCATGTCTGTTCTTTTCATGAACCACACCTAGTGTCATTGCATGTCTGTTCTTTTCCTGAACCACACCCGGTGTCACTACATGTCTGTTTTTTTCATGAACCACATCAGGATGTACTAGTGTCATTGGATGTGTGTTCTTCTCATGAACCACACGTGGATCCACCGGTGTCATTGCATGTATGTTCCTCTAAACGAACCACATAAGGATCCACTAGTGTCATTGGATGTGTGATCTTTTCATGAACCACACCTAATGTCATTGCATGTGTGTTCTTCTAAACAAACCACATAAGGATCCACCAGTGTCATTGCCTGTCTGTTCTTTTCATGAACCACATAAGGATACACCAGTGTCATTGCATGTCTGTTATTTTCATGAACCACATAAGGATCCACCAGTTTCATTGCATGTCTGTTCTTTTCATGAACCACACCCAGTGTCATTGCATGTCTGTTCTTTTCCTGAACCACACCCGGTGTCACTACATGTCTGTTCTTTTCATGAACCACATAAGGATCTACCAGTGTCATTGGATGTGTGTTCTTCTCATGAACCACACGTGGATCCACCGGTGTCATTGCATGTCTGTTCCTCTAAACAAACCACATAAGGATCCACCAGGGTCATTGCATGTCTGTTGTTTTCATGAACGACATAAGGATCTACCAGTGTCATTGCATGTGTGTTCTTTTCATGAACCACATAAGGATCTACAAGTGTCATTGCATGTCTGTTCTTTTCATGAACCACATAAGGATCCACCAGTGTCATTGTGTGTCTGTTCTTTTCATGAACCACACCCAGTGTCATTGCATGTTTATTCTTTTCATGAACCGCACCCGGTGTCACTACATGTCTGTTCTTTTCATGAACCACATAAGGATCTACCAGTTGGATGCGTGTTCTTCTCATGAACCACACGTGGATCCACTGGGGTCATTGCATGTATGTTCCTCTAAACAAACCACATAAGGATCCACCAGTGTCATTGCATGTCTATTCTTTTCATGAACGACATAAGGATCCACTAGTGTCATTGCATGTCTGTTCTTTTCATGAACCACATAAGGATCCACCAATATCATTGCATGTCTGTTCTTTTCATGAACCACACCTAGTGTCATTGCATGTTTGTTGTTTTCATGAACCACACCCGGTGTCACTTCATGTCTGTTCTTTTCATGAACCACATAAGGATCTACCCATGTCATTGGATGTGCGTTCTTCTCATGAACCACACGTGGATCCACCGGTGTCATTGCATGTCTGTTCCTCTAAACAAACCACATAAGGATCCACCAGTGTCATTGCATGTCTGTTGTTTTCATGAACCACACCCAGTGTCATTGGATGTGTGTTCTTCTAAACAAACCACATAAGGATCCACCAGTGTCATTGTATGTCTATTCTTTTCATGAACCAGACCCAGTGTCAGTGCATGTCTGTTCTTTTCATGAACCACACCTAGTGTCACTGCATGTAAGTTATTTTCATGAACCACATAAGGATCTACAGTGTCATTTGATGTGTGTTCTTCTCATGAAGCACACGTGGATCCACGGGTGTCATTCCATGTCTGTTCCTCTAAACAAACCACATAAGGATCCACCAATGTCATTGGATGTGTGTTCTTTTCATGAACCAGACCCGGTGTCATTGCATGTGTGTTCTTCTAAACAAACCACATAAGGATCCACAGTGTCATTGCATGTCTGGTCTTTTCATGAACCATATAAGGATGGGCCCACCAGTGTCATTGCATGTCTGTTCTTTTCATGAACCACACCCAGTGTTAGTGCATGTCTGTTCTATTCATGAATCACACCCAGTTTAACTCGGTGTCTGTTATTTTCATGAACCACATACGGATCTACCAGTGTCATTGGATGTGTGTTCTTCTCATGAACCACACGTGGATCCACCGGTGTCATTGCATGTCTGTTCCTCTAAACAAACCAGATAAGGATCCACCAGTGTCATTGCATGTCTGTTCTTTTCATGAACCACACCCAGTGTCATTGCATCTGTGTTCTTCTAAACAAACCACATAAGGATCCACCAGTGTCATTGCGTGTCTGTTCTTGACATGGGTATACCCTGCAGGTACTCGAGCTTGGTATATACGATATAAATACGTATAGGCTCACGGTGTCGCCAAGGCCCAGACGAAAGGATTCGATGGATCTGCGGACTCTTGATTGCTTGAGAGACAAGAAGAAGCTAAAGATAGAAAGTTTGAAGGGGAAAACCCTAACTTGTAACCGACTCGACCTGCTACCTGAGACCTAGCCTATCTATATAAAGGCTAGGAGGGGCCGGCGAGGAGGACTCACGCAATCCTAGTTTCTACAACCCTCGCCAGATTGCATCTGTGCATCATTGTAACTTTCGACTCCCTCGATAATTCCACGAGCAGACAAGCAGGAGTAGGGACCACTACGAGGCCTGAACCTGGGTAAATCCTTTGTCCCCTGTGTGCTTGTTTGCTAGCCGATAGATGTCTTCAACACTCCCTCCTTCTCCAAAACCCAAGTCCATAACAATGGGCATTGATGAGTTAAACCCTCGCCAATTGGCGCCGTCTGTGGGAATTGGGAGTGCTGATGTTGCGGCTTCTTCGGCCCCATCAACCGCGATCTACAACTCCGCAACAGCGGAGATTTGCCAGCTCTTCGGCGCCTTCGACTTCACCGTCCACACACCGGCCACCCGCCCGGCTTTCGAGTCCGTGGGAGACGGAATCAGCTTGGCGATTGGGAGCTTTCGCTTCCAAGTTGGTCAGATGGGCACGCTTCGCATGCCTGATCAACCGACAACACTGGAGATTGCCCCGGCATCATGGTTCCCTCCATCGATCGGCACCCTCAGCGAGCTCAATACTCCGGCAGCAGTCGGAAACACAATCAGTGACAGCAGTCGCGACTCCGATCTGAGCGATCTGGCCACAGAAGATGGAACCTGCGATTCCGAATCTGAAAGCTGTGGAAGCAACAGATTCCCCAATCACTTCATGTGCGCCGTCATCAACGCAGGCGACACCTCCGCCAATCGCACCGTCATCAACACGGGAAACGGCACCGATCCACCCAACGGTGGCAACGGTGGTAACGGCGCCAACGGTGGAGCAGTCGAACCTCCCAGCATAATCAATGAGCAAACCGGCGAACGCGTCATAATCAGGCTCAATGATCAAGAGTGGGAACACTGCCGCGAAGCCTTACGAGGTACACCTCTGCCCCTTGGATCCCCACAGGAATTACTAATGGGCTACCACTAGCTCCTGAAAGAAGAACTCAAGCGCCAAAAAGAAGCAATCGCGCAGCTGGAGGCGCGCAAAAGGGCGGCGGACGAATCGAGCCTCCGTCGTGCTGGGCTCTCCTCCTATGGAGGATCCGCCTCACGAGGAAACGAGTATGTCGCCAAGAAGAGGCAGTCGCGAATGGCTCACCTCACCGAACAAGAGCGCATAGACGCCGCGAAAGTCCTCGACTTCAGCTCTATGACAGTCGACACGAGAGGCAACGTGGTCCCCAGAACGCCACAGGCCACGGTCACGACAGCCACCATGTACCTCCTCAACAACCTGCCACCGGCTGGAGATCCCCGAACCGCCATGCACCGATCTATGATCGCGGGTTTGGGGTTAATCGAGGCCGCCCTCGACAAGCAGCCAGTACCAGACCCCAAAAAGGGCAAAACGCTAGCAAAACGCTACTCCTTGCCCTCGTCTAGCGATGAAAGTCACGATCTGTCTCGACGCCGTCGTTCGCAGCGACACGATCGCGACTTCGACGCGCGCAATGACCTCACACAACGCAAGATCGACAAATCAAGAGCACGACGTGCCCGGTCGACTGACTCAGAGGAGGAAGACGGGGAGCTCTGCGGCGCCAGATGCTTCAGCAGATCCATTAGGCAGAAACAAATGCCTAAGGGGTTTAAACTTCCGTCGGAAAACCCGAAGTTCGACGGCCTACAAGACCCTAAAATCTGGCTAGAGGACCACATCTCCTCCGTCAGACTCCACGGAGGCAGTCGAAGTACTGCCATGCAGTGTTTGCAGCTACAGCTGCAGGGCGCCGCCCGAGCATGGCTCAATAGCCTCCCACGCGGATCCATTCGCAGCTGGGATGAGCTGGTCTATAGCTTCATGCGCAACTTTAAGGGCACGTACAAACGTCCCGCATCAATCGAAGAATTGAGATGCTGCCAGCAAAAATCTGGCGAATCACTGCGCTCATACATCCGAAGGTGGTCCATCATCAAGAATTCCACGGAAAACATCTCAGAGGACCACGCGATTGATGCATTCAACGGTGGCGTTCGCCGCTTAGAGCTCATGGAAGAGCTGGGCCGCTCAAAGCCCCAGACTATCGACCACCTAATGGAGATCGCGAATCGATGGGCTGATGGAGAAGATTCAGTGAAGAACCGCGCTCACTCTGACGAGGAGGCAGAGCTCGAACGCAGACGCGACCGCCGAGGCAAATGCCGCATGCGCATTTACGACGACCGTGACGACATTAATATGGTCGCAGCCGGCTATGCCGAAAGACGCGACGACAACCGCAACAACGGATACCGCGACTCTGGGAATACCATGCAAGTGTGGCAACGCCGCACTCGCGACGAGGCAACCGCGACCTCCATCGAGGAGAAACTGTCCAGACCATGCACGGTACACTTCTACATCGACAAGCATGATGGCAAAAGAAAGTCCAGCCACCTCCTCAAAGACTGCCGCGAGTTCCTCAAGCTACACGAGGGATTGGTTCGGATGAACCGCAATGCAGTCGAAAGAGGCTACGGGGCCACTCCAGGCGCCGTGGCACATGGCGCACCGCCACCACCACCAGGGCCACCCCCGAACGGAGCTGCACCGGACCAGCACCACGGAGGAGAACCATACCCACGGGCCATGGGTACCATGATGATCCAAAAGGGGCGCCCCTCCAATAGGGTGCAGAAAGCTATCACTCGCCAAGTCAACTTGGCCACGCACTCACCACCATCCACCCCTGAGTACCTCAGTGGCAGTGAGTCGTGCATCACCTTCGATAAACGCGACCACCCGCCTCAAGTACCTCGCCCAGGCCATTGCCCCCTCGTTCTCGAGGCGCAAATTGGAGGTTTCGACATGAGTCGCGTCTTCATGGACGGCGGAAGCGGCATCAACCTCATATTCGCGAGTACCCTGCGAGCAATGAGGATTCCTCTAACCTGCTTGGAGGCATCGAACACAACATTCCATGGCATCGTCCCAGGGAAAGGCGTATACCCCCTGGGCAAAATCAACCTCGACGTCATATTCGGCACCCCGAAGAAATTTAGGCGCGAGCGCATTGACTTTGAGGTCGTCGACTGGCCCTCACAATACCACTTCATCCTCGGACGCGTCGCGTTCGCCAGGTTCATGGCGGTACC
This sequence comes from Avena eriantha, assembly GCA_910589775.1. Classification (NCBI taxonomy): domain Eukaryota; kingdom Viridiplantae; phylum Streptophyta; class Magnoliopsida; order Poales; family Poaceae; genus Avena; species Avena eriantha. Next base: position 395,246,055 of record OU342740.1, on the reverse strand, counting down.
CCACTACGCCTACCTGCAGATGAAAATGCCAGGTCCCAACGGCGTCATCACGATCAACGGAAGCTTTGAGCGATCCGACAGTTGCGACAGGGAACTCAACAGAATCTCCCAGTCCTTTGGCATGCAGGAGGAGCTTGCGCGATTGAAGGAAACGACAGACAATAGTATGTCTCCCCTGAGCAGGCCAGGCTCAACTGATCTCTCCTTTGACTCATCCGTGCACACAAAGAAGGTGCAGGTCCATCCGACAGATCCCACCAAAACGGCCCTCATTGCCAACAACTTGAGTCCCACATAGGAACTCGCGCTCGTCGAATTCCTCCGTGAGCACTGGGAAATTTTTGCCTGGTGTCCTGTGGACATGCCAGGAGTTCCCAGGGAATTCGCCGAGCACGCACTCCACGTGAACCCCGACGCAAGGCCAGTCAAACAAACAATCATGCGACTATCTGAGCCACTAGCGCAGGCAGTTGGCATGGAGATCAACAGACTCCTCGAGGCCAAATTCATACGCGAGATCAAGGAAAGCACTTGGCTCGCCAATATGGTGCTGGTGCCAAAAAAGGACACGGATATCCTATGGATGTGTGTGGACTTCACTTCTTTAAACAAGCACTGCCCAAAGTATCACTTCCCGCTACCACGAATCGATCAAATCATCGACTCCACCGCTGGATGCGAGCGCCTCTGCTTTCTCGATGCCTACTCAAGCTATATCCAAATTCGAATGAAGGAGGAAGACCAAGAGAAGATCGCGTTTACAACGCCCTTCGGTGTGTTCTGCTACAACACAATGCCCTTTGGGCTAAAAAACGCGGGAGCCACCTACCAGCGGTGCATGCAGGCTTGCCTCAAGGAGCAATTGGGTCACAACATCCAAGTCTATGTCGACGACATAGTAATCAAAACCAAGGAGGAAGCCTCTCTAATCAACGACAAGCGCGAAACATTCGCCAACCTCGATCGTTACCGGATTAAGCTCAATCCGGACAAATACGCCTTTGGCGTACCATCTGGGCAGCTGCTCGGGTATCTCATCTCCGCGAGGGGAATTGAGGCAAACCCAAAAAAGATAAAGGCCATACTGGCCATGGAGAAGCCAAAGAACGTAAGAGGCGTCCAGCAACTAGCCGGACGAATCGCGGCCCTCAGTCGATTTATCAGTCGAATGGGGGAAAAGGCACTGCCCTTCTATCAGCTCCTCCGCAAAGCTGACAAATTTGAGTGGACCAAGGCAGCGCAAGAAGCATTCGAAGACCTCAAGCGCCTATTGTCCACCTTGCCAATACTGGTGACTCCACGAGAAAGGGAGCCACTACTGCTATACATCTCCGCTACCAACCAACTGGTTAGTAAAGTGCTCGTCGTCGAGCGGGCTGAGGAAAACAAGGTCCATGGCGTACAACACCCGGTATACTACCTCAGCGAAGTCCTCACGCCAACAAAACAGCGGTACCCGCACTACCAGAAGCTGGCGTATGGCGTCTTCATGACCCCCCGGTGACTGCGCCATTACTTCCAGGAACACCCAATCGTGGTAGTCAGCGACGCCCCATTGGGACATATCCTCAATAACCCCGACGCCACGGGACGAGTCACGCTCTGGGGAATCGAACTGTCTCCACGAGACATCACATACGAAAAATGCGGCGCAATCAAGTCGCAAGTTCTTCCTGACTTTCTCGTGCATTGGATGGAAAACCAACTCCCAGACAAGCCAGATATGTCCTACCTTTGGACCATGCACTTCGATGGATCCAAGCGGAAGGACGGAGTAGGAGCAGGTGTCATTCTGACGTCACCTCAAGGAGACAAGCTGAAATATATCCTGCGAATGCAGTTCACGGCCTCAAACAATGAGGCTGAATACGAGGCCTTGTTGCACGGGATGAGGATGGCAAAAGCCTGCGGCGCAAAGAGGCTCATCATATATGGCGACTCCAAGCTGGTCGTCAACCAAACAATGCACGAGTGCGACACACTCAATGACAATATGATCGCATACCGCGACCTCTATGATACACTCGAGGGAGACTTCGATGGTTGCGAGTTGCGACATGTAGGTCGTGAAAGCAACGAGGAGGCGGACACACTCGCCAACATAGGCTCTACCTGCGCCCCCATACCACCTGGGGTATTTCTCGAGCGCATCTGCGAATGCTCTATCAAGCCAAAGGCCGTAGAGAAGAAAACAAGCGCAGCAATGGACTCGGGGGCTACGCCACCCAATGAGCCAATGGCACTCGATGATTTGGAGCTGGACACAGGACTCGAAGGGCCAATGAGCGTCATGATGATAGAACAATCTTGGACTCAGTCGTACATTACATATCTCCTCAGCAAGCGCCTACCGGATGACCTGACGGACGCACGGCACATCGCACGACGCTCCAAGGCATTCGCCGTTATCAACGGCGAACTGTATAAATGCAGTATCACAGGCGTGTTACAGCGATGCGTCTCTCCTGCCGATGGAAAAGCAGTCCTCCTCGACATACATGAAGGAACCAGCGGACACCACGCCAGCAGTCGCGCCCTCGTTGCCAAAGCTCTAGGAGCTGGATTTTACTGGCCCACGGCCATGCGCGACGCCAAGGACATAGTCCAAAAGTGCAACGCTTGTCAGCGATTCGCGGACAAACCACACGCACCAGGCGCGGAATTGCGGCCTATTCCATTGGCCTGGCCCTTCGCACAGTGGGGTCTCGACATGGTTGGCAAACTTCCAAGGTCCTCGCAAGGAGGATACGTCTACCTCTTGGTTGCAGTCGACAAATTCACCAAGTGGATCGAAGCCATGCCAGTAACCAAGCAATCAGGGCACAGCGCAGTCAAGTTCTTCGAGTCCATCGTCTATCGCATCAGCGTGCCACACAGCATCATCACTGACAACGGGACGAACTTCACATCCAAGGAGTTCCAAGAATTCTGCGAAAACCTGGGGATCAACATCAGTTATGCCTCAGTCGCGCATCCACAGACCAACGGTCAGGTGGAAAAAGCAAACGGGCTCGTCTACAGCGGAATCAAGAAGCGACTCCTTCGACCACTCGAACAAGCCACGGGTTGCTGGCCAGATGAGCTCCAATCCGTACTCTGGAGCTTACGTACAACTCCAAACAGTGCCACAGGCTACACGCCATTCTTTATGGTGCATGGGGCAGAAGCGGTATTACCCGCCGAACTAAGGTACAAGGCACCGCGCATAGTCGCTTACAACGAACAAGAGTCATCTCTTGCACTCGAAGACTCCGTCGACCTCCTCGACGAGGCGAGAGAAATCGCCGCAGAAAGATCCACGATCTACCAGCAGAACCTGCGTAACTACCACAGTAGAAGGCTTCGCCCCAGATCCTTCGTCGAAGGTAACCTGGTCCTGCGACTGAAGCAGCAGGGGCATCTGAAGCTCGAGTCCCCCTAGGAAGGACCATATTTGGTTACAGAAGTAATCCCAGGTGGCGCCTATCGCCTTCAAGACCTAGAAACAGGAGTCGCATACTCCAACCCTTGGAACGTCGCACAACTACGACGCTTCTACCCCTAGCTGTTTTTACTTTTACATCGCAAAATAAGGCTACTCAGCCAAGGCTACTTAGCCACACATTGTACCTCGTACTGTTCTCCAAATAAATAAAAGCTAAGTGCCCCAAAACTCTGTGTTTTTTCTTTTCACTTCTGTTACTATTGTACTTGGGGGCTGCGCCACCCTACACACATTTGTTCTTCGAACTAATAAACGAGACATCCTGAGTAGCTGGCACATCAATCGAACCCCTTAACGCAAATTCAACCCAGCTGCAACGCACCTGGCAGGTTGATAAAAGGGATGGCCAGGCTAACGAAAAGGACTCGCATTGTGCAACACACCTTACGCTTACAAGAGCTATTTATACGCGTTCAACAATAAATTACATACAAATATATATATATAACTTTACAACACAAATACACTTATGTGCAGGATACAAATCTGGTTACTGCTGCAACAGAAGAACATTGGTTTGCTCCTCGAAGAAGTCGATGATCTCCTCTGCTGGGCGGTCCACCACTTGATAGTGCGGCACCATATTCCAAGAAGATCCGGCTAGCGGCGCTGGCAGACCGGAAGCTATGACGGCGACATCCACGTCAGGCCTGTGCAATCGCACCATCGAGAGGGTAGCCTTGGCACCAGCCACCAACTGCTGCCTCACGCACTCGGCGTGTCATCCAACGGGAACATCGCTCAGTAGATATTCTTCAAACATGACTACGACTTCTTCAGGAAGAGCAGCACTCGCGAAGCGCGATCCTGCAGGGTCGCCAATGCAGTCGCACGATCATGATCCACCCAGAAGTATCCACTCTCTTGAAGCTGCTCCTGGGTGAGACCATGCAGGCGAATGGCAATCCTATCCCTCTCCTCTTGAGGACTATGTGCGCTTACAACTACACGGAGCAGCACCCACGGCATGAGTACAACGTACCACTGCGACTATCTGCAAAGAAAAAAATGAGGACGAGCAAACTAACACTTAAACTGGTCACCCAGCTGTGTCACCTCGCCAAGCAGATACTGCTCACGGGCGGCGGCCTTTTCCGCCTTCGACTTCCACACATCTGCGTTACCGCAGATCAAGGAACTCACGCTGCAGCTGCTTCACGCGGTCACGAAGTCGCGACAGCAAAGACAGCTCCTCTACCCTGGAGCGCGGCGGTACCACTGTCTCATCAAGAGATGATGGATCCTGATTTCCCCCTACGGGACCACTCGATGTGCCCTACCACAGATCAAGACAGAAGCAAATAAGGCGACCAAACTAACACAAAGGCAGGGATAGCAGATGCATTTAGGATAAGCATAAAAACATATTCACAAGCACACTCGCCAGCAGGCATGTTCTTAGGGCAAAAGGACAATTCGCTATCTACTACACAAAGCTAACTACGGAGCAGCTGGCTTCTTCGACTTCGACGCCTTCGGGGGCTTCATCAAATCTGTGGCAGTATCAGACGCCACTGATTTTCCACCTGTCCCTGAAGCCGAAGCTTTTGCCGCCTTCTTAGCGCGTTGGAGCTCATCCGAATACTTGGCAACGGTATTAATGAAAGAATGACCGTATTTGGCATAGGCAGTCGCAAAGGGGGCAAAAACTACCTGCTGACCATCCGCGCCAACAAGCATTGTCTTCGACACCGCAGAGGGATCTATCTCGACTCCGTGGGCCTGCACCATGGCGAGTGACATCGTTGCACCAGCCGCCGGGAGGGAGTTCTTATAGGTAGAAGGCACACCCCCGGCGAGTGACTCCACCAGCTCATCCATTTTGTCGACCTGCTCTGCCTTTGGCATCAACTCCTCTCGGAGGCGACTAAGGGCGACCTTGGCCTTGGACAACGTATTCTGGACGACGGCGCTTCGGTCTTCGACCGCGGATACCGCGCCAGCCAGAGCGTCATCACGACGAAGGGCCTGTGGGTCAAAGCTCAAGTCTCCAGCATCTACACCAAAAAACACGGATCAGATATCTGGTGCCAACGGCAAAACTCCAGAAGCAGAGAAAAGCATCAATCAAAAATCCAGCAGTAAAGGTACCTGAGAGGGCCTTGGCGACTGAGAATAGCTGCTCCTCGAACAACTTCTCTCTGGCCGTAAAAGAGGCGCGCATATCCTCTTCACGCTTTCGGGCTTCATCACGAGCCGCGATTGCCTCATCGCGCCCCTTGACAGCTGCGACCAGTGTCTTCTCCAAGGATGCGACATTGCACAATAGGGCGTTATGCTTAGCTACATGGCAGCCAAAAATAATTGGCTATCAGTCAAACACACCAGAATAGAAAAAAGACGAAAGAAACAAGCATGGAAGCACTCACTTTCGACCACGCGGTGACGCGTCTCCAGCATCGCATGCTGATGACCCATCGCCATCACCTGCTCCGCCACTCGCGCGGCCTCTTTTACAAGGAGCTGTTGCACCAATCAAGGAATCAGCCAAGGGCAACAGAAGGCGTTGACTGCCAAAATACAAAAGAAGGAAAGATATACTCACATGGTCCTCTAGCGACTCCGAAGAAGTCTATTGAGCTGTCATCCGAGCAACTATTCCATGCTCCCCTCCATGAGGAGAACTCGAAGAATTGTGCCCGGAGTGGGCCGCCGCCGGAGGCGAAGGAGCACACTCGACCTCTACCTTGGCCCTTGAGGTCACGACTCCTGATTCCTTCAAAAATTCAACGTCGCCAGAAGATGACGACGCCTCTTGACTGCAAGACCAAATTCACATTGAGAAAGGGCAAAACTCGAGGGCAAAGCCACCAAACAGAAAATAGAGAAGAAAGAACGAACTCATAAACTTAACAGTCAAACTTATCAAGATCAAAGGTGGCCTCTGCCGACTCCGACGAAGACTCCTTGGGCAATCGCATCTTCTTGCGAGAAGCTGGTGCTACAGCCCTCACAGGAACAGCGGGAATTGGTGACTCCGCGCCAGCAACAGTGCCTTCTGGAGTTGAAGGAGTCGACGCATCAGAGTCCTCGTTGCGCGGACGCTTGCGAGTATCTGGGCTCTCCGACTCGGGGGTTTCGTCTTCCACGTCAGAAGGGACAGTCGACTCAGACTCGTCCTCTTCAAAAGCTTCGCGAGGAATAATGCCCTCAGGGAGAGGAGGCATGTAAGGCGAGACCGCCCAATCCTGCATACAAAAAGCAAAAAGGGGGCAGGTAAGCAACAGAAAAGCAATCGTGAATATAAGCTACTACGTAGTACGACTGTACCTTGGGAGGAGAATTCGAAGCATCGAAGGGAGGAACGACTGGCTCATTCGGAAGCACATCCTTGAAGGTGTACTTCGTGACCAGTCGCACCCTCTTATCTACCTCACTCGCGGACATGCCATCGGCAAACACGCGAGTGGCATCATCAACACCACCCCATTGAAACATGGGATGGACTCTAGCTTGGAGAGGCTGGACGCAACGACGCAGCCAAGTCCTGATAAGGGCGCAGCCTCCCTCTTCTGTGCCCATGCGACTCTCGAGGTCGCAGACGCGTTGATAAAACACGTTCGTCTCCGCGAGTTCAGATGGCATGATCACGTTCTTCCAAGAACGCATCTTCTTGCAGGGAGTCGCAGGATCAAAAGGAGCCATTCCAAAATGCTCGTCCTTGGCCTTCAGGTCGCGAACATAAAACCATCTGTCCCTCCATCCCTGGACGGACTTGGCGAGCTTGATGTCGAAGTAGGTGGCGGATGGGTCGACATGGATTCCACAACCACCTACGTCATAAACTAAAGAGCCAGATGCGGACTGACGCTTTAGCTTGAACAAACGCTTGAAAAGGCCAAAGTGCGGCTCGATTCCGAGCCAGCACTCGCAGAGAGTGATAAAGCAAGAGATGTGAAGAATCGAATTCGGTGACAGCTGATGGAGCTGGAGCCCGTAAAAACAGAGGAGACCCCTAAGAAAGGGGTGGATAGGCAAAGAAAGGCCACGAATGATGAAAGCCAGAAACATCACTCGAAAACCAGCGGGAGGCACAGGAATGGTCTCACCACTGGGGACGCGCGCGTCGACGACTGCGGCGGAAATAACTCCGTCTTGGCGAAGAAGACGAAGATCGGACGCCTTCATGATTGAGGGGCGCCAGGCACCATTGGTCACACGGGTGCCCGCGACTTTCTTCTTCCCACCGGCGGCGGCACTGGTGCCCACAGCAGCGGCGCCACCCTTCTTTGCCGCAGCAGCAGTGGCGGCGGATTCAGCGACAGCGCCTCCTTTCTTCTTTCCCATTGCGCAACGGCGATGAGAACGCAGAAAGTAACTTGGGAACGAGCGGAGATGGTCCAGAACTGCGGAAAAGATGAGCGCAGGAGAAAAGCAGAGGAACAACGGCAATGGCGATGGCAGCGAGGAAGAAAAGGGCGTAGATGGAAATTTACCGTCCTAGCATCGCTACTTAACCCCTAAGAGGTGCAATCCAACGGCTCACAAAAACCCTATTGGACGCGTGGCACATATCGTGCTCGACACGTGGGAAAGAGGAAGCGCGAACCGTCCCTCCACTGCGCGGAAATCGAGGAGGCACAGTTAATAAAAAAATTACGCACGCCCAGTCAAATCAATGTCAGAAAGTGGGACCCACCGCTTGTCACGTCCCATCAAAGCCGCTCACGCGGGAAACTGAGGTCATGAAAGCGTCAGCACTGACGTCATCAAATAGCTACGTAGTGGAAAACTACGACTACTTTAGTCCTTGCTAGAGTCTGCGACTCCACCAAGCACTCGGGGGCTACTCCCATAGGGAGCGCTGGCCGCGCACCCTATGATTTTCTTTTCTTATTGCAGGGATACAAGCAATCACAATCAAACCCAACTACTCGAAAAATGATTCGACTATGGACGTGGGTTACTCCCATAGGGAGCGCTGGAAACAAATTCGATTGAAACAAGCAAGCAAAAGACGACAGCAGTCGCAATCCAAGTTTCTGACTCAAACAAACAAAAATGACAGCAGTTGCAAAATTTCTTTAGTCCCTGCCCGAGTCTTCGACTCAACCAGGCACTCGGGGGCTACTCCCATAGGGAGCGCTGGTCGCGCACCCTATGATTATTTGCACGAAAGTTGTGCGTTGATTACATCAGCACTCGCAGATCATGGCGACACCGCCTCATAATTTTTCCTACAAAGAGATTACGTCTCCTGGGTTGCCCAAATCATCTCCACGATGATAAAATTCGGATGCCGCGCTTACAGCGTGAAGGTAAGACCTGAATAAAGGCCTGGAAACGCATTTAACTGCGCACTACCAGAAACATATCCGTGCCTACAGGCACGATGAACATGCCTTGACGGACGCATCAAGTGCTCACACCCATATAACTGGAATTCGACTCCTGTAAGACCTCCGCGGCCTGAATCGAATTACGCCAGCACTTTTCCGGATTCGAGTCCGGGGACTCGAATTCGAGTAGATTGCGTTGTTTCACCCTAAGGTGGTTAACTGGTACCGATACTTCAGTTATATCAGGCACGTATATCAACAATCCCTATGACATAAGTAAAAGCAGTCGAAAAATGTACTCATTCAGGCACTCGAAGACTTCAAAAAGTACCCAGTCAAATCTGCGATTCCACTGGATACTCGGGGGCTACTGACATGGGTATACCCTGCAGGTACTCGAGCTTGGTATATACGGTATAAATACGTATAGGCCCACGGTGTCGCCAAGGCCCAGACGAAAGGATTCGAGTGATCTGCGGACTCTCGATTGCTTGAGAGACAAGAAGAAGCTAAAGATAGAAAGTTTGAAGGGGAAAACCCTAACTTGTAACCGACTCGACCTGCTACCTGAGACCTAGCCTATCTATATAAAGGCTAGGAGGGGGCGGCGAGGAGGACACACGCAACCCTAGTTTCCACAACCCTCGCCAGATTGCATCTGTGCATCATTGTAACTTTCGACTCCCTCGATAATTCCACGAGCAGAAAAGCAGGAGTAGGGACCTCTACGAGGCCTGAACCTGGGTAAATCCTTTGTCCCCTGTGTGCTTGTTTACTAGCCGATAGATGTCTCCAGCACTCCCTCCTTCTCCAAAACCCAAGTCCATAACAATGGGCATTGATGAGTTAAACCCTCGCCAGTTCTTTTCATGAACCACACTCAGTGTCATTGCATGTGTGTTCTTCTAAACAAACCACATAAGTCATTTCCTGTCTGTTCTTTTCATGAACCACACCCGGTGTCATTGCATGTGTGTTCCTCTAGACAGACCACATAAGGATCCACCTGTGTCATTGCATGTCTGTTCCTCTAACAAACCACATAAGGATCCACCAGTGTCATTGGATGTGTGTTCTTCTCATGAGCCACACGTGGATCCACCGGTGTCATTGCATGTCTGTTCCTCTAAACAAACCACATAAGGATCCACTAGTGTCATTGCGTGTTTGTTCTTTTCATGAACCACACCTAGTGTCATTACATGCGTGTTCTTTTCATTAACCACGGCTAGAGTCATTGCATGTCTGTTACTTCGATAAACCACACATGGATCCACCGATGTCATTGCATGTCTGTTCTTTTCATGAACCACACCCAGTGTCATTGTATGTGTGGTCTTCTAAACAAACCACATAAGGATCCACCAGTGTCATTACCTGTTTGTTCTTCCCATGAACCACACATGGATCCACCAGTGTCATTGCATGTCAGTTCTTTACATGAATCACATCTAGAGTCATTGCATGTCTGTTACTTCCATAAACCACATATGGATCCACCTAGTGTGATTGCATGTCTGTTCTTTTCACAAACCACACATGGATACACTTGTGTCATTGCATGGGTAGCCGTTGACCGAGTATTCTAGAAGGCACGCCCTAACATAGTTGTTCTGCTTGACGATTGTTACATACCGTTCGATTGGGGTGCTTGGACGATTGGTATGGTCTTCGTGAGAGTGATCCACGAGTAGGCTGTTCTGCGGCATGATTGGCCACCTTGCTCTAGACAAACTGGCAACACCGGGCGCTCCCTTGTTGCGAGTGTCACGTCTCACGAGTTTAGTGGGCCACATCCCAGTGTCACGTCCCTATTACTTCTCTTCCTCCCCGTACTTCTCTTCCTTATCCTCGAAGCCACTTCCCCACTTCACTCCCATCCTGCCGTAGCCACAATCCGATGGCGCCTCCATCCCAATCCCCTCTCCGGCAGCCACCCCCACCCCTCTCGCCATGGGTTCAAGGGGAAACAGCGAGGAAACGCGTCGTGACGACAAGGACGGTGATTTCGATGTGAGTCGTCTCATCTCTATTTCTATCATCTGTGGCCAGTTATCTATTTTTTGAGCTAGATCTAATCTGTTTACTCATGCACGTATGATGTGTTAGGCCAACCAGACGATGTATGACTCCGACTATCATGGTTTAGAGGATGAGGACAGTCCTCTGGTATGTAAACATGGATATGTGCCTGCTAAATTTGTAGCCTTCGAAGGACGAAACGCAGGCAGGAGGTTTCTACGGTGTCAAGGACATCGTGCAATGATGCAAGGCGGAAGTTACGGTGTTGTCAAATGGGTTGATCCAGAGTGGCCCAAATTGATGCAGAAAACACTGGACAAACTATGGGAAATGACTGTCGAGTTGAAAGAATCCGTATTCAGCTCACTTCTTGACAGTGTTGAGACAAAGCTATAGAAACCAGTTGACATGACCAAGCATAAGCGAGATCTCAGGTCGGTACAAGACAAGGTTATAAAAGTCGAGAAGGAGAGGGACGCGGCGTTGGCCCTGAAGGCTAAAGCTGAGCAAGAACTGACTCAAGCAAGGAATGATCTCCACCAGGCCAAAGTCATGTAGTACACAACTACGAGTATTGACAAGTGCATGAGGAAAAATGCAGAGAAACAATTGAAGCTGTGCAAGGAAGATGCTAAAAGGAAGAAGCAGACAATGCAATCTTTGCTCTCGCAGGAAGATGCGCATCGGGCCAAGATTAGGAAGATCAAGGAGATGTGTGATAACTAGTTCTATTTAGCTTAAGCTTTGTGCCTTTTTAAGTTGTAATATTTGTACTTGTTGACCTAGCGGTCTGAACTATTGGTCCCGGATTCCAGGGAGGAAAAAAATTGCTCTGACCCTGCATTACTTCTTTTGTCTGACCCCACATTACTTCTTTTGTCTGATCGTCGCTTCGTCATCCTTGTGTACAAATAGGAGGCGCCACAGCGTGTCGCTTCGTCGTCCATCCCCTCGTCCTCTCCAATCTCCACCGCGCAGCCATGGAGATGCCCGATCTGAACTTGTACGAGGCGGTGATGTTCGTGAACTTCGACATCCTCGCGCCGCCAGCCGCGAAGGTGCCCCACGGATGGCGCATTAGCTCTGCGGGGGTGCCGGTGGCTCCGCTACCTAGCCGAGCCGAGATGGAGAGCGAAATCGCGGCGCGCCGCCGCCAGATGCCCGCATGGAAGAGGGCGCTGCCCCGGTACGCGGCGGCCAGCCCGTACTGGCCGGCACTATTCAAGAAGGAGCGGAAGGCCAAGCTTGGCAACCACATCATTGACGGGCGCGTGGTGCACCGGGATCTCCGCAACCGAGAAGGGCGGGAGAGGTTCTGGTCCGTCCCTGGACGGACCAAGTACACCGTCATCGCCGCAGCTCGACGCGAAGAGGTGCTCCGTCTCGCGAACAATGCGGACATCGTGGAGGTTCCGTCCGACAACGACGAGGAAGCCGGCGGCTCGGAGGACAGTGGCAGCGGAAGTGAAATTGTTGACTAGTGGTTGAATTAATGTAGGATGTGAAATCGCACCTTTGTTTAGAAGAATTTGTGGTTGAAGTAATGAAATGCCTCGATTTAGATCTCTATCTCGAATAATTTGTGGAAGAATTTGTGATTTAGATCAATTTCTGCCTCGATTTAGATCTCTGTCCCCAATTGGGAACGTGACCGTGGACCAAAGACACCTTTTCTACTAGTGTATTCTGACATTGGTGGTTTGTTTAAACGTAATCTACATGGATTGTGCCGCATGCAAATGGCACAACCACAATTTATAAAGTGGAAGCACGTACACCCGGTTACTGGAGATCCGGGAGCTTCGCCAGATGCAGGAGATGCAGGAGCTAAGAGGCGGTGAGATAGACGGGCTCAAGATTAGGCCAGAAAGTGGTACCCATTTCCTCCTCATCTGGACATTATCGATGAGAATATTGTTGTTTATGTTGCCACGTCGTTGTGCAACATATGAAATAAGTTGCTGCCTCGTGGAGTATGGCAGTTTAAATAATTTATTTATGTGCCACTTACATTCTGTCGTATTTGGAGACCTCCTGCCCCTCAGCAATCGTGGAACCGGTGGATCTTTGTTTTCAGATAGCAGTGGCACAATCACAATTTCGGATTCAACTACTGCCTCGGGCGTTGCCAAACCCTAAGTTGCGGTACATTTTACTCAGAGAAAGTGGGTAGATTGTTTCGCCCAGCAACGTGCCACACACAGAGCGATCAGAATTTAACAGAATTACATATATAGGTTCAAGTTCAACACATTACTATGCATCTTCATTGCCAACAGCCTTCTTCCACAGCCTGGGTGCCAAGCCTTCACGTCCAATGGCTTCTTCATTTCCTGCCTTCTTCCTCTTCCTCGGTGCCAATTTTCTTAGCTTCACGTACTCTGCATCGCTAGGACAATGAGAACCAGAATCGTGTCCAACATCATCTTTCCACTCGTTTTTAATTTCTTCGGGCAGCAAAATGACTGACCCGGCAGTCATGTTTCTAACCTTGCGGCGCTTCCTATCAAAGGAACAAGACTATTGCATAACTGCCCAATATCTACAGAGTAAATAAAACAAAAATTATAATTCAGCACAAACACGTGAACCCCAAGAGACCTTTCAGGAGCAACCACCCTGTCCAAGAATAGAAGGGCGACTCCCAGTTGTAGCAGCTTCCACATCCAGTACATCACATTTTAGCTCAAACATGGCAGCCGAAGCATACCTTTTCATCAACCCAATTAGCTGATTGTCACATGTTATAGGAACCATGATGCCACATTCATCCATGAAGCTGAACTTTGTAGTCTGCTTCGGCCATAATTCAACGTGATTACGCAAGCAGCAACCATACCAGATATAGTGCAGATCTGCGCAAGCGCTTCTTTCATCGTGAAACAATGGTGTCCATACCTCTTGCCCTTAGAGTTGTACCTATAGAGGACTACCGTAACCAGGTAAGGCGGGTCCGCGCAGATCCCACTTGACAGAAAACCGTGGACAAAATATGTTTGTCAGCGTTGGGCTAACAAACAATTTGAGGTTCAGTAGCTAGCTAGCAGTTGTAACTGGTGCGAATAGCAAAGAGAAGGGTATATCACCCGCTTGTAGACATAACTTCTTCTTTCTTGAGAGTAGGATCTGCCATCCTCCGAGCTGCTCGGCTCATCGGCGGCGGAGGTGGGCTAGAGCCTCGCAACGGCGGCTACGGAATGTGCCATTGGAGCTCGGGATCAGCGACTGGGCGCAGCAACTTGGCGCCGAAAGTCAAATGTCCGAAGGGGTCGTCCTGCCTGGAGGGTGGATTCCGACGCTGCCGGTGCTAGGGGAAAGCTGGGAATGGATTTGCGAAATTGGTCAACGCATGCAATCCACTTAGCTGCTCAATTTGCCTAAGAGGTTGCCGCGTTGGCGCCCGCGTCACGGACAGATGACCAACATGAGGGTCCCGACCGTCTACTTCACGGGGCAGTTTAACGGAATGTTTGAATTTGGCAGGGGTGAGATGAGTTTGCCTCGAAATGGCCCCTCTCAGTAGTTGGCGGCCCAACTTTTCGAAACGCGGTAATTTCAGGCAACTTAGGTACCGCCATGCGCTGGCCTACCAACTTTGGTACCACAGACGAACAAGCCCCTCATTCACAGCCTCTCAAAAATATTCTCAAAGCTTCTCGCCAACCTCTTGGCTTCGATCCTACTGAACATTGTCTCCAAGTGCCAAAGCGCAGTCATAAAGAAAAGAAGCATCCACGACAATTTTATGCATGTGCAAAACCTCATCAAAGAGCTTCACTCCACAAAGACCTCGAGCATGTTCCTTAAGCTGGAAATCTCCAAAGCCTTCGACTCGGTGGGAGGGGCCTACCTGATTGAAGTGCTGACTGCCATCGGGTTTGGTCCCATGTGGAGAGACTGGGTCTGTCTTACCCTTGCTTCGGCTTCCTCAAGAGTCCTGCTGAATGGGGACCTGGCAAGGCTTTTTGGCACCGTAGAGGACTCCGTCAAGGCGACCCGCTTTCCCTGATGCTTTTCATCCTAGCAATTGACCCACTGCAACGTTTTCTGGCTAAGGCCATGACCAAGGGGATTCTGAGGCTTATTCGCTCCCGCTCGTCTAGATGTCGAATCTCTCTCTATGCCAACGATGCCGGAATCTTTCTCAACCTGACCATTGAGGAACTAACTGCCGTCAAAACCATCCACGACTCCTTTGGACAAGCTAGCGTCCTGGTAACCAACATGGAAAAAACCGAGATCTTCCCTATGCAATGCGATCAGATTGACCTAGAAGATGTTCTCACGGGCTTCTCGGCAAAACTTGCCAATTTCCCGGGAAAGTATCTTGGCATACCTCTTCACTTCCGTCACCTTCGCAAAGTCAATTACCAGCCACTATTTGATAAGACCGCGGGAAAGCTTCCTGGTTGGTATGGGAAAAAATTGCGCGTCCTGGCATGGTCACCTTGGACAAGACGGTGCTCATGGCCACTGCAACCTACCACTCCACTTGGACCTTTTTAGAGCATGCACAAAAATAATGGTTGGGAACGGGGACACTGCATCCTTTTGGCACGACAACTGGTGTGAGTGCGGGCCGCTCAAGCACTGGGCCCCGGACCTCTACAACATCGCCACAAGGAAAAGAAGAACAGTTTCTAAAGAGATCTCTCATGGAAACTAGATCCGTTCAGTCGCTGGCATTCACACCCGTATTCAGCTATCCCAATATCTGGAGATTGGGGACATAATCCAGGACACCAACCTCGATCCTCTCCAACCGGACTCCATTAGATGGACCTTGACCACTGACGGAAATTACACTGCCAGCTCGGCCTACCATGCTCAATTCCATGGATGTTTCCCCAGATTCAAGACGCGGAAGATCTGGGATGCGCACGCGGAGCCAAAATGCAAGCTCTTCTCCTGGCTGGCTCTTCACGAAAAGCTGCTCGCTGCCGACATGCTAGTAATCCGTAGATGGCCCAATGACCCAACCTGCCAGCTCCGCTGTTCAGCCCCGGAAACTGCTGTCCATCTTTGCAAGGACTGCCCCTTCACAACGGCGGTATGGCACACTACGCAGTCCTGGGACAACGATCACGTGGGAAACCATGGCCACTCCTTCGACTCCACCTCGGAGTGGTGGGACGACCTGATTATAGGAAAGACGAAGAAGGAACAAAACCGCCTCAGCGGTCGCATGCTATATGTTCTGTGGAATGCCTGGAAAGAACGGAACAGATGAATCTTCGCGGGTCGGCGGCTAACATATGTTGAAGTGGCCTCCATCGCCAGCAATGACATTGCTCAACACTCAACTGCTTTTGCTAGGCATGGGCTAGCCATCTTAGCTTAGCCAGATTGATTTTTGATTTTTCATGTGTCTTGGTGTTTTTCTGGCATGTGCACACCTTAACTTAAGCATGCCCTTCTGCATCGGACCTTTTATTTCCCCCTTCTAATAAAAAAGGCAGAGCTCCTGCCGGTTGCTCTAAAAAAACCTACACAGTAAAATATGTCTAAATAAATTCGCTTCACAAAGCTAAAACATCTTATATTATAAAACGGAGGGAGTAGAATCTAGGTGGCAGCAGAAGAAGCTGCTGCAACAGGTACATGAATTGAGGAGTGCAGGGCTTGGACCGGCACGATGATCATCCAGGAAAGGATGCTCCTTGGTCTTCAGGAGTGGATGTCAAAGTTGTAGGAAGATAGGTATTTTGAAGATAACATAAGTTGGCTCTCGAGGAAAAATACATTCAATTGTTAACTTGTTTCGGGTGTTCCACAAAGCCCAACAATAAGCAGCTAGAAAAAACCAAAGAATTTTCCTAGCTCTGTCGAGAAACCCTGCAGAATATGCAAACAACTGCGCAAAGGGGATAGGGTTCCAAAAGCAATCCATCATGTTCCTAACCCCAGCCCAAATGAACTGTGCTAGAGTGAAAGTAAAGAAGATATGTGAACCGTCCTCTAGCAGGCCACAAAGGGCCCTCGTGCCAGCTGCCACATAAAGATATTGATCTTTAGAGGTACGCGAGCTTTCAAGATAACGACAACATAAGCAACCAAGGCGCCTTGGCTGAGCCATTGTATAGGGAGTTAACCAAGAATATGTCTGATTGTTCGAGTGCCCAAGAAACTTTATAAGGAGCATCCGAGGGGCAATAAGTTGGATTTCAGCAATCAAGTTTTGATATTGTTCCATTTCTGCCTCTCCAAATGATCGCCGATACACCATGTTCCAGCTATTTCCACCGTGAGCTTGACAGACTAAGATTTTAGGTTCCAAGGAGAGAGTAAAAATGTCTGGGAACGAGCTAGCAAGATGGCGATCCCCGTGCCACCAATTCAGCCAAAATTTGACTTTGTTGTCGTTGACAAGGAAAAATCTTGCGGCGAGGCAGAAACATCTTTGAGCTTCCTACCGCCAAAACTGTGAGCTTCCTACCGCTGTGGAGGTAAATATGTTGTCAACTCCCGGGTACTTGGCTTTAATGATGCATCACCATAAGGTTCTAAAATCTTATTTCCATGGAAGAGCCTTTATATCCATTTAGTCATTAGGGAGATATTCATGAGTTTTGTTTTGGTGATGCCAAGGACCCCAATATCTTTAGCATTGTTCAAACAATCGCTCGAATCAACGATCAGAAGGCCAATTAATCTCTAGTCAGGACCTGACTGTGTCGATTATCACTAATCAATTGTGTTAATCATTTAGCTCGACTAATAGTTCTGAAAATCCGATTACTAGGTATGTTTCCGATTAACTACTACACTTGGTCCAAAAAATTGCAAAATTTTCAACACATATCGCCCGTTCAGCCTCTAGCGCACCCTAGTGAAATAGGTTTTGCGAAGCTCCCACTCGAGTCCCGCCTCCATGAGCTCGAGTCCCGCCAGCACCAACCAGTTCCTTGTCGTTGTTGACCAGTTCCTCGTAATTGCCGACCAGACCTCAGATACAAGATCTCGAGCACCTTGAGGAGCTCGTCCCGGAGCTCAAGGATTCCTTTAATAGGTACGTGTTTGCGGTGCAAGAGGAGTCTTACCCTAAGTAGATGGTGGGAGAAGAGAAAGTTCAGAGGTCAAAGGAGGAGAGGGCACATGGTGCCAGCTAGTGGATCTTGAGTCCTCCTCGTGACCTTGAAGATAGGTCAGGGAGGAGAATCGTTCCTCTTTTAATGGGCTTTTGGGCTCTAGAGAAGTAGGGCCGGTGGGAATATGGTACTTCCTTGCAGGGAGGTAGAAAAATCTTTGTTCTTGGGATCTAGAGAAGATAATGATTACCGATTTCCTTACCATTGATCTCTAGGTTTGCATATCTCCAGCCAGGTCACGAGGTGGTACTTCCTTTTGTTACCAGCCCCTTCCCAATAAAACCTAGATCTTATAAAAGCCGACATAGGTTCCATTAGCAAGGAGGAAAAATCCCATCGCTTGGGAGGGAAGGCTGGAAAGGCAGGAATTGATTAGGATTAGACACCATATCGAACCAATTAGACTTCCTTGGAAAGCGTCGGTGCCCTACTGATCCCACCAAGGGTTCAAAGTATTTTATCATAACCTTTTTGTTGCTAATTAACCATGACACCTAATTATGTGAAAGGGTGCTAATTAGGTCCGTCACGATATTCCGTTATGTTCGTCTTTTGCCGCGATGGTTACGTCTTCTACGAGGCAAATGCAACATGTATCAATCCTTCCTTGTTGGCATATTCATGTTTTTGTGGGTTTGGTTCTTCGGACTTCTGTAAGTATTGTACTTGGCATTTGTGTGTGATGTGGTCTCTCCAGTGAAGGTGCAAAATGACTGATAGAAAACATTTGGACCCACTCGTTCTTCTAGCGCTACTGCTTCATAAACGAAGTATGACCAAAACGATTACTTGTAGGAAAACCTGATACCGTTGGGACAATAGACGTTAGATACCCTCTTACTGCACTCTATACTGGAGAGAAACTAAGGAAAACATGTTTTTAAATGGAACACAACAAGGCACTAGGTCCAGATGCACGATTATAATTTAAAAAAGAAGTACACGAAACAACTTGGTGCTGTTTATAGGGTTTTGATGATACATAATTTTACTAGTAGGATTACATTAAAATAGTATTTCCTGATATATATATTCTTCTAAACAAATTACACCTTAATTAGAAGTAGAGAAACAAAAAATTATCTTGAACTACGTAGATAGTTTTGTTCCAACAAACTCAAAAAAGCTAACCATCCATGCATATATTATATTCTCGATCCACAACTTGATGTGTTTATATACACAAGAGCACAAAAAAAATCCATCATCAATTCTTATGCTATATTTTCCATTCGGGAGAGTACATAGTTTTAGTTTATACCTAATTTCAACATAACTTACATGTTTGCAAAAAAAAGAAGGCTAATACTAGACATCCAATAACTTTATACCAACACAAGCCAACGAAGGACGTTGTTTCTTACATCTCGAAAAAGGGTATGTTTTCCTTCAATATTATCAACACCTAGTAATAGTCTTATAACTGTTCAGGGGTGCTCTGCTCCTAGTAGAGAAACATAGTTTTGTTTTTGGAGAAGTAGAGAAACCAAGTTAGAAATCAACAAATAGCTATATAGGTATAAACCTAGTAGTTCATTTGTCTTACTCATCCGGACGTATTTGAAACCACCTCTCTCGGCATTGTCTTCCCGCGAAGGGTCCAGTAGAGACACCTCTAGTGGTGACCACGTTGGGGACGCTGCCGAGGTCCACGCCGACGTCCCCATGGTCGAGAACACCAAGGCTGAAGCCCTCGGCCACGGCCAAAGCGACGACCACAAGAATGCGAAGGCCAGTTCTTCCAAGGACGATGATGCCAGAGGCAAAGAAAATGTCGGCGCCGAGCAATCCAACGAGAACACTGGCACCAACGGATCTAGAGAGAGAAGAGAAGCCATGTGGAAGAGGCTATAGGAGAAGGAAGATGCGAACGAGCACCGCGAGAAGTGCAAGGCGGCACGTAGGGAGAAGCTGGATTCGGCGCGGAAGGAGGCCGAGATGAGGAGGTTCTGGAACAAGGTGATGCTTGATTATAGCGTTGATGAGGAAGAGGAGTATGAGGAGCAGGAGGGCGACGATGCTAAGGGAGAGGACTACGGCGAGGAATATGAGTCAGGGAAGGAGTATGAGGATGCGGAGAGTGAGGAGGAGGAAGAATACGACTCACTGACGAGCAACAAGTGGTGTTACTCCACTTCCTCCGATGAGGACGAGGATGACAACGACCATGCCGGAGGTTCCGCGACTAGCCGGTTCCGTTGCCGTGACGATGACGAGGCAGGGCCCTCCAAGAGGCAGAAGAAGGGGTAGCATATAGTTTTTTTAGATTATAGTATTATTTTCTGTGTTTTTTTCTAAGTCATTGTATATCTATTGTGTCAGCCAGAACTTGGTAATAAAAATTATGAGTTATTTCGTGTTTTATGTGTGCAGTTCACGTTTTTTAAATGCTCTCTGGTCATTTCAAACATCATTTTCTGACAGTTTTGGAAAAAACGAGGAAAAGAGATAGACTATTGTGAAAGTGGTTTCAATATTTTCTACATGTACACATGGCAACTGCAGCAGAACGTCTCTACTGTAGCTTCACCTTCTCGATGCCTTCCCCACGCGCCTTAATTTTTGATAATGGTACTATCGTTGGTTTGACGACACGATACTGCAGAGCACACGAAATGCAAATCAAGTACTCTGCTCCAGTTCGATATCGTGCTAGATTGGCTAGAAAATCAGACGGGTTTAATGACTCATCTTTATACTTCTTCGTCTCTGTGCTTCCATCGCTGCAATGCTGACCCCATGAAAAGATGGTCTGTTCGCTTCGCTCTCTATTCACGAGTATGTCGATAAGCTATATGTTTAATGATTGATGCACTTTGACCATTTAATTGGAAGATCTGCGTATCCGCAGATGACATATGATGGTCCGCCTCACCGCGCCCTGAGGGATGAAGAGAGAGACCCAATGCTATATAAGGCATCTTGGTAGTTATAGACATATCCATTACCTGAATATATAAATCCCTAGCTATGTAGTGTATTTCCAGTGTATGTGTTTGTTTTATGCCCGTAGAGTTATTAATTGCTAGTCATGTTAACATCCAAGAAGGATGGGGCACCAATTGCATAGATGTCTACATGATCTCATATTTTGAGATCATACACATATTTGCAAACCAATAGGACATCGGTAAGCTCACAAATTGCAGAGTGAGATATAGAGAGAGGAAGCCAACATAGACCCTTTAACAAAATGCAAATATATAGCCACGAAAGGAAGACATCAAGATCAGGCCAAAAGAATGCCAACACCGACAAAGATCGCTTTCCATTATAATATCGGCATGTGAGACATCAGAAGTTCAGTAGTCGCAGGCAAGTTAGAAAACCCCCATCGGCTTACAGAGGTGTTCTTCCATGATACGCATGTCTCACATATTGTGAAATGCTCGGCGCAGAAGTTGCCTTGAACGGTCTCAAGTCATCACGTCTTCCACAACCAGCGACTAGCGAAAAGGCTCACCATCAGAAGATGGAAGCAGGTCCATCTCCTTTGTGGACCGGAGTGAGATCACTGCCATCATAACTACACATAGTTACAACCTCATTTCACATGACGACGCCTCTGTATATTGTAAAATGACTCTAAGACCATTGCAAGATATCATCTGTGCATCTACAACTTAGTGCCGACAGCCAAAATATCGCTATGGTAAAATTTTGAAAACTAGAACGGCGGCCCTTGTAATGGGAGAGCATGTTCTTTAATGTGTAAAATATATTAAATAATCAATTTTATATTATACAAAATACTGCTAAAACGGTCTAGGCTGGCCAATTTATCCATGGTCTTGTCACCATTTTAAGAAACCTCTATGGTCCTATTCCGCATACGAATGCTAAATAGAAAAATCGGCCTACGAGGTCCAGTTTATCCTTGTCCAGATATACAAATTGAAAGAAAATTATTAGTTATCCTTGTCTTATTATCCAATGAGTAAAGTTATCAGATCCCAAATCCAAAATCCTAGTACTAATTGGCCGAGTTTCAGAGCACGTGCACTTCAAGTCTCCTGCACTTATACAGGTTCAGTTACTTGGTAGGCCCTGCTTGGTTGGTTGGAAATTAGGCCAAAACCTCTGTTTTAGTACGATCTGAACCGTTTTCGGCCCGAGCCCAGTATTAGGCACTTGGTTCACTAGAATATTTACACCTTTGAGTCGTTTACGGCCCGTATACCTCTGTAAATATTAGGCATTCTGGCGGTCCGTATGTTTCACTCGGAATGGACTATGTACGTGAAAATCCGCTTGTGAGAAAAACGTTGCAGGAAAGTTCACCGGACTCCCAAGCGGGGCCGTAGGCTACAAAAGTAGTCACAGTAGCTCGATCCAAATTACCGGGGTATGCCAAAAGGAAGAGGGTCATCATTACACATATGCATACTCAACTACATCTCCCTCTATATAACTAGTGCACAGTTGTGCAAGGCAACACTCTCTGCTACTCATATTAGCACCCATGTAGAGACTACTGCACCCTTGGCATAGAACGATTTGGTTGGTGACATTGTCTAAGAAATTTAGTTCTAATTTCCTTTTTCTTTATATATATGCAATGGTCCATCCCAATGGTGGAGATACTTCCTGATAAAAAAGATAATCTAGGTATATGAATGAGAGACATCGAGGAATGGCTGAAAGCATTATGTCGCTGTCAAGCTTGTGCCTATATGGACATGAGCAGCCAATGAGCGTCGAGTATACATCATAACATCCAACCTTCTATGGTATGGAGATGACGGTCATTCGTTACTCAACATACATCTGACGAAAGAGTGTTTGAGGGTCCAATAGAGCCGTTCACTACTGCTGGACCGCTGGGTCTAGTAATGTCTAGTCAGCCTATTGCAGTTGCAGTAGCTGAGAGTATCTAGTCAATCATCTTGGACGAAACAGTGTGATGAGTATTCCCTGTTATCAGATGGTGGACGAAACAGTGTGATGAGTATTCCTACAGATAGTTCCTTGTTTTCATTGCTCATGGGGTGCAGACGCTTGCAACAACTATCTTGTTAATAAAGCAAGCTTGTAATTCGCACGAAAGCACAACGGCCTGCGGGAGAGGCTTCAATCTAGATCAGTTTCTAGTGGTAGGTGGCCACGTCGAACTATGTCGCCACAACAACTAAGAAACGAACATATAAATGCATAGGTGTACATTTTTTCGGCCACCTGTAATAGTTTATGCTGATGAAATATGTTCAGTAAGCGATCTTTCATTAAACTGTAGATACCACCATAACATACCTTAGAGCCTATACTATACGGCACAACACTATACATGATCATTATTGGATTTTCCATCGCACATGTTTCTACTGGTAATTCTTGGTATCCTGCCTAACAAGTACTTCCTGGTAGAGATATTTTTCTTAGCAGACGGTACCTTAAGGGGAAGATGGAAGCTAAACATTTAGTACTCGAACGACCTGAGGGATAAAAGATTTTCAATTTACCGCATGGTTATAAAATAGACTAAATGCAGATGAACACTCATTAAAACTACATGCGGAAAAAATGATGATTTCCACCACACATACCATAACCAACAAACAAAGCATTGTGGACACTTTGCCTCATTGCAATCTTGAGGCTGTTTATGCTAATATACCTCTTAGTAGGGATGCAAATATAATTTTATTTTAGCAATATTTATTTTAATAATTATACTTACTCAAGCATTGTTAAAATTACTTACTATCGGGAGACTGATCCACTAATTAATCTTGCAAGGAAATTCTACTACAAGCATAGCACTAGTACAAACTCGTTACTTAGAGACTATGCCTAGAGCCGATTTATCCCAAAAATACACCGGCTGTGTTTATCAACCTTAGACAGTCGTAATTTTTTGACCGCTTCTAACTTTGATCTCAGACAGTTTTTAATATACACTGTCTCTAGTACGAGTGTCCCTCATCCTGTCTTTAAATCAAACCGCTTCTATATTGAACCAACAGAAATTATTTTCCATCTCTCTAAATCACTCAATCGGGATATTAATTGCCTCTAGGTGTGTACTGAGGCGGACCACTATGCCGCCCGTCTGGAAAACTAGCATGATGCACCTTCCCGAGATAGCATGCACGTGTTTTTTAGAGAAAGCATGCGCGTGTTTTAATGTAGTTAGAAAGTGGAGATCGTGGTAGCCCTCCTACCCACACGAGTCCACACACACGTGTTCACTCGAGGACTACCAATGATCCCGCGTATATAAACCCGCTCGGCCTTCTTCTTCCATGAGCTCATGTCATTTTTCCCAATTTGTCAAGTCACAAAACCCCAATCTGCACCTTCTGCGCGTGCCGAATCTCCTTTGCTTGCACCACCGCCCTCCCTAGCTGCACCATGAAGCGTACGTGTGGAGACGAGCAGGAGGTGAAGCCAGTTGGAGGCGCAACAGTAGATGGCCCGGTCGTCGCCGAGGAGGCGGAGGCGACTTCTCCGGGCACGCACGCCGCTCGTCGCCGCGCCATCGAGGATTTGAGCTCATCCGTTCAGCCAGTCGCCATTGCCGTCGAACAGCGGCTGGCCGACAACGTCGTGGTGCCAGCGGCATATCTGGATGAGGGGAATGCGGAAGGCGGAGGCAACCCGGTGCTCTACATCAACGACCCCATCCTTTAGCAAGAAATCGTCGACGCAATCGCGGAGAATGACGAGTTCGAGGAGGAGGTCTCCGATGAGGAGACCGAGGTACTACTTTACTAGCTTCTCTAGTCACAGCCGCAGATTTCACTGTTCATACGTAGAATTTTCTTAATCATCTATAGATTCTTTTGCTCTTGAAGTAGCGTAGTATATATATGGTTGGAATGGTCGATTGATGCATCTGCCATCTATTCACAAAACCCCAATCTATTTAGTCACAAAATCCCAATCTGCTCATCTGCCATCTAGTAAATTTAATTGGTCTGTAACATTTGACTTCGGAGTTTTAGGGTTTGCTAGTTGAGTTTTGATTTCGATACACAACATGCATAACATTATATTTATATTCCTTACTGAGGCCAATGATTCAATTTTGCCCCAAAAGAGTGCAAGGGGAGACACATATGATGGTGTCAGATTTTTTTAGGGATGGTTAGTGAACCTGAGACAATGTACAACAATATAAGTCATGAAATTGGTACTTTGGTTTGCTAACTCCATCTCAAAAAAAAATGAGGCCCCAGATTTATTCTACACATATGAACTATAATCTTTGAACTGTTTCTCACTGAGGCCGATAATTGAAATTTGCCCCAAAAGAGTGCAGGGGGAGACACATATGATGGTGTCAATTTTTTTAGGGATGGTTAGTGAACCTAAGGCAGCAATGTACACAAACAATATAGGTTGTGCTATTGGTACTTTGGTTCGCCAACTCCATCTCTGAAAAAAATTATGAAGCCCTTGAATTGTTTCTGATGTTTGAATGATTCGTATGATGCATATGTATATGCATGGTTTTGATCATAAGTTGTTTCTACATATACCTGAAGATTGTTTTTGAACAGAAATATATATATCCCTGAATATTGTTTCGTAGGATTACATTTTAATTTCTTATTGTGGCCAATGATTCAAATTTGCCCCAAAAGAGAGATAGCCACATTGGTGTCAAAAATTTTCAAGGGTGAGTTAGCGAAAGTTTTGAAGTTACTCTTGTTTTATCTTCCTATGACTATCACTTTGTTCTTTGCAAATTTATTTGCTTGCATGATTCCTATGCATAGGAAGTGGGTTAGACTTAAATGTGTTTTGGATTTGCTTCTTGATGCTCTCTTTTACTTCACTTATATTTCTTATGAGAGTATCCTCTCAAACTTTTATGTCTGAAGATGATAATATGTCTATTATTCTTGGGAGACCCTTTTCTTAAATACTGCAGGAGCTGTCATTAATTGTAATCAAGGGAAGGTGACCTTCAATGAACACATTGTATATTGCCCAAAAAAGATTGAAAGGACTTATGGTTTGAATTCAATTGAACATGTTGAAGGCATTCAAGTTGGAGAAATATATTGTCTCATACCAAGAGAAAAATTTGAAACTATTATGATTGGGACCATTGCTATCAACGTTGAGGTAACATAATCATTAGTGGAATACAAAGTTTTGTCTCATATGAAATTGTTTTAGTAGCAAGACCTGATCAACTTTGTTAACAAAAGGATTTCATTGAATAAAACAATGTGTTCACCATGATTATCCCTGCTTACTTCTATTCTATCCATTTTAGTTTTTGCTTATGCCTAACTTAAAGGCGTTAACGAAAAGTACTTGTTGGGAGATAACCCAAGAGTTTTAGATGAGTCTTGGAAGTTATTACCTCTGTAATAACCACTACTTATCCTTTTTATTTTCTTTTTATGCCAAGAGTAACCTCTAATGAGAGAGAAGTAATGATTGGGATAGTTGCTGTCCCGAAACAGATTTCTCTGCTTCACCGTAAAAATTATTGAGAGAGCTCTGTACGAGGGATGGAGCTGTAATTTTTTGTGCTTCTGCCCCAGGTTGTTATATAACTTTCGTTAGTTCAACACTTTTTAATTTGAGCAATAGTAGGTCTTTGAAAAAATTTGTCTTTACCTGCTTGTCTGTTTTGACAGATTTCTGCCATTTTCTGCATTTGCTTCTTGTTGGCTCCTTTTTGAGTTCTTTTGGGGAATTGAGCTTTTTGAGTGAAGTGCTACAGTAGCTAGTATTCTAATGGAAGTTTATTTGGTGTTTGAACTGAACCTTAACACTTATTTATCTTAAGTGCACTAACGTTGCTAATGAATATTGTGTGAAGTTTTGTATGAAGGAAAAATTTCAGGTATATGGAAGGAATGAGTAATGAGATGAAGGATGGACTAAAGCTCAAGCTTGGGGATGCCACGCGTGTCACCCCAAGAAATATCCAAGAAGTACAAGCGTCAAAGCTTGGGGATGCCCAAGACATTCCCTTCTTCATCAATTAAAATCCCAGGTTTCTTTCAAACACTTCATTTTTATTGTTTCATACACAGTTGTGTTGTTCTTGGAGCGTCTTATTTTTCGTTTTCATTTTGGTTTTTAGTTTGCGTGGTTTGCTTAGTTTGCTGAATAAATTGGTTGGACCCTCCTCTCATACATTGGTGTTCAAATGGTTTGATTTGGTTTGGAAAAGAGTAGGAAAGCTCATGCTTAAGTGGTAAAGAGAGCTTGTTTTTTACTGTGGCCTATGCTTTGTCATGCCATGATTGATATTGTTTTGGATTTATGCTTAGTATTATGTGCTGTAGCATGACTTGTTATAAACAATTGAGATTGCTTAATGTGCCTTGGATGAATCATGCGTTGTTTTAGCATATTAAAGCATAGTATAGTGGTATTCTCCTTTCATGCTTTATTTGGGTTGACTTGGCGCATGCTCACACCATGTTATGACAATCTCATGTCACCATAGCCTTTATGATCCTTTAGTTTTCAACTTGTAGTATCACTTTATGCTTTGATCAATGATGTTTTGTCGCTCTGCATGATTATGGCCATTATTGCTCTCTCGTTTGTCACTCCCTTACTATTGCTAGCCTTCACTTACACTGAGTGTTTTACTCATGTTTCCAACTCCCTTAAACCAAATATTGCCAAAGTGTCCACCATACCTACCTATTATCATCATTTGCTACTTACGTGCATATTCAATATGCCTTGTTTTCTTTCGAATAAAATGTTTGCTTGTTTTGAGAAAGTTAGTTAGTAAAGCTCTCACGAACTTGATGGCACACTTTATTTTCTTGCACTTAATAAACCTGAACCATTGTGAACTCTCCATGAAAGTTATATGCTTGCTAATTATAGGCTGGGGATTAGCAGAACCGTACTGTCACGGGGAACGCTTTCAACACTTGTAAATATATACCTAGTTGATACCTTACTCTTTTGTTTGTGGATGTAATCGATGTGAAATAAAAGGGGAGCTTGTAAGTCCATGGAGTTATGTATGTGTGTTAGAGAAATGCCTGGGCCGCTGGTCTAATCCATGCTGACATGCTGGAAACCTGCAGCATAACCATAATGATATCTATGAAGCGTTCTTCTTATAAAAAAAGAGAAAGATAGCTATTGAGAAAATAAAGAGATTTATGAAAAGAGGAAAGAGAGAAAAAAGCACCATTTTCCCATGGTAAATAAGAAGATTGCTGAGATACTCATTGTCTGCTTGCCTTGTTATTTTGATATGGGGATTCTTCTGTATCATCGGGCAAGGGGTACCCCGTTGGCGGTTCTCAATGATACGCCCATACTTACGATGACAAGAACTTACCGGTAACTAAAGTTGAGTAGCATGAGGAGCGACCCTCGTACTCAAGGGACTTGGGATTTTTAGTTTATAGTCTGTCAAGCATATAACTCAGATTGGACCTCACTTTCACCTTAATCACTTTCAAGATGCTGATGATAGGGGCAATGAGAGCTCAAAGCTAATGAGTACCATACTTTAAGCATTTGGAAGCCTTTCAAACTATTCAAAACCTTTTCATTTCCTTGTTGAGTCTCCACACATTCTATGAGCACTTTCTTGAGAGCATAGTGGCCATTCTTAGTTCTATGTGCATTGTCCCAAGACCTGTTGATTGATGCATACCTTGATATTGCTTGTTTTAAACTATTTGTATCTAGTCACTCTTGTAAACTTTGAAGGTGTCCTATGCATTTATGTTTGCTACTCTTTGAGGGACAAGCTGAATGCCACTATGCTATGCTTTCTTTATGTGAAACAAACAAACGTCTTGCAAAGCATTGTTATTCATGAATCTTTTGTTTGTGCCTTTTCATGTTGCATCATAGTTTTGTTGTCTTATTGCTAGAACTTTGTCTTTCATGTTATGATTGAAGTACTATGATCCTAGATTTGAATGTTTACAAATACTTTGGTCAAGTCTTTGATGGTGCATGTCACCTCAAAAATTATTCTTTCTTTTTCATCACTTACCTACTCAAGGACGAGTAGGAGTTAAGCTTGGGGATGTTGATACATTGCAAATGTATCTATAATTTTTGATGCTCCATGCTTGGTTTTGTCCACTTTCTTGTGTTTTGTCCACACTTTGGAGTACTTTTCATATGATTTCTTGGACTAACCTATTAACAAGAGCCACAGTGCCAGCTGCCTGTTTTCTGCTGTTTTTGGTTCCAGGAAAGTCAGAAAATGAATATTCTCGGAATTGGACGGGACAAAAGCCAAAGTGCCTATTTTTCCAGAAGACTCCAGCAGCCAGAATACGAGACGGAGGAGGGCCAGGGGCTGGCCACACCACCCCTAGGCGCGGGCTGGGCCTGGCCGCGCCAGGGCATGGTGTGGTGGCCCCAGGCACCCCCTCGGTCTCCCTCTTCGCCTATAAGAAGCCTTCTGACCTAAAAACTTCGTGGGGTTCGACGTTTTTCCAGAAGAAGTTCTGCAGCGCCGCCACCACCGAAGGGGAGATTCGGAGGACAGAAAGTCTCTGTTCGGGCACCCTGCCGGGATGGGGAAGTGCCCCTGGAGCCATCTCCATCGCTCTAAACCATCATCTCCATCGACCATCCATGTTTCCCCCATCTATGAGTGAGTAATCCCCCGCTGTAGGCTATGGGGATGGTAGGGATTGGATGAGATCGTTCATGTAATGGCATCAGATTGTTAGGGCATGGTGCCTAGTATCTTTTATTAGTGATTTATGACTTTGTTGCGACTTGTTGTGCTTAATGCTTGTCACTAGGGCCCGAGTGCCATGATTTCAGATCTGAACTTATTATTGATTCATTATGATAGTATTGTTCTTGGTCTTATCTGCAAGTTGTATACGTTGTTGTCCGGAACCTATGGACCCGAAGTGACAGAAATCGGGATAACCGGAAGGGAAAGGCTTTGATGTGAGGATCACATGTGTTCACAGAGTGTTAATTCTTTGCTCCGGTGCTCTATTAAAAGGAGCACCTTAATTGCCAGTAGTTTCCTAGAGGCCCCGCTGCAAACGGGCTGGCAGGACAAAAGATGTTGTGCAAGTTCTCATTGCGAGCACGCATGACTATATATGGAACACATGCCTAGGATTGTCTAGTACTTGGGTGCTTTATCTTATTTATCTGCAATTGCCCTATGTTCTGATTGCTATGTGAATTGTCTTGTCCATGCAACGCCCGTCCATCCATCCCTATGCCTACCGCACTCGAATCCCACTGTTTACTGCTTTTGTTACTGCTGTCTTTACTTTACTACTACTGTTACTTTGCTATTTCTACTACAAAATTGTTGCTACTGATAAACTATTGTGAGCAAGATTGTTTACAGGTGCAACTGAATTCACAACTCAGTTGTTAAGGCTTATAAATATTCTTTGGCTCCCTTGTGTCGAATCAATAAACTGGGTTTAACTTCCCTCGAAAATACTGCGATACACCCCCTATACTTGTGGGTCATCACCCCGTAGGACAGAAAACCCTATTTTCAATGTTTTTGATATTTCCGGACCTATATGAAGTCAAATGGACCTGCGCTTTTGGGAATGCCAATATTTATCCATGAGAAGCATCTGGAGTACTGGAATCTAACCGGGAGGGCTAGGAGGGCCAAAAGAGCCCAGGGGGCGCACCACCCATGCTCTTTCCCTCCTCGACCATTCGATCACCTTTTTTTCGCCCACGGAGTTCTCTTGACCTAAAAAATCCCTATATAAGGACCCCTAGGGCATCCTCGAAATAGAACTGACAGGAAGCAACGAGAGCCACCAGAGACAAAAAAAACCACCAGATCCAGCGAATATTGGAGGGGAAAGTCCACTGGAGCCATCTCCGGCGAGATCTCCGCCCTCTCCAACACCTCCAGCTTCATCACCATGATGAACAGGGAGCAGTCCACCTCCGGGCTATGGTTTTATGGAAGTAGCTTGATCTATTTATCTCTTGTTCTTCATAGATCTAGTACCATATGAGCTGCCCAACATGATTATGGTCATGTTTGTAATTCCTAAGTGGTGGATCTTTGTTTTATGATTTGATATTTGAGATCGGAATCTATTTTGTGTAAAATGTTTTAATAGATACATATCATGCACCCCATTCTTCATTGCTTGTTTTGATCCAACTTGTATGGGGAGAAGGGTGTGTTATATGGAGTAGCGTGGGGGTGGAGATTGAATTGTGACACGTAATATTCAAAATCTACTTTGGTTTTTACCTTTCTTTTGATGCCTCACTAGGGGTAAAGTGAAATCGTGAGCTATATTTATCACGTGACAGTGTGATGGCCTTGTTAGACCAAGGTAGCATATTCGTATTTCAAACATCATATAATATTGCTTAAAGCTATACTCTGATTTGTTCTTAAATCAAGATTGTATGGAGATTTCCCTTTCTTGAGGAGTATAAGATAGAGATGTATTCCATCTCAATATTAGACTGTGATGCCCATATTAATTCCTTTTATCAAGCACTTATAAAATTTCCATGAATCTTTATTATTGATGAATTGTTTTGTGATCACTATAACTTAAAAAGAGAGTAGACAAGTGAACCCATGAACCTCAGTCCGATTTTTATCATAAGAAACATCTTTCCATTGCATCTACTATCCTTTACATTTTCTATAATTTAATATTTCAAAAATACAAAAATACTTTTCTTACTTGCAATCACTCATAAAACCCCCAAAACTACTTTATCTTCACATATCTCATCTAGTTTGCATTACTTTACTTTATTTACTTTAGTTTCTTTATATTTTATTTCATATTACTAATACCAAACCTTGTGCTTGACAACCACTTGGTGGAGTTGGGGACACAAGTCAAATTATTTTTCTTTACAGGTTGCTTCAAGAGGAGAAGACAAACATCCTTCCATAAACAATTCCCCGAGAGTTCGATATAAACCCTCGAGTCACCCTTGTGGGGAAAAGAAGCTTGCTACAATACTCTGCACTTGGAGTCCCAACGAAAAGTGGCCACGTTTGTTGCCATCAGCATTCTCTTTGATATCAATTTAATATTGTCTTACATATATATTGTCAATTCTTGAATTGTTATATAATTTAGTCATATGTATGAGTTCTAAGTTATGTTTTTAAAAATCAACATGAGGATTCTGATGAAATGGACGATAGGAAGTACTCTAGAAACAACAAGAACCGCTATGTGCTGAGGTGGTTGTGGTGTGGGAAAATCCCTTTCTACCGGAGGTGGGACTGTTTTGCCCATTCTGTGGCAGAGCCATCGACACGGACCTCGGCAACATGATCCAGCACGCAGTGGACATTGGCAGAAGCCGAGGCCGAAGACTTTGGCACGACACGCAACCTTCGGTAAATTCCTCTAGGATTATGTCATGGCTGGCCTGTATCCCCCTGAGTAGGCTGTCCCGGCCTCCTCCTACTGCCACTGCTAGGCGTCTCCGAGTCCCAGTCTCCTACTGCTGCCCCTGCATTTATTTATTTTTCAGTTAATTATTACATGTGGTTGCATGTAAGACAATATATCCGTGGTGTCTCTGGTAAACCTTCTATTTTACCTATATATATATTAATCTACTCCTTTATATGGATTTCCCTAAAATTTCTAGTGTTCAATTATATTACTAATCATGCTCATGTACACTACCAAATATTTCTAGTGCTCGATTATATTATAGTTGTCAAGGAATACATCAACAAGGATTTAAATTGGTGTAAAATTCGTATTGAAGTAAATAAATAATCTCACAACGACATTAAACATTTGAATTAATCAAATTCAAAATAGTTACTTTGTAGCATGGTATGAACCTTATTTATTCTTAGGACTCAGTTTCACTGTGGAAAGCATGTTTAAACACCTTTCTTTGCTTTTAAATTATGAATTATTCTCAAAATTTAGGATTAACAAAATCCGGAGTTCTGAATATTTCCGGCTGTCCGAATATTCACTCAACGAGATTTTCTTCAAAGAATACACGAAAAAGTTTATATTGGTGAAATTTTCATAATTAAGTAACCAAATGATCTCACTTCGTGATTAAACGTTTGAATTAATCAGATTCAAAACACTCGCACCTTATTTCTCTGCAGCAAAGCGCATTAACACTAGTCCTCATGCCTTTCAGGGTGAAGTTTCAAGGTTTGTACTATGCAAATTTTTTCCTTCAATTTATGAACCTCATTTAGTCTTAGGGGACTCAAATTCACTCTAGCAAGCATTTCTACACACCTTTCTTTGCTTTAAATTATGAATAATTCTCAAATTTTAAGAAAATCAAATGCCGGAGTTCTGAATATATCCGGAGTTCCGAATATTAGCCTTTTTAATTACCAGTCTTCAAGTACTTGGTGGAAAAATGTGAAATATTCGGAGAACGGACATTCTTAGAGATTTTTTACACTTACAGCCGTCTGAGGCTACTACTTGGCACCAAATATCTGAAAATATTTCGACAAAATTTTAGATCTATGCCACTTTTGTTCTTCCACGCCCGCCCAAACCACTGTCCATCGCTTCCGCCCTCCACCACCATCGCCTCCGGTCCCCTGCGGTGTGGACGCTCTCCCTCGCCTCCGAGGACCACTCCGTCGTCCAGGCAGGTATGTGTGAAACCAAACCCCCAAAACCCTAAATCATCAGTTTCGATTAGGAATATTGCCATGGGATTTGCCATTTTGCCTCTCGAATTTAAGGTTCAGGGTTACCGAGCTGCGAAGACCCAATGACGCCGTCAGGAGAGCCTCCCCAGATGCCCTGCATTTGTCCCAACTCTTTACCCCTTGTATAAATCTTAAAATCTGCAGTTGTCACTTCCAGCAATAGAGATTTAATTGTAACTTTATTGGTCTATTTTGATTGCCATTTCATTAGTCTGCTTGCATCTTGATTGTATTAAGATGCTCTCATATATGTATGTATTTAATAGATGGGAACCTACAGTGACGATCCAGTCATGCTGTCTAGCGATGATAGTTTTCGCATTAACTTTGGTGGTTTTGAATTCCAGACAAATGATGAAGAGTCCACTGAGAGGATTGAGTTTAGAGGTATCAAAAGAACATCAAACTTGCAGTCATCTATTTTGTATGCGTTTAGACGGTAGACATTAATATTTCATCGCATTGAAATTTTTATGTGTTGTTGCATTGGGGCCTCAACACAAGGGGGACACTGATTTTGATAAGTAGAGCATTTTTGGAAATGGCATGTATCTGAAATAAGTTCATGTAGAGTTCCTCTTAGACTGGTGTAAACCTGAATTTCCACCAAAAATCAAGTACTACGTCTACATGTTGTCATATTCATCTACCATGAAAAAGAAGTGCAAGCTGGTAAGATGATATATCCTTGATCATGTTATCAACAAGGTACCATACGATATTTAAATACTTTCAGTAATCATAAAGCATGCTAATTTTTGAATTATCTGTGCTTGTCTAGACATTTGGAGCCGAGTTCACAAGAAAATACCTAAAGAATCGCCTTGATGAACCTATTGATGTCCATGTTTGGTAAATGAAGAGCAAAAAGCCAAAGATGGTTAGGATGAAGATGGGAGCTGGGTCAAACGCAATCTTGACGATTGGATGGGAGAAATTTGTGAGAAGCTTCAACCTAAAGCAGGATAGCATTGTCCTTTTTGCTTTGGTGAAAAAGATAATGGAGAGGTACATATTCTGGTTTAGCAACTTCCACCGGGCGGCCGATTATAAATACAATCCTAGTTTGTTAGAGAGTACTAATTATGCTAGCTGATTGATATATGGACTGCACTTTGTATGTACTGCCATAATGTGTAATGGCTAAATTTGTATGGATTTACCCAACTATCTGGCTAATGGTACCGTGATCGAGCTGCTATAAGTTCTTTAGATAATGTGTCTACCTGTCTACTTAATCATGATTATGCGTCATGTCAGCTATGATCGAGTTCGAATTAGCATGCTATTATTCAAAATGGTTTACACACATTGGAGACAGTCACTTTAAAAGCCGCTTCGAGGCACACTAGTTCTGGAGACGGTTTTTGTTAGAATCCGACTCAGGTCTCCTGACTATTGAAGACGGTCCCTCGTATATGCCGTCTGAGGTTGATGAGTTCTTGCAAGCTGTCATAAATATGGACTGTCTCCATCTCGTACATGTTAGAGGCGTTTTTCTTTTTGCACCGTCCGAGGTCTCATATCTTAGAGTCGCAAAGAAAAACCGGCTCAGGTGGTGTGTTCTTATAAGCTATGCGCTTGAGCCGGAACGAGAAACCAGCTGAGGCTCATGGGAAATTGAAGTCTCTAAGTAACGCGTTTGTACTAGTATAGACTCGATAGTCATAGATGACCAAATATTGGAAAACTAAAAAATAAGATAACTTAGTTGCATATAACACATTATTATAGTCTGAGCATGGATACGACCAATTTGGCTTCATACAAACTTGCATATCCGACAAATCTTCTAACTACAAAGAACACATTATTATAATCTGAATTGCAGTCTGCCAACTTGACCTAAATATGCCTGAAAGACCATGCCCAAAACTTGTCAAGATACACTTTGTCAACTGATAACCCAACTCTATTCTACTGATCTACTAAAGGAAATAATCGGACCAGCTTGGATACCAACACTCGCTTAAGCTTTGTTTTGTACTAGAGGTTTTGAGGGGATAAAAGGAAATACTCCCTAGAGGGATTGTGTTAAACCCATTACTTTCATCCAATTGCCTCAAATCCCTATAAATTGTGAATCTTCAATCCACTAGGTAGGATTAGCGTACTGGGTATTGGGAAAACTACACTAGGATTAAGGGAAATTTGGGAAAATATGGGATCAAACTAGCCCAATACGCAAGAACTAACTATGGTTTTAGGAATAAGTGGTGACTTGGGGTTTGGTGAGGATAACCCACACAAATCTCTAAACATACACTAGTACCAAACAAGGCTTTACCGTTTCTCTAGAGCAAATTCAGAGTTGGGGAATCGATTTAGAAATTCAATACCATCAACATTTCACATTTGTAAATCTAGAAAAATATTTGAAATCATAGGAACACCTCCTCATCATATACAATCTTTTCACCATCTAGCTAGTGAAATTTTTATAACAGATCAGTACATAGAATTTCGACTAATATACTTGATATCAACTTTAATAACATCAGAAATCCAGTCATACCCTATCCAACCAAGCTAAAGAAGGTAGGTGTTTCCTACATTAATCAACACATCACGGTCTTATCATTGTTGGGGTGGATGGTATATCCATGAGTAAGAAGTATAAAAAGGACAAACATAGTTTGGCATAGAAAATAGAGCGAACAAGATATCCACCTAGTAGTTGTATATTTTAGCAATATTAATCGCATGCAACTTTTAAACCTGGTTTTACAAAAAAAAAAAAAATTTAATATATGTTCTGTGGGACCGTAAGTCCTATTATCTAATTAGCCGCAATGTGCTCAATGAAACAGAGCGCTATTCCAGTAACCCAAGTATTGGTTTTTTTGGACCAAATTTGGATTTGACTTTTAGTTTAGAAATTTATGTAGCTTAATCCTTTTGAACATTTGAGGGCCTAGCTAGGAAAACCACGTAAACTATCATCTTGGATAAGGTGGTAGGGATAAAAAAAACTAGGACGGTCCTAAGATATCCACGCCAGACTATGAGAACCGCAGGCTACACACAAATGAACGAGTATATACAAATATTCAAAATACATCAATATTTATAATTAAATTGAAAAATCTAAAAATTGATACACATATTCTAAAAAAGCTAATTGCCGTCTATGTTTAATTGATAGCTGTCTGCGCTTAAAAATTGATACACAAATACTCAATATACATCAATATTATAATTAAAAAAAACTCAGCATACACCAATATTTCTAATTTACATTAAAATTGCATAATTGATACACATATTTTGAAAACAATACTTAAATTCTCTAATCAAGTTTGCAGGTCTAGAGAACCTTGAAAGTGATAGAACCAAAATTGAAAAAAATATTCTTTCCAAATTTTAGTGTTAATCAATTTACTATCTTGCATGGATTAAGCATCTGGTCTATATGGTCAATTTTTGATTAAAATTATATATATTTGATTGTAAAAGACTGTATGGCTGAAAAAGAAACATATTTTACTAATTCTCAGAAAACAACAAAGCATATGTATGTCAATCATGTACTCCTTCTGTCCGGAAAAGATTTCGAAAATATGTGTAAAATTTACATGTATATATACACTAAAAGGTGTCTAGATACATGCTAATCTAGAAAATCCGCGACGAGGGAGTAAGACATCCTATATAGCTGATACTAATAGGCAGGTCCTCCTAATTAACTAGCACCTATATATTAAATCATATTTTGAGAGAGAAAATGTGTAAGGGAAATTCTCACAAAAAGATATGATGGAAAATGTATAAGGGAAATTTATTATTTGACCACAACTACTAAATTTATATAATCATACCTAGATTATATCACATATACAAGTCCACATGTCTAAATATAATAGTTTTTGAAAATGATAAGGATATATTCTTTCCAAATTCCAATGCTAATCCAATTACTATGTGGTGTGCATTAAGTATTTCATACATATTGTGATTGTTTATTAGAAAGTTGCATATTTAAAGACACTACATGGTTAGAAAAGAAGCATCTATTCAAAATCAATAGAGAACAACAAATCATTTATTTGTCAAGATACAATGAAACACGCAATATTTCTTGCTATAATTTTGAGATTTCAGTTTTTGTCAAAAGTTAAATTATTGATGAGTGTTTTTCAATTAACCTCGGGTACACAACTTATTAGCTCTGTCGAATGAAAGACATAGGTTCAACAGTGCAAGAAGGAGGAGTCTCGGTGGTAGATAATTAGGCATGTTCTTGCACAAGAGGGAGCAATGTTATATACTACTATTATTATTAAAACACGGTATAGATGAAAAAAAGGTTCTTGACACAAGGCATCACCTATTAGGGTGAGTGTATTTGATCAATAGTATCACAAATATACAAAATATTCTATAGATTACACCCAATTTTTAAACCAAAAGCTACTTTGAAAATGTTTCATTTAAACAACATGGGGTAGCTAGCGAGCTAACTTTAATGACACATGGAAAGAAAGTATGACATGCAAACAAGACTTATGATCATTACCATGGACATAGCAAAATGATCATTTCTAAGAAATTTAAAGATGATTAAAATGTTCTTGTGGCTTTAATATTTTATTTGCATGGTATCTTCGATCGTCACGGAATCATATCATATCTCCAGTGGTTACCATTTACAAAATTAAAACTCTCTTGAATCTCACATTGAT
The DNA here is from genome assembly GCA_910589775.1 of Avena eriantha. Taxonomy (NCBI): domain Eukaryota; kingdom Viridiplantae; phylum Streptophyta; class Magnoliopsida; order Poales; family Poaceae; genus Avena; species Avena eriantha. The sequence goes on along the minus strand of OU342740.1, from coordinate 395,207,896 downwards.
ACATGCTATATCTGTGGACCATAGGACATGGATAAGATCAAATAAATACGGAGGGAACCAACGTAGACCATTCAACAATAGAAACATAGATATCCACAACAAGAAGTGATGGATCATTAGAATAGAATACCAACATGTGCAAAGATCTCCACCATGATAAAATTGGCATGAGAGGCGTCAGAAGATTAGTCATGTCACGTGAGTTACATCGCTTTACGGGCTTATAGTGGTCTTTCATCCCATGTGCCCACTATTGAGATTTGTGCCATGTGAGGCGTGCAATGCTTCAGAGAATAGCTCCCACCGTCTGGGTAATTGGCACAACCAACGATTGGAACAAATGTTCATCGGAAGACCCTGGAAGAGGTGGGTTGTCTTCACGCAGGGCCCAACATAGTGTAGCATGTGTAGCAGCAGGGAACTTCCACCAGCGTTCTTGTGCAGAATCGCGACCTCATTGTATTGTGACACCACTTCTACAAATTCTGCAATTCGAGTGAAATCCTCGGAAGCTAACCATATGTGTAGATTAAAACATGTATTGTCTTGTGAGAATGATCATACAATGCATATGAACCACATGCATGAATTGTATATAGCTGAACGCCACAACTATAGCTGGCTGCGTGGTAAGATTGAAGCTTTTCTATGACAAGTAGTAAGAGGAAAACATTACTATTATTTTGCATATCTTTTAGTACTAACCCCACCAGTAATAGGTGCGAAATAGGACCCATGAACTTAGGTTCGGGCACTGCTATCCCATGACCAACACCGCCCGCCGCCATGGTCAAATCCTCCTTGCCACTACCGGAAGGTGCCAATTGGCTCGCACATGCTGGGACATGGCTTTTCGCCGCGGGACCGCGGGAGGCTAGACGTCTAGTGTTTTCGGCGAAAACTACAGAAAATCCGATAGATTTCATTCATGAAGAGATGATTATATTAGCTACTGTCTGAACTAACTATATGTCTTCTAACGTCATCTAGCATAGGCATGAGAGGTATCAGGAACGACTAAAATGTTACGTGTGAGTTGTGTTGAGACATGTACAGATCACGTTCTCGTGATACCAACTTTGGCTGTTTGAGCGCATTTGAATTCACAGTTGGTGTGTGCTCGGCTATGTGAGCTGCCACACAGGAAAATTGGATGAAGCGGGGAACTCTTCATGGATGGCATGGCCGGAGCTAGCTAGCGACAGGAACATATATTCATATTAAGTTACAAGAGATTAAGGGAAACATAAGCCTATTCGTCGTTAGATGCAGACAACGTGCTGTCCCATTAAGTTGTGCCAAATCCCGTAAGTGAGGAAGCTTAAGTGGCACATGAGCATCCAACTGCACCCCATGCCCATTGTATAGAGTTGTGCATGTTGCTAGTTTTACACTACGGTCAGCTCTAACACGTGGGCTCTACTAAATAGATTTGGTGTCGGACTAGGTAAATCACATATCAGGATTCTCCGTTGAAAATTAGCTCAGTAGTCGCCGTGGTTTATAATGTCCAAAACATCCAGTAGATAGTAGCAGTTGCACTATAGTTATGGTTTTGCATAAATAAATCCTGTTATATACATGGATATAAGCTTCCAGCACCTTCAACTAATGTGTCCTCTGAAAGCGGGGTGTAACTTTGGTTATAAGAAATGTTCAAACACTAAGTATCTTTTGTTTAAATTTTTGATTTTTTAATGTTTAGAAAATATAATGGCAGTAACTTCATGGTATTTTCTTGTAAGCATGGTAACCGCAAGTCTTCCTCCCCCGTCAACCCCTCCGGACACACTTGAGTTTGATTATTGGGCAATATAGGTGGAGTCATATGAATCAAAAAATGGTTCAGACTTTTCAAACTGTGTGTTCTTTCTAGCAGCTGCGCAAGAAATATCGCAAACATAGGTCGCCAAACTTGTCCTGTAATCTCTTTGGATAACATAGTGATAATATAACATAGTGAGAAACTTGGAAAAGTTTGAGCACCGTTGAACCACAAGGCAAGTGACAGTAAGCCATGGGAATCTATCACGGATAACATCTTTACCAAAATGCCGTAGGTGGCCTATCACAATATGAAATTCCATATTAGTGAGTAGATTTATTTCGGAATAATTTTGAGAATTGGGGAGGGGCTAAGTAGTTTTACATTTTAGTTATCACACGTGTTTATTAAGCATAGTATAATTGTATTTATTGTACGTGTAACACTACCACGCTATATTTTTTCAAACGAAATGTAAATGTTTATCTACTACTACCTGGGTAACAAATACAATCTCTCGCTCCTAGAAACTAGCCAACAGATTAGTGAATACTACCTAGCATTCATGGTTGACCTATAAAAAATGGATGCATGCCTTATTTTTTCTTCTTTAAAAAAATTAAAAAATCACTAATTGTACCGGAATTAAGTAGGAGCAGGTTATGGTAGTAGATAAATGAATTAATCGCTTTCCTTTGCAAGTGAAATTCAGATGATATATATGGACACCGCTAGTAAGGAATCAAACAACATTGTATATTTCAAAGGTGGGTATACACTATGCTAATTAATCTTTCCAAAGTAATACCAGCCAAAGGCTCATGTTGGAGAAAATTAGTTGTTCCTTTAGTGATCATAGGCACGAGAGAAATCTGGAATTTAGTTGTGATACATGTTCTGCAACATACCTCCACCACCACAGGAGATAGCCATAGGAAAGTTCTGACAACCCTTTTTGCCGATAGTTTGTCAACTACGACATTCCTGACACGACTGATCCCACAGATGGATACGTCCCAAAAGCTTCTGAAGAGGGAGGTACAAAGGTAAGGATGGAACCATTGGCACTTGGAAACGAACATGGAATAAAGAAGATACTCAAAGACCCAGCCATATTGGGCTAGAATATGGAGATAGAGCCAATTCTTCACAAAGACCTATAGTGGGACTACAAAATGAAGAGAAATGAAGCAACACCTAGTCTATATACGAGTTAGACTTAAAATAAAATCTTGTAACACGTAGGTTCTGCAATCATCTTCTTACATGGAAAGCTCACCCACCTCATATATTATCCAACAACAATATCATCTGAAGCTTCATGATACTTTTATTTTCGGTGATATTTTTTAGGTTACAACGTTCTATGAAAATCGAGTTTGCGACAAGCAAATCGATCTAGTTCACCCCATACCTACCACAATGACTAACAGGTCTCTCCTGAGGGAGTGTGGTTTCGTATCCCAAAAGCACTCACCTTGTCTCATAAGACGCATATTGACGTACATCATGCTCCGCATCGTGGGTAGATGGATGGCATGTTTGTGTGCAAACAGAAAGGCCACCAACATATCAAAAGTACATTCTACAAATATGACCATGTAAGTCCTTATCATGAAACTTTTTTTCATGTAGTTGCATCAAGCTTGATTGTTTGTGTTTGGCGAAAGTAGCACCAATTCGGTCATCATGCAGTCCATTACTATATTCTTAAATAAAAGTACTCCAGCTAGTTCCACTTTGCAAAGAGGCTTCCATCACTTGTTTAAATCTATCTAGCTGGGTGACCCACATATATATATATCTCCAAATCTGGTATTTCTTGGTAAATAGCTATTTTGTTATGCCATCTCTTTTTGTTTGATTTAATTCATTTATTGCAACATTATCACTGAGATAAAGTACACCTCGAGAGAGATGATTTACTTTTGGAAAAAGATCCTTTCATTATATGTAGGAGTATTAGATTGGTGCTAACTACCTTTTAGTAACAACAGAAAACTGGTGGTAATAAGACATTCAGTAACCATGCAAACCACGCGAAATCTGAAAACTGGTGGTAAGAAGACATTCACCACATACTTAGCCTTGTTTGGCCTATTGCAGTTTTTTGTTATTGCAATAACATGCCTCCATATGCTCCCATACATGCGCATCTGAATCTAATTGCTATTGCCTCTTGTCCTTCTAAGGAAATTATTTTTATTGTATATTTCTTGGTAATTTCTAAAACAATATAGCATGTTCCATCTTATTTGCCCATCTATTGCGTATCTTTTTCAATAACTAAGCTGAATCATGATTTTATTGGTTCATTCTTGAAAAATATAATTTAATTTGTTGCTTCCAACATTTATTGTTGTACGCATGCCATTGTTTTGCTTGTGTAATCCGCAGGAGATGTTTGCTTGCACATGTAAAGTGCATTGCCATCGACTTGTTGATTCTCAATACGTTATGTCATTCATACCCTGTACATGGTCTCTAAGATGCTTATACTCTTCGGATTATTTTTCTTATAAATGCACCACTCGTCTTCAAAATGGTACACTACACACAATCATGACGGCTATACCCAAATCAAGTTTGAGTAGGTATGCTAGTAGAGTAATGAATTAATCGTCCTCCTTTGCAAGTGAAATTGAGGCGACATATATGTGCAAACGAAGAGAGCTTGCAATGAATTAAGTGGCGGTTTATAACACATAAGGTCCAGAGACAATAATAGGCTATTTAATCATGTCAAATAAATACCAGTGCAAAGGTGGATCATGTTGTGGATTACTAGTCGATCCCATATCAAGCATAGGCACGAGAGGCATCTGGAATTCGGTTAGAGCATCTCCAGCTAGAGACCACACACCATGTCCGACAATTCCCTGCCCGGACACGATATAGGGAGTGCCGGACGTTGTACCGTGTACGGGAGAGGGTGTTCCCATGTGGCATCCCATCACATGTACCGGCGGTACGCGCAAGAGCAGTCGTAGGCCGCGCCGCACACGGAGGACGAACGGTGGCGGGTCAAGGGAGGGAAGAGGCGCGGCGGCTATGTGGCCTGAAGCTTCTCGCGAGAAGGAATAAGATCGTGTCCGTCTAGCTTGGCGAGGATTGGAGCGATGGCCGCAGCATGCCTACCGCTCGGTGATCATCGTCGTGGGAGCTTAGCGATTGCGTCGCCGTCAGCGGCTATTCGTCTGAAGGAAAGGCTTCATGTCTCGAACATCTCCGCCATCCTAGGCGGCCCATCGGAGCCATCGTCCACGACCTGTCAGCAGGCTCCAGATCACGTCCAAGCAAACCACGAACAACTCGTTAAATATAGCAGCAAAAGCTGATGTGTAAAGTAAAGAGTAAATTCCAGTTTTTCCCCCTTATTTAATATTTTTGACACAAATTACTCCATTTAACAGTTTTTCGTCCATATCACCCCATTTAACGAAAGTTGTGCCAATGTTTACCCCTTCTAAACAATTGGGAGCAATCTGCTACTATGTGAATCCCAGACACCTGTGCCGTGTGACGACTCTCTTTTTCTCCTCCCCCTTTTTCCACGCCCGAATCTTTCTACTCCCTCCGTTTCAAAATATATGATGTTTTAACTTTGTAAAGGTAATGTATCTAGACCATATTTATAGTGTAGGTTCGGATAGATTTGGAGTGAACCTAAACACTAAAATGAGTCTAGATACATTTACTTTACAAAGCTAAAACATCTTATATTTTAAAACAGAGAGAGTAATTGACAAGCCGTGTCCAATTTTTAACTCATGGTGTTAGGTGTACGTACGCACTGCTACGAACATGCAATTGATGACGGAAGGGACTTTGTCGAGGTAATCACTAGTGATATCAGAGGCGAAGGCAACGATCTCAGTAGGTTAATTACTTTGACAATGTCTGCTGGCACGTTTGAAATCTTGTATACCTAGCAGGCAACCCACGGGAGACGAAGAAAGTTGATTTGGTACATGCAGGTAATTCATGTGGCTACTTACTTTGTATTTCTTCCGACGTGGCAGGTGTATGGAATTATATGTTTACAGGGCAAATCCGAGACATAATACCATTTTGGATGGAATCTAACACAACTCGGGCACACGCTTGCAGACCGTGTGTGACGGATGCCGTGATCAAAGTTTTCTTCACATGCGGGTAAAAACACGAGGTAAGCTCCCAACGACAGATCAAGTGCGAAATTTTAGCATGGGTAAAAAATGGCAAAATTTATGATAAATGGGGTAATGCGGATGAAAAGTTGTTAAATAGGGTAATTAGTGCAAACCAATTCAAAGTAGGGGTAAATTTTTGAATTTACCCTAAAGTAAATTAGCTGGATCGATGATCTACTGGTAGTTTTTTATGTTACTTAAAAAGTTTTAAGTCTTACATTCAGCATTTGCATAACTAAGATGCACACTGTCGAATCAACTCCACATTCTCTAAATAATAAAATACAATCTATTATATACTAAAAACAATATAAGGGTGTTTTTCAGCGCTACGTTAATCCACATCTATTAGGGAACGTACTATCCTGGTCGCTTAGACAGACGCGCCAGCCCCCCGTATTGTTTTATCGGCTAAGCGTTTGGTGCCGCAACACTAGCGTTTATTTTGGTGGCTACTCATATTAAAAAAGTAGAGAAGGGAACCATCGCTAGGGAAAGTCTGGGGATATTTTTTTGGCAAAACATCCACGATAGAGTTTGCGGCGACGCTAGGGAATCGACCGATATTTTTAGGTAACTGTCCTGAATTTCGGCTAAGCGCATATGCTAAACGTCGGCATAGTACATGCCCTTATATACTAAAAGCAATATAAGCGTGTTTTTCGAAGCGCTACGTTAATCCACATGATTTAAATTACCATGACGGTTAGATCTGAAATTTATGGTTAGGATTTAACAGAAGATTATGTTACCCGTTTAACATAATATATGTTGTAAGTGCACCTGTCATGTGGACTCCCCGTCAAAAAGTCGCATCCGCCACATTAGGGATATTAAAACTGAGACAATGAGGAGGCTTGTCACGAACTGGACGTTCTCAGCCATTGGATCATCCTTTCTGCCCATTTTCAGCCATCAGATCTTGCAGTTTCCATAGTGGGCCAAAAGTCCCTAGGGGCAGCTACTCTGGACGTCAAAATGGCTCCCTATGGTGAATTCGGCCTAAAAAACCGACCAAAGCCCAGTCTCCATACGAGCTCTAAGAATGCATCTGTCTCACCTTCCTATCCCTTCCCCATGGAGATTGACGCCTGTTCGGCCAAACCCTATCTCCTTCCTCCTCTACGACCCACCGTCGCCGATGGAGCCTCAGACGCGGGAGAAGCCAGGAGACCCTTGCGGTTGAGGGTGGGATCGCCCATCTGAGTCACACGGGTGTGTGTGGCTGTGGGTATGGAGATGCGGGGGCTCTTAGAACTTTTGATGCTCAGTTTTGGGAGGAGCTTGGCGTGATTTGTATTCAGTCATTTGCATATTGTTAGGATATTCATCCGGTTTGGCTACATAGTATACCGTTGAATATTCTTATGAGTTAACTTTAGTTGATGGCTTAAGATTGTGTGACTGAAATAGCCATGCTCACGTGAACAATCGGTGACACGTTTTCCCCTTTTGTCTCCTAATATTGATGTATGTAGATGACGAATTGAGTTGTATAGACTGATATGTTTTTGTTTGATTGAGGTGACTATAAAATTTGTATTGACATCCTTATATAAGGCCTTCCGTGTCTTTCTTCTAAGAATGTCTGAACTTTATATCCTAAGTTTCCAATAATTTCTTGGATTTGAATGGTTTGTTATCTACTCGTTCTACTTTTTTGTGGTATGAGTAATCATTGCAGTCCTGCTGTGTTTGTTTACCCCTTTGCTCATGTACAGACCATGGGTGGACAGAAGAGCTCACGCGTTTTCATCTATAACTACCTCTAATCATGGGGTACCTGCCCAGAAGAGTTGTTTGAAGAGCTACCTCTACCACATCCTCTCCATACCAAAGTTAAGTGAATGGATCTTGGGTTTTATATTTCTTAGTCTTTTGCTTTTAGATTGGACGTCAGCTGATCTTTTAATCCCTCCAACTCTTTCTGATGTTAATGTATATTTACAAAATTCCTACCAATCCATTGAGAAAATAGACTGGCGCGACATCTAACGGATAGAAATGACCAGAACTTGCAATTCGACGGCTAAAATTAGTAAAAGCATGAGAGCGCTCCTATTTGGCTTGGTTATTAATTAAAACTAAGACAAAGAGCAGGCTTGTCACGAACTAGCACCTTAGCTATTTTGATCGTCATTGCGCCATCTGTTCATTCCTGGCCGTCAGATCTTCTTTAGTTCCCGCACTGCCCAGCCGGCAGATGTCCTCCACTACCTCTGCCCCACATAATCACATTTTTGGTCTATTTAGTTTTTTATCTAACTTTGTTTCAAATCGGTTGGGCACCAACAACAGAATCTGCACAAAGGGTCAAAAATAAAATTTATGTGGACTGTGGCATAGCCCAGTGGTTGGGATGGGCTGATGCAAAAGCGCTTTGGGTTTCTCCCCTTAAAACTATTCGTCTTTTTAAAAATAAAATTTATTTTTCATCTGTTAACATGTCTATTTGAGTTCAGTTGGTTCTTTAAATGTATTCATGCGTTCACTTATTTACTAATTCTATAGTCAGTTGCCGACAACTAGCCCAACAGAAGTATGCTAAATTTCATATCAATGAGCATTTCAGCACCCACTTAGGAAAGATAATATGCATATTATTATTTTCTATAAATTCATATTCTTGTGTTAAAATAGAAGGGCGCGGCAACACGCGCCACCAATGATCTAGTAAAAAAAAGTAACCGTGTACGGTAGCTACCCTGTGGCTCGAAGGTAGAAGTTGCAAACTTGCAAACAAAAATCTAGCTGATTCGCACAAAACATCTAGCTCGAACGTGGTGGCCTTGAACGAATAAAGGAACCGAAAACTCACGTACACAATTTTTTAAATTAACCGTGTACGGTAGCTACCCTGAGGCTCGGAGGCGGTAGTTGCAAGCAAAAATCTGGCTGATTCGCATAAAAAACTCTAGCTAGAACATGGTGGCCATGAACGAATAAAAGGAACCCAAATCTCACGTACACGATTTTTTAAAAGGATCCATCATCAATGCTTCAATTGTTTCATAAACGATCATGTGGACAAGGCAACAAAAACTGAGGTAGATTCATCTACATGGCTGCTGCTAAATCATGCAAATTTGATGAACTGTTCTCCTTGGATCGATCATGGTCAGGGGCGGATATACGTGTGGTGCTACCGGTGCTATAGCACCACCCATCAACGTTGTGTATAAGGGGAATTCAGATATATCTAGCTCACAAGTATGAAGATCACACTAGTTCAGCACCACCTTGCCTGTCTCAGCACCACTCTCTAACCATTTCCGGCTCCGCCACTGATCATGGTGGCCATTTATATTTCCCAGAATACGCGGCGGAGGAAGCAGGAACGAGGTAGATTTATACAACTATTGCTAAATCATGCAAATTGTTGAACTGTTCTCCTTGGATGGACCAGCTGACCATTTATATTCCCCGGGGTACATAGTGATACCATACTCATCTACGATGGTGGCTCATCTACCCTGACCGCTCGAACTGAAAATATAGTCTTCCTAATGATACATGAGGGCCTAACTTAGCAAAGATTCTCGCTAGCGATTAAAATAAGATTCCGACTTAAGAAGACACATGAGTCAAACCTATAATTTTATGCAAGAAAAAATATATAATCCATGATTTTCATAAAGATAGCACGAGGAATGTTGGATTGTTCTGGATATCATTAAAGGTTACCGTTGTCTGGTGAAGTGATTCATATGTTTCATATTTACTATCCACATAGCATGGTAATAATATTTTTATTAAGAGTGTCTAAAAACCGTAGAATCCTAATTCTAACGAATTGTTCAATCTGATATTGTTTTGTTTGTATGACAAACCTCTTTGAAATTTATTCATTTGCTACTGTGATGTAAACACTGGTGGAAAAATGGTCTCTAGTCCCGGTTCATAAGGGCCATTGGTCCCGGTTTCAGAACCGGGACCAATCACTCGGGACTAATGCTAGTCCCGGTTCGCGCACGAACCGGGACCAATGGGTCTCCACGTGGGCGGGCGAGCTATGAGGGGGGTGGATCATTGGTCCCGGTTCGTGGGAAAAACCGGGACCAATGGGTCCCCACGTGGCAGCACCAGAGACGGGCGGGGGTGGATCATTGGTCCCGGTTCTTGGCACGAACCGGGATCGTTGGTCTCTGTGTCGCGGCAGGGTTTTGTGCCGCGGCAGGATTTTTGGGCCATTTTTCTGCCGCGGCAGGGTTTTGTGCCGCGGCAGGATTTCGGGCTATTTTTCTGCCACGGCAGGATTTTTTTTATAAATTTAATGGTACTACATATATACAGCAATAATGAAACCACGATATATATATTACACATCATGCATGATCACAAATATATACACTGTCTCATCCGTCTTCTTGGTCGAAACATATTATAATTACAAATGATACTCTCACACGAATTTGATCTAATTTACACTTCTTTTATACACTTCACCCTTCCAAATGAAGTGGGTAATAGTATTCTCCTTTCGGATCTATGACTTGTTCTAACAAGAATCCGGCAATTTCCTCTTGAATTGCTTGCACGCGTTCTTGTGATAGAAGACCGTCCCCCATCCGTTCAATCTAATATAAAGAAGGGGATCAATATATATGAATGAAACTAAACACAATTGGTGGTAATAAAATAAAGTTGTGATTATTGTTTATCGTACTTCAATTTTTTTGATGTTCCGGTCTGCTCCCTTCTCTTTGGTCGTCTGGCGAATGAACTCGCAGACATAGTATCCACATAAGTTATTCCCGGCTTCCTGCCTCAAGCACTTTACGAGAACGGAGTTCAACCAAAATAATAATCAAGCATGATAATGGTGGTATTGAAACTAGAATCAAAGAGATGCGTGGATCTAGCAAGTAGTACTTACAGTCAATGGTTGAAATGTAAGCTCTGGCTGCCAACCACCCCTAGTTTTGGCAGTGAACCGTTTCCAAGCCCTCTGGAGGCATTCCTGCATGTCCGCCCACTTTTCTAATGGTGTGCGTTTCGAGTGCAGGACTTTTACTACTCCGGTGTCAACAGAAATGATTAAGAGAATATAGTGGAAGCTGGACACACTAACAAAATATAACACGAGTCAATTATACGCTTAACATCGAGTAATCGAAAATAGAATGTGTACAAGACAGTAACACTCACGCAGCGTTGTAAGGAAATAGTATTTCCCTTCTGTTGCTGAAATACTTCAACGCTTGGAACAAGTTATCCTCTGTCTCTTTGGGATTTGTTTTTAGAGTAAATTCATGAACGAAATTACAGTCAACAAACCCAAGGTCATAGATTTGTCCTTTGTTGTATTCTTGAATCTTCATTCTACATATATAATTAGTATAGTGATTAGTAAGATTATACAAGCAATGAATGAGATGAGCTAGAAAGACTTAATTACACAAATTAATAATACTTACAAACAATAGGCACTGACGATAGCTTTGTCGAGGGCGTCTTGTTGGTAAAACTAAAATAATTCTGGAAATTGAATCAGTATGAAGCCATCTCCATGACCGTAATCGTGGTGTTTATATGCAGCATAGATCCAGTTTTTGGAATCAGCACAGGCTTGGATGTACCATTTATGCATTCTTCGCATTTTTGTTGGTAGATCTTTGACTAACTCGGGTTTGACGAGAGGAGCCCCGTACTGGTACACGTATGCTGTTTCTTGGTACCCCTCGAACTCATGCATACGGCTCATGTACTCAGTAATAGACAGTCCATATAATTGGGCTTTTTCTCCGTACAGTCGAACAAACTCCGGATAAATGTTCAGATCATGCCGCTCCTGGATCATCCACTCATTGGTATCGTACACTTTGAGCAGTTCGAGCGATTGATTTTTCTGTTGTCCGAGCTGGGCAACTTCTTTCCCGACTCTCCGCTCTTTTGCCTCAGCCGACTTGGTAATAGAGCGATTATAGTCTGATGTGAGCGCTATGGGTTGGCGAAGCTGAATCTTAAGTGTGACTGCTTTGGCTTTATCTTCTGCGGTGACCAGGAAAAATGCCTCTATCGGCTTTTTCTAGTTAGCCATGTCAATCTTCCACTTTTCATAATGGGCAGCTGCGGCCGCATCAGTTTCCTCATATGTCTTCTCGCAAGGTAGCTTCTTCATATTCTGATGAGGTACTTTTGGGAGGGGCGATTGCTTACGTTTCGGTGATCGGAACGTGCTCTTGCTGTTGCTGGTGGTGCTGCCCCCCTTAGTATACTTCTGCTTTTGTCTCTGAGGCTTAGGGGACGGAGACGGCTGAGGCGGCGATGTATACGGTTGCGCTGAGCGGTGAGGCGGTGAAGGCGACGGTTGCGCTGGAGAATGGTGAGGTGGCGGCGAAGGTGGATTGCTGCTTTGAGGAGTGGGTGGCCTTGGCGGCACTTAATTTGGAAGCATGATTCGCTCCTTTAGCCATAGAATAGTCCCCCCTTTGGCTTCTCCTAGTTGAGTCAGCTCCATATCTTCCCATGCAGGGTGGTCTAGCTTCAGCTCCTCAAAATCTTCCTTCACCTCATCCACCGTGACGACAGCGTACCCTTTTGGAACCGGTCTGCAATGCCAAGTTGGGTTAGGCCCAATTGGTACCGCCATGCGGATCGCCGCCGTCACCCTTAAGTTCATAACCTGTACCTTTAGCTCACAAGTTGTTGTCTCCGTGATATCATCCACTGGGTAGCATTTAGGAAGAGATGCCGTCGGTGCATCATCATCAACATCATGGAGCTGCGTGGAAGCGACGCTGCTTTTCTTATTCGATGGGGCGCCGGTACCCTCGAATGCAGCTTCTACCACGTGCCGCTGAGATTGGCCGCTAGTACCTTGCTGGCTAAGTATGTCGAGTTGATCCTGGTGCTGCTTTAATGCTTCTTCTACATTACGCAGCCAGTCTGCAGCAGCCGCTTTCTCAGCTGCCTCCCTTTCCTTTCTCCTCTGATGGCTTTTATCGGGATATCTCTTCATTTCAGGGGGGAAGGCAACCTTCCACGGCTTGGAGCCTGGTGTCCCTCATGCTCGTCCGTCGTGTTCAGGATTTTTAAGGGCCCATGTGAGCTCGTCGTTCTCTCTATCGGGAACGAACCATCCCGTTGCAACATCATCTACTGCATTTCTAATATCGTCGATGGGCAGTAGGGGATTATCTTTGTGTTTCTGATTATATATTGCCCTCCCTTCTTTGTCCAACATGCCCCCATGGCCGTAAAACCAGTTTCTCGCCCGTGGTGTCCATGTTGCGGGCTCTGGTCTGATCCTGGCAGCTATGTAATTGACCTCAAGTGCATCCCACTTAGGCATGCAACCGACGTAGCCAGCAGGCCCCATGTTATGATGGTACAGTTTCTTAGTAACGTTCTCTGTATTTATTCTAGACCTTTTCTTAGCTTTCTCCGATGTCTTGTACTTCACAAAATCCTCCCACTGGTGTCTTAACTTAGCATAGCCGGCTTCATTGAAATTCGGAGTCTTCTCTACCTTGACAAAGTTATGGTACAGTTTCTTCTTCCAGTTCTTGAATGCATCGGCCATCTTGCTGAGAGCAAACTTCTTGACTCTTTGCACAAGCTCCCTTCCTGCTCTCTCATCCTCATCTGGAGTCACATCTGGTTCCGGCAGGAGGAAATTAGTCATGAGCTTGTCAAAAAGCTTATCTTTGGCGTTGTCGCCGACATATGGGACTCCACCGCCGATTGGCCGATTCCATTTTTGAACGGTGATCAGGATGTAGTCCCTCACAAGAACTGCGCATTGCTTGACAAATTTTCTTGCGACATCGATGGGAGCTTGCGGTTCACCATCTACACTGACCACGTCGATCCTATACCTCACAGTGTCATCCAACTTTTTTGTTGGGCCTCGTTTCGTTCTTACGGAAGAAGTTCTCGATCCGGAGGGCTAAAAGAAGAAAGAGTGTTAATATATGCATGTATATATAGACAGCAGCATTTTAATTACAAAAATGCATATATACACCTCGCCGGTATTTGCGAGATTTAAGGTTCTACCGGAGCCGTCGCCTTCTTCCTTATCGGCTTCTCCCCTGTCCCAGGCTTCGGCTTCTACCTCACCGGAACCGTCTCCTCGGTTGAGAGACTCATCTCCCTGACCGGAATCTTTCAGAAACTCACTCGTGACATCGATATCGATAACTTCATTTTCGCAGATCATCCCTTGGAGGATGTTTTCCTGATGTGTTGGATCCATAGTATCTGCAAGTTAAACAATTAACACATGGCATCGATAATGATATGACAATTTAAACATAGTTGAAATTTAACCCTAAGGCATGCTTGGCAATTTAAGTGAGATCCGAAGGGTCCAAACCCTAGTACATGAGAGACCCCGAAATCACCTACGAGGGGTTGATTTCATTCTCTTATTAAACTTGTAATTAAATTTGTTGAACAATGCATGATTATGAGTCTATTGTGTAGATCTCATTTTTCTGAACATTTTGATATATTATACATATTTTTATGACTTAGAAATAATTAGTTATTGAACTTATAAGATTAAACTCTTTTCTAAAATTATTTAAACATTTATTAAACTTTTATTGCGTTAGCATAGGTAAAGGCTGACGTCACCTAAGGCCGGGAACCTTTTCTCACAAATGCATTGCCTACCCACAGTGACTGACTAGTGGGGCCAGGGCCACGTCGGGCTGCCACGCTGGCAGAGCTTACTCGATGCCCACGTCAGGGCGCCACATGGGCTCGCCAGAGGGCACGTCGACCGGCGGTGGTTAGCGGCACTAGAGTGCTTGCTGGAACGCGCAGAAGGTCGGGTTCGAACGAGCACGTCGCGAGGAAGCTAACTGTGGTCGCGCCGCCCCTTATTGGCCATCGGAGCGTCGTCTGCGACGGCGGCCAACGGCGGTGGATAGTGGCGCTCGGCGACAGATGGTGGTGGAGCGAGAGAGAGAGAAAGGAGAGGTCCTGGAGGAACAGCGGCTCACCACGAAGACGATGGACGGGTCGACGAGGCCGGAGGAGCTCGAAAGCAGCGGCAACCACGACGGCCGGAGTCGGAGCAGACAGTGACCGTGGCATCGATTTCCAGCGTGCGCGGTCGATTCCTCATACGGTGGTGGCGGGCGTCAACGGCGAGAAGCGGCCGCTCTGGATTTGGGCAGCCTGCCGGCGTGATTTTGCTTTGCCGCAAATTTTCCTTAGTCACTGGTCGGTGTGCTCTGTGAATTGGGGGAGTTGGGGAGGAGGAAGGCCGGGGCTGTTAACTGTACAGACCACTGGTCCCGGGTCACCCGAATAACCGGGACCAAAGGACCAACGGTCCCGGTTCGTGCCACCAACCAGGACCAAATGTCTAGGGCACGAGCGTTGCTGTGCTGCCACGTGTACAGTCGTTGTTCCCGGTTAGTCCTACCACCCGGGACCAAAGGATCAACGATACCGGTTCGTGCCAACAACCGGGAACAAAGGCGTGTTAATGGCAGCGCGCGCATCCAGAGATCATCCGAACCGGGATCATTGACTCGTTTTCCAGATTTTGGCAAACCATTTGATCTTCCCGCCATTTTCAAATTTGTTTCTTCTTTAATTAATAAGATGTTTCAATTTAAGATGATTATTTATTTGGAATTTTAAAAAACTTTTAACAAGAAAAGTGCTTCAATTCAAATAACTAATCAAAAACCATTTTTTGTTTTCAAATATTTTTATTTAAACTATACAATTGTACTATTTACAATTAAAATTAAATTAACAAAATATTTATTGCATAATTTGGAATTTTAAAAAAAAATTAACAGGAAAAGTGCTTCAATTTAAATACCTAATCAAAAACCATTTTCTGTTTTCAAATATTTTTATTTGAACTATACAATTGTACTATATAAAATTAAAATTGCATTATCAAAATATTTATTGCATAATTTGGAATTTTAAAAAACTTTTAACAGGAAAAGTGCTTCAATTTAAATAACTAATCAAAAACCATTTTCTGTTTCCAAATATTTTTATTTGAACTATACAATTGTACTATTTACATATAAAATTGCATTAACAAAATATTTATTGCATAATTTGGAATTTTAAAAAACTTTTCAAGATTTGAACTACAAGTACATGATATAATGCTTGTGAATTTTTAAAAAAATCATTTATAGGTTCACAACATGCTATTTCATCAGAGATCCACTTCAAGTTCAGCGAGGCTCAGCCCCGGGCTAAGAAGCTTCATGCCCGCCGTTTTGAATATAGTTTGAAACGGGCATAAGAAATTCAAAAATGATCCAAACAATGTGAAACCTTCGTGTGGTGTCATCTTATGTGTCACAGTTGCAAGGAAAAATATTGAACTTGGAAAATTGCAAACATCATAAAAAATCCTTCACAAAATGACCTATCATGTTCGAGGTTTCATGGCATTTAGGTCAAACCACCAATGTTATGGCTAGAATCAGGGCATAGTTTGTGATAATGTGCCCATATTGCGCACACATGTGCATCTTGGGATGGCTTACGATGTTGCAGGAGGAAGGTTTCCCTTTTGATACACGAAAAAGCCAATTTCCATTTTTGAGGTGCCGAAATCTGGGTGTGGGTAACCTTTAGTCCCGGCTGGTGGGTGCAACCGAGACTAAAGCTGTCGGTGGGATAAAGACGCGTGGGTAACCTTTAGTCCCGGCTGGTGGGTGCAACCGAGACTAAAGCTGTCAGCGGGATAAGGACGCGTGGGTAACCTTTAGTCCCGGCTGGTGGGTGCAACCGACACTAAAGCTATCGGCGGGATAAGGACGTGTGGGTGGGTGCACTGCTCGATGAGATAAAGCATGTAGCGCACGACGCCCTGTCGGAGGAACAAGACAAAGTAGAAGTGGCGCCGTGCCTATAAAAGGACCATCGATACGCCATGGCAAGCAGCTCAACAAGCCAACATAGATAGAGAGACTTTCATCCCCATGGATGGAGGGTTGGGAAATCTCCCGTAGCGGAGCTTCTCGAAGATGTCGTTGGTGCACACGCCCTATGGCATCTTCGGAAGCTCTGCCTCGGAAAAATTTCCCTGCAAGCCCGTGAAAGACTCCATCTCCTCTAACATTGTTGGGGAAACGGTTGAGAAATCTCCCGTGGCAGAGCTTCTGGAAGATGTCGTTGGTGCACACGCCCTACGGCATCTTCGGAAGCTCCGCCTCGGAAAATTTCCCTCCAAGCCCGTGAAAGACTCCATCTCCTCTAACAGTGTTGGGCAAAGGGTTGAGAAATCTCCCGTGGCGGAGCTTCTCGAAGATGTCGTTGGTGCACACGCCCTACGACATCTTCGGAAGCTCCACCTCGGAAAAATTTCCCTGCAAGCCCGTGAAAGACTCCATTACATAAAGTTTCGATACATCACATAAAGTTTCCATACATCACATAAAGTTGCCATACATTACATAGATTTACATAGGGTTTAGGGTTTAGGATATGAATCCTTCGTTGTGTATGTCGATCCCTTGCCTATGATCGCTTCTTAGGCCGTAACCATGGAGCATCTTCTTTGCTTAACGGGATGCTTGGGTCAGTTTTCACGGTGAAGGGCGGAATTTCATCAAACTTATCATAATCTGCTGACATGTCTGTCTTGTCCTTGACTCCCGCGATGTTTCTTTTCCCTGAAAGAACTATGTGACGCCGGGGCTCATCGTCTGATGTATTCGTTTCCTTATTTTTTCTCGTTTACAAAAAAATACAACTGAAATTTCTTTTTAGAACGTGAGTGGCGTAATTCGTTGAGGTTTGGTTCTTTCAAGGAAAGAACCAAACGGTCCCGATTCGTGCCACCAACCGGGACCAAAGATCTGGGGCACGAGCGTTGTTGTGCTACCACGTGCACGGCCGTTGGTCCCGGTTAGTCCTACCACCCAGGACCAAAGGATCAACGGTCCCGGTTTGTGCCAACAACCGGGACCAAAGGCGTATTAATGACAGCGCGCGCATCCAGGGATCATCGGTCTCGGTTCGTGGGACGAACCGGGATCATTGACCCGTTTTTTCAGATTTTGGCAAACCTTTTGGTCTTTCATCCATTGTCAAATTTGTTTCTTCTTTAATTAATAAGATGTTTCAATTTAAGATGATTATTTATTTGGAATTTTAAAAAACTTTTAACAAGAAAAGTGCTTCAATTTAAATAACCAATCAAAAACCATTTTCTGTTTTCAAATATTTTTATTTGAACTATACAATTGTACAATTTGCAATTAAAATTGCATTAACGAAATATTTATTGCATAATTTGGGATTTTAAAAAACTTTTGTTATGGGTCTCCTTGTGGAATTATCCTTGGAGTGGCCCGATCTTCACGGATTTGAGGCGGAAGTGAGGGAAAACACGATGAACACAACTCTAATGCAAGGTAAAGATACAAACACACGCCAAATCACACCCAATTCGATTTGCTCCCGTTGGTTCGAACAACCAACCCAATAGAATCCTCGGCGAGAGACCTTGCGGTAGAATCACCAAAGGAGAGATCGGCAAGCGGACGGTATAATCCAAATCAAGGAGAGAGTAGCAACCAAGTAGAATCCCAAAGGGGAGAGACCAAGCACTACTAGAATCCTTGATAGGGAGAGACCAAACACTTGAGGAGGGTCTTGACAACTTGGAGAAGGGCACCGACTCCAAGGCCTTGTACAACTCATAGATCTACTAATGAGAGGGGGTTCCCATCTAGGGTTTGGCAAATGCCTCAATTCATCATCATCTCTAGGGTTTCAAGGAGGGGGTGGGGCATATATATAGGCCAGCCACGAGCTAGGGGTAAAACATGCATAAGCAGGAAGTTTAGGGCGTTACATGGGCCAAGCCCAGCTTAAGGCACGCAGGCCCACGATGTTCGGTCCGGAGACTCTGGTGTGGGGGTCCGGAGACTCCGGTGTAGGCCGGAGACTTCGGTCTGTCTCCGGTGTCGCCTCCGGAGGGGGTCGCAGACTGTCCCAGGCACAGGTTCGGGGCTCGGTCCGGTGACCAGGCCGGAGACTCCGGTGTGGTAGACCAGAGACTCCGGTCTGCTGGTCCGGAGACTCGGTCCTGCTTTAGCAGCTTCTTGCGTCTTCTCTTCTAGGCCTCTTTCTTGGGTGTCTTGGCTCCAGACCCATCCTTGTTGCATCTCCTTGGCATCATGTTCACGGACCTAGTCACATCATGGGCATTTGTCTCAAGTAGGATTCCATTCGCACAATAACCAACGAAAGGCAAAGCATGGAAGGAGTTCACCTTTGGAGTGATGATTAGCGTGGCATGATGTGGACCAAAGGTGGTTTCCACATGTTGGGCTACATCATCTTCCCCCACTTGAAAACGAGTCGACCTCGACGATGTTCGCTCATCATGTAAGGAAGGAGGTGTGTCCTTGGCCTTGGTCTTGTACACGGTCGGGTCACCGGTGTCGAAGCCATTCTCAAACTTGTTGAAGAGCTTGTGGTACATCTTGCCATCATGTTGTGGTTGGAGATCTTGTAGCCTTATCCTTGTAGTTAGTGGTGTATCTTGGGTACCTTGCAAAACCGACAACAAAGAGAGAGAATTGTTTGAATGATTGTTAGTATGGGTCACACTCAAGTCTCTCTTCTCACATTTTTTGGCTTGCGTCGTGGCACTCATGATTTGTCCACTCATTATTTGCTTGTGGCACTCACTCTCTTGATGGTGGTTCACTCTCTCACCACTCGTCTCACAAGGGTCTTTAGCTTGCTTTATCTTGTTGATGGGTGTCATGTTGAAAGCGATGACTTGGCTTGGCGTCATGGGTTGGAGCACCAATCTCTTGTCATTCCACTTGAAGGAGTATTGGTTGGTGGAACCATGATGCATTGCTCCTTTATCTTATTGTCGTGGCCTTCCAAGTAGTATGTGGCACACGGACATTGGCACGACATCGCACTCGACGCTGTCTTCATACGGGCCAATCTTGAAGGAGACTTGGACCTTGGATGTTATCTTGAGGGCTCCATTGTCATCCAACCATTGGACAAGATAGGGGTGAGGATGCTCTATGCATTGCAGCTTGAGTTTCTCACAAAGCTCCGTACTTGCGAGGTTTCGGCAACTACCTCCATCAATGATCACTTTGATTGACTTTCCATCAATTCCAGCACGAGTTTGGAAGATATTGCGGCGTTGGTCCTCTCTTGGGATGGAGTTTGTTGTCGTGATTTGAGCTATGACAAGTGCGGGGCCCGAATCATGCTCGCATACAAGTGTGTCATCCTCTTCCGTTGCGGCTATCCTTGCAATAGCTCGTTGAGTGAGAGCTTCATATTCCTCTTCACTTACGAAGTAGGTGGCACCATTCTCAACCGTAAGCATCACTCGTGAGTTGGTGCACTCATATGACTTTTGACCTTTCACTCCACACTTGAAGCATGTGACTTGACTATCCGATGTCGTGTTCGAGGGGGGTGCTATCACGGTCTTTGCTTGCTTGGATGAGCTCGTTGCTTGGTTATTTGGCTTTGCGGTAGCATTTGCATTGATGGATGCAAAGTATGGCTTGGGCCTCTCGTATGCATTCTCCTTTTGCAAGTGCTCCTCAGCTTTGGTAGCTTGGTGGAGTATCTCGGTGAGGTTCTTGTACGGTTGAAAGTCAACAATCTTCATTATTGGGCGGCTCAAACCGTTGAGGAACCTTGCTATGGTTTGCTCTTCGAGTTCTGTCACATCAGCTCGCATCATTGTTTTCTCCATTTCCTTGTAGAACTCTTCAATTGACTTGGTGCCTTGTTTCAAGTTTTGTAGCTTGCCGAAGAGATCTTGGCGATAATGCTCGGGGACGAAGCGTGTGTACATCACTTCCTTCATCTCGGTTCAAGTTTCAATTGGAGGTTCCTCATTCTTCTCGCGGTTCTTTTGGAAGTCTCCCCACCAAACATTTGCATAGTCCTCAAACTCAAGGGATGCCATTGCAACTTTCTTTTCTTCGGAGTAGTTGTGAACTCGGAAGATCTTGTCAACTTTGAGTTCCCAATCAATGTATGCATCACCGTCTTCTTCTCCCTTGAACTTGGGCATAATGAACTTGAGCTTCCCAAACTTGCCCTCTTCATGTTCATGGTGGTAGTTGCAGCGATCTTGCCTTATGCTCGCTTCACTTGGTGCACGTGGTGGTGGAGGAGGAGCTTGATTTTCTCGAGGACGCGGTTGAGGAGGAGCTTGATGCGCAAAGTCTCTTCTACGCCTTTGCTCGGGATCATTTGCATTCATTGGTTGTTGATGACGATGGTGGGGTTGAGCATAGCGGTTGTTGTATCGCGCGCGGTGTGCATCCTCGTCATCATCACTCGTATCCCATTGTGGTGCTCGATGAACTTGTTGTTGATGGCGATGGTCATGGTTCGGGTGTTGGCGCCTATCAACGCGGTTGTGTTCACCATGGCATTCTTGCTCTTGGGGTGGTGGTGGCGCTTGTACCATAGCTTGTTGTGGAGGGCGACCATGTTCTTCTTGGTGTTGTGGATGCGCTTGGTGATCATGGTGTCGATGACGTCTTGCATGGTGCAGTTGTTGATGTTGTGGCTCAACCACTTGTTCATGGTGATGACGAGCTTGATGTTCCCCATTGTGGTGGTGGGGTTCTCCCTGATGAGAATGGGAGCGCGAGGAGTCGCCATGATGACTTGAGGAGCGCGCGCGAGACGAACTTGACGAGCTTGAGTGGTGTCCATGACGGTTGCCGAGGTTGGCAATAGCTTGGTGAAGAGCTTGGAATTGAGCATTGTGCTCCACTTGGCGTTGCCGGTCACGGTAGTCGAATTCTCAAAAAGTTTCGTCGAGCCGGTTCTCAAGCCTCTCAAATTGGGCATTGAATTCTTGGCGTTGCACCCATAAGTTGTGGCACGTGGCAAAGCCATCTTGGTTGTTGAAGTTGCCATCTCCACTTTCTCCGCTTTCCCTAGACATGTTATGTGACCACAAGTGAAACGAGGGTGGTATTGGTGGTATGGTATGTGCTACCTTGCCTCACCAAGTCAAAAATTGGAAAGGTTGTTCTTGCCGAGAGCAAAGCGAATACACAAGACACACACACACAAAGGCCTATGGTGGATGGGTAGGAAGGTGCATAGCTAATGGAACAACCAAACAAAAAGGTTATTTTCAAAAGTGGGTAAAATCCAACCAAAACAAAGTCAAAGGAAAAGGTCAAAAGGGTGACGAGAACCTACGACTATGCACACACGGTGGAGATTAAAGTGGCTAACATGCCTATGAAAATGAGCAACGAACAAAATTGGTCCTAACGAAGACTAATGCTCGGTGTCGTGCCAACACTAGGAGAGACCATAGCCCGTTTGCCAAAAGTTGGAGAAGCAATGGATTTGTACGCTTGCCTTGCTCTTTCTCGCACTCTTGCTTAGAAGCTTTGGACTCTCTTTTGTATTGGTATCTTTCTCTTTTTCTTTTTCTTATAAGCTTTTTTTTTGTACCTCTTTCTTTCCTAACGAAGTTTTTGCTATTGCATCTACACTATGACTTATGCAAGAGCAAGCGCACAATGCTTCGGCAAACACAAGATGAGCTACTCTCGATAGGTTAGGTAACACACAAAGGAAGAAGGGGTTAACAAGGGTGGTGCGAGTTATACCTTGTGGTGATGTCGCACTTGCAACTATTGGTGGAGGGATGGTTCGAGTTCCGTGGTGTCGATGTCGAGTACGAGGCGTTGCGGAAGCTTTTGTTAGTTGACAGACACGCACACGAAACTCTGGTGTTGTTGGTCGGGAAAGGGGGTCAAAAAAATTTGTCAGGGCCGGAGACTCCGGTGTTGTTGGTCCGGAAACTCTGGTGTGGGCCGGAGACTCCTGTCTGCTGGTCCAGAAACTCCGGTTTGCTGGTCCGGAGACTCCGGTCTGGAGTCTGCATGGCGAACAATTCGTGTTCTTGAGCAGAAATTCGGCCCTTGAACCCTCAAATCTAGAAAATTTTGACCAAATTGGGCTGGGAAACGCAGGGCACAAGTAGACCAACTCGAAAGACAAGTTTCTATTGGACTAAAACCACAATCAACTCACCAAAATGAGAGATCGATCCAAAAGCAATTTGGGGCTATATTTTTGGTATTTTTCAGTTTATGTTGGAAATCGAATGGCGAAGTCAAATCCGTGGCAACCAAAAGCTGCTGATACCAGTTGTTATGGGTCTCCTTGTGGAATTACCCTTGGAGTGGCCCGATCTTCACGGATTTGAGGCGGAAGTGAGGGAACACACGATGAACACGATGAACACAACTCTAATGCAAGGTAAAGATACAAACACACGCCAAATCACACCCAATTCGATTTGCTCCCGTTGGTTCGAACAACCAACCCAATAGAATCCTCGGCGAGAGACCTTGTGGAAGAATCACCAAAGGAGAGATCAGCAAGCGGACGGTAGAATCCAAATCAAGGAGAGAGTAGCAACCAAGTAGAATCCCAAAGGGGAGAGACCAAGCACTACTAGAATCCTTGATAGGGAGAGACCAAACACTTGAGGAGGGTCTTGACAACTTGGAGAAGGGCACCGACTCCAAGGCCTTGTACAACTCATAGATCTACTAATGAGAGGGAGTTCCCATCTAGGGTTTGGCACATGCCTCAATTCATCATCATCTCTAGGGTTTCAAGGAGGGGGTGGGGGCATATATATAGGCCAGCCAGCAGCTAGGGGTAAAACAGGCATAAGCAGGAAGTTTAGGGCGTTACATGGGCCAAGCCCAGCTTAAGGCACGCAGGCCCACGATGTTCGGTCCGGAGACACCGGTGTGGGGGTCCGGAGACTCCGGTGTAGGCCGGAGACTCTGGTCTGTCTCCGGTGTCACCTCTAGAGGGGGTCACAGACTGTCCCAGGCGCAGGTTCGGGGCTCGGTCCGGTGACCAGGCCGGAGACTCCTGTGTGGTAGACCGGAGACTCCGGTCTGCTGGTCCGGAGACTCCGGTCCTGCTTCAGCAGCTTCTTGCGTCTTCTCTTCCAGGCCTCTTGCTTGGGTGTCTTGGCTCCAGACCCATCCTTGTTGCATCTCCTTGGCATCATCTTCATGGACCTAGTCACATGATGGGCATTTGTCTCAAGTAGGATTCCATTCGCAAAATAACCAACAAAAGGCAAAGCATGGAAGGAGTTCACCTTTGGAGTGATGATTAGCGTGGCATGATGTGGACCAAAGGTGGTTTCCACATGATGCGCTACATCAACTTTTAACAGGAAAAGTGCTTCAATTAAATAACTAATCAAAAACCATTTTCTGTTTTCAAATATTTTTATTTGAACTATACAATTGTACTATTTACAATTAAAATTGCATTAACAACATATTTATTGCATAATTTGGAATTTTAAAAAACTTTTAACAGGAAAAGTGCTTCAATTTAAATAACTAATCAAAAACCATTTTCTGTTTTCAAATATTTTTATTTGAACTATACAATTGTACTATTTACAAATAAAATTGCATTAACAAAATATTTATTGCATATTTTGGAATTTTAAAAAACTTTTCAAGATTTGAACTACAAGTACATGATATAATGCTTGTGAATTTTTTAAAAAATCATTTATAGGTTCACAACATGCTATTTCATCAGAGATCCACTTCAAGTTCAGCGAGGCTCAGCCCCGGGCTAAAAAGCTTTATGCCCGTCGTTTTGAATATAGTTTGAAACAGGCATAAGAAATTCAAAAATGATCCAAACAATGTGAAACCTTCGCGTGGTGTCATATTATGTGTCACAGTTGCAAGGAAAAATATTGAAATTGAAAAATTGCAAACATCATAAAAAGTCCTTCACAAAATGACCTATCATGTTCGAGGTTTCATGGCATTTAGGTCAAACCACCAATGTTATGGCTAGAATCAGGGCATAGTTTGTGATAATGTGCCCATATTGTGCACACATGTGCATCTTGGGATGGCTCACGATGTTGCAGGAGGAAGTTTTCCCTTTCGACACACGAAAAAGCCAATTTCCATTTTTGAGGTGCCGAAATCGGGGTGTTCTGTGAACAACCACCAAATTAAAGTTTGGCATTGGTACCAAACCATTTTTCAAAAATACTATACCACCTTATATGGACAATTTCCCAACCGGTGTATCTGGAACCTTTCTGTCCATCCCTCATGAAAAAGACAAATTCCTGCCGAATCGGTAGGAGGTTGCCAAGATTTGAACTACAAGTACATGATATAATGCTTGTGAATTTTTTTAAAAATCATTTATAGGTTCACAACATGCTATTTCATCAGAGATCCACTTCAAGTTCAGCGAGGCTCAGCCCCGGGCTAAAAAGCTTCATGCCCGTCGTTTTGAATATAGTTTGAAACAGGCATAAGAAATTCAAAAATGATCCAAACAATGTGAAACCTTCGCGTGGTGTCATATTATGTGTCACAGTTCCAAGGAAAAATATTGAAATTGAAAAATTGCAAACATCATAAAAAGTCCTTCACAAAATGACCTATCATGTTCGAGGTTTCATGGCATTTAGGTCAAACCACCAATGTTATGGCTAGAATCAGGGCATAGTTTGTGATAATGTGCCCATATTGTGCACACATGTGCATCTTGGGATGGCTCACGATGTTGCAGGAGGAAGTTTTCCCTTTCGACACACGAAAAAGCCAATTTCCATTTTTGAGGTGCCGAAATCGGGGTGTTCTGTGAACAACCACCAAATTAAAGTTTGGCATTGGTACCAAACCATTTTTCAAAAATACTATACCACCTTATATGGACAATTTCCCAACCGGTGTATCTGGAACCTTTCTGTCCATCCCTCATGAAAAAGACAAATTCCTGCCGAATCGGTAGGAGGTTGCCAAGATTTGAACTACAAGTACATGATATAATGCTTGTGAATTTTTTTAAAAATCATTTATAGGTTCACAACATGCTATTTCATCAGAGATCCACTTCAAGTTCAGCGAGGCTCAGCCCCGGGCTAAAAAGCTTCATGCCCGTCGTTTTGAATATAGTTTGAAACAGGCATAAGAAATTCAAAAATGATCCAAACAATGTGAAACCTTCGCGTGGTGTCATATTATGTGTCACAGTTCCAAGGAAAAATATTGAAATTGAAAAATTGCAAACATCATAAAAAGTCCTTCACAAAATGACCTATCATGTTCGAGGTTTCATGGCATTTAGGTCAAACCACCAATGTTATGGCTAGAATCAGGGCATAGTTTGTGATAATGTGCCCATATTGTGCACACATGTGCATCTTGGGATGGCTCACGATGTTGCAGGAGGAAGTTTTCCCTTTCGACACACGAAAAAGCCAATTTCCATTATTGAGGTGCCGAAACAGGGTGTTCTGTGAAGCAACCACCAAATTAAAGTTTGGCATTGGTACCAAACCATTTTTCAAAAATACTATACCACCTTATATGGACAATTTCCCAACCGGTGTATCTGGAACCTTTCTGTCCATCCCTCATGAAAAAGACAAATTCCTGCCGAATCGGTAGGAGGTTGCCAAGATTTGAACTACAAGTACATGATATAATGCTTGTGAATTTTTTTAAAAATCATTTATAGGTTCACAACATGCTATTTCATCAGAGATCCACTTCAAGTTCAGCGAGGCTCAGCCCCGGGCTAAAACGCTTCATGCCCGTCGTTTTGAATATAGTTTGAAACAGGCATAAGAAATTCAAAAATGATCCAAACAATGTGAAACCTTCGCGTGGTGTCATATTATGTGTCACAGTTCCAAGGAAAAATATTGAAATTGAAAAATTGCAAACATCATAAAAAGTCCTTCACAAAATGACCTATCATGTTCGAGGTTTCATGGCATTTAGGTCAAACTACCAATGTTATGGCTAGAATCAGGGCATAGTTTGTGATAATGTGCCCATATTGTGCACACATGTGCATCTTGGGATGGCTTACGATGTTGCAGGAGGAAGTTTTCCCTTTCGACACACGAAAAAGCCAATTTCCATTTTTGAGGTGCCGAAATCGGGGTGTTCTGTGAAGCAACCACCAAATTAAAGTTTGGCATTGGTACCAAACCATTTTTCAAAAATACTATACCACCTTATATGGACAATTTCCCAACCGGTGTATCTAGAACCTTTCTGTCCATCCCTCATGAAAAAGAGAAATTCCTGCCGAATCGGTAGGAGGTTGCCAAGATTTGAACTACAAGTACATGATATAATGCTTGTGAATTTTAAAAAAAATCATTTATAGGTTCACAACATGCTATTTCATCAGAGATCCACTTCAAGTTCAGCGAGGCTCAGCCCCGGGCTAAGAAGCTTCATGCCCGCCGTTTGGAATATAGTTTGAAACGGGCATAAGAAATTCAAAAATGATCCAAACAATGTGAAACCTTCGCGTGGTGTCATATTATGTGTCACAGTTGTAAGAAAAATATTGAACTTGAAAAATTGCAAACATCATAAAAAATCCTTCACAAAATGACCTATCATGTTCGAGGTTTGATGGCATTTAGGTCAAACCACCAATGTTATGGCTAGAATCAGGGCATCGGTTGTGATAATGTGCCCATATTGTGCACACATGTGCATCTTGGGCTGGCTTACGATGTTGCAGGAGGAAGTTTTCCCTTTCGACACACGAAAAAGCCAATTTCCATTTTTGAGGTGCCGAAACGGGGTGTTCTGTAAAGCAACCACCAAATTAAAGTTTGGCATTGGTACCAAACCATTTTTCAAAAATACTATACCACCTTATATGGACAATTTCCCAACTGGTGTATCTGGAACCTTTCTGTCCATCCCTCATGAAAAAGACAAATTCCTGCCGAATCGGTAGGAGGTTGCCAAGATTTGAACTACAAGTACATGATATAATGCTTGTGAATTTTTTTAAAAATCATTTATAGGTTCACAACATGCAATTTCATCAGAGATCCACTTCAATTTCAGCGAGGCTCAGCCCCGGGCTAAGAAGCTTCGTGCCTGCCGTTTTGAATATAGTTTGAAACGGGCATAAGAAATTCAAAAATGATCCAAACAATGTGAAACCTTCGCGTGGTGTCATATTATATGTCACAGTTGCAAGGAAAAATATTGAACTTGAAAAATTGCAAACATCATAAAAAATCCTACACAAAATGACCTATCATGTTCGAGGTTTGATGGCATTTAGGTCAAACCACCAATGTTATGGCTAGAATCAGGGCATAATTTGTGATGATGTGCCCATATTGTGCACACATGTGCATCTTGGGATGGCTTACAATGTTGCAGGAGGAAGTTTTCCCTTTCGACACACGAAAAAGCCAATTTCCATTTTTGAGGTGCCGAAATGGGGTGTGGGTAACCTTTAGTCCCGGCTGGTGGGTGCAACCGAGACTAAAGCTGTCGGTGGGATAAGGATGCGTGGGTAACCTTTAGTCCCGGCTGGTGGGTGCAACCGAGACTAAAGCTGTCGGTGGGATAAGGACGCGTGGGTAACCTTTAGTCCCGGCTGGTGGGTGCAACCGAGACTAAAGCTGTCGGCGGGATAAGGACGTGTGGGTGGACGCACTACTCGATGAGATAAATCATGTAGCGCACGACGCCCTGTCGGAGGAACAAGACAAAGTAGAAGCGGCGCCGTGCCTATAAAAGGACCATCGATACGCCATGGCAAGCAGCTCAACAAGCCAACATAGGTAGAGAGAGTTTCATCCCCATGGATGGAGGGTTGGGAAATCTCCCGTGGCGGAGCTTCTCAAAGATGTTGTTGGTGCACACGCCCTACGGCATCTTCGGAAGCTCTGCCTCAGAAAAATTTCCCTGCAAGCCCGTGAAAGACTCCATCTCCTCTAACATTGTTGGGGAAAGGGTTGAGAAATCTCCCGTGGCGGAGCTTCTCGAAGATGTCATTGGTGCACACGCCCTACGGCATCTTCGGAAGCTCCGCCTCGGAAAAATTTCCCTGCAAGCCCGTGAAAGACTGCATTACATAAAGTTTCGATACATCACATAAAGTTTCCATACATCACATAAAGTTTTCATACATTACATAGATTTACATAGGGTTTAGGGTTTAGGATATGAATCCTTCGTTGCGTATGTCGATCCCTTGCCTATGATCGCATCTTAGGCCGTAACCATGGAGCATCTTCTTTGCTTAACGGGATGCTTGGGTTAGTTTTCACGGTGAAGGGCGGAATTTCATCAAACTTATCATAATCTGCTGACATGTCTGTCTTGTCCTCGACTCCCGCGATGTTTCTTTTCCCTGAAAGAACTATGTGACGCCGGGGCTCATAGTCTGATGTATTCGTTTCCTTATTTTTTCTTTTTTGCAGTCTAGAGGACATGTCCTTCACATAAAAAACCTGAGCCACATCATTGGCTAGGACGAATGGTTCGTCTTTGTAACCAAGATTCTTGAGATCCACTGTTGTCATTCCGTACAGCTGGTCTACCTTTACCCCTACTCCATTCATGTTGACCCAACTGCACCGAAATAATGGGACCTTAAAAGTAGGTCCATAGTCAAGTTCCCATATCTCCTCTATGTAAACATAGTATGTGTCCTTTTTCCCATTCTCGCATGTTGCATCAAAGCGGACACCACTGTTTTGGTTGGTGCTCTTTTTATCTTGGGCAATCGTGTAAAATGTATTCCCATTTATCTCGTACCCTTGGAATGTCAATACAGTCGCAGATGGTGTCGCGGCCATCAAGTAGAGCTGATCTCCAATAGTGGTGTCATTCATGAGATGTAATTGCAACCAAGTGCCGAAAGTCTCCATGTGATTTTTTTAATCCAGTAGTCATCCTTCCCCGGGAACTTGGAGCATACAACATTCATGTGTTCCTCGATATACGGAGCCACGAAGGTAGAACTTTGGAGAACTATGTAGTGTGCTTGATTCAAAGAATGTCCGTCCCTAAATATCATTGCTTTCTTTCCTAGCGTGCCTTTTCCACTCAGTCTCCCCTCATACCTCGGCTTAAGGTCAGGAAGAAAGTCTACATAGAACCCAATGACCTCCTCTGTTCCATAGCCCTTGGAGATGCTTCCTTCTGGCCTAGCACGGTTACGAACATATTTCTTTAAGACTCCCATGAACCTCTCGAAGGGGGACATATTGTGCAGAAATACAGGACCGAGAATGTAAATCTCATCGACTAGGTGAACTAAGAGATGCGTTATAATATTGAAGAAGGACGGGGGGAACACCAACTCAAAATTGACAAGACATTGGACCACATCCTTCTGTAGCCTTTCCAGACTTTCTCGATCGATTACCTTCTGAGATATTGCATTGAGGAATGCACATAGCTTCACAATGGCTAATTGAACATTTTCCGGTAGAAGCCCTCTCAATGCAACCGGAAGCAACTGTGTCATAATCACGTGGCAATCATGAGACTTCAGGTTCTGAACTTTTTTCTCTGCCATATTTATTATTCCCTTTATATTTGATGAGAAGCCAGCCGGGACCTTGATACTGTAAAGGACTTCAAAAAAGATTTCCTTCTCTGCTTTGGTAAGAGCGTAGCTACTTAAGTATTTACGTCCTTTATCAGTATGCTTGTTGTGTGGGTCTTTGATACGTTGCTGGTCCTCCCGTGCTTATGGTGTATCTTTTGTCTTCCCATACATGCCCAGGAAGCCTAGCAGGTTCACGCAAAGATTCTTCTTCATGTGCATCACGTTGATTGAAGAACGGACCTCTAGGTCTTTCCAATACTCAAGCTCCCAAAATATAGATTTCTTTTTCCACATGGCCGTGTGTCCGGTAATGGGGTCTTTCGGAACAGATTAACCGCCAGGACCCTTCCAAAGATTACTTCTAGGTCCTTCACCATACCAAATACATCAGCACCTTTAGGGATCTTAGGCTTCTTCTGGTAATCTGCCTCACCGTTGAAATTCTTGCCTTTCTTTCTTACTTGATGATTGGTCGGAAGAAATTTACGACACCCCAGGTACACAACCTTCTTACATTTATCCAAATATGTACCTTTACTATTATCTAAACAGTGCGTGCATGCATTGTATCCCTTGTTTGACTGTCCTGAAATGTTACTAAGAGCAGGCCAATCATTGATGGTTACGAACAACAATGCTCGTAGGTCAAATTGCTCCTGTTTGTGCTCATCCCACACCTTTACACCTGGTTCTGCCTACAACTGCAAAAGTTCATCGACTAATGGCCTTAGGTACACATCAATGTCGTTGCCGGGTTATTTCGGTCCTTGGATGAGCACTAGCATCATAATGAACTTCCGCTTCATGCACAACCAAGGAGGAAGGTTGTAGATACATAGAGTCACTGGCCAGGTGCTGTGACTACAGCTCTGCTCCCCAAAAGGATTCATGTCGTCTGTACTTAGACCAAACCATAAGTTCCTCGCGTCACCTACAAAGTTCGAGTACTTTCTCTTGATGTTTCTCCACTGCGACCCATCGGCGGGGTGTCTCAGTTTCCCGTCTTTCTTACGCTCTTCTTTGTGCCATAGCAACAACCTAGCATGCTCTTTATTTCTGAACAGACGTTTCAACCTTGGTATTATAGGAGCATACCACATAACCTTAGCAGGAACCCTCTTCCTGGAGGGCTCGTCATAGCCCTCAACATCACCAGGGTCATCTTGTCTGATCTTGTATCGACATGCCTTGCATACCGGGCATTTATCCATATTCTCATACTTCTCACCATGGTACAGGATGCAATCATTAATGCATGCATGTATCTTCTCCACATCTAATCCTCGAGGGAAGATAGTCTTCTTTGCTTTGTACGTTGTCTCGGGCAGCTCGTTATCCTTTGGAAGCTTCGGCTTCATAATTTTCAGTAACTTCTCAAATCCCTTGTCAGATAAGCCAGTCTCTGCCTTCCATTTCAGCAGTTCAAGTGTGGTACCGAGCTTTGTGCTGCCATCTTCGCAATTTGGGTACAATAACTTTTTGTGATCCTTTTGCGTGGCCTCCAACTTAAACTTCTCCCTTTCTGTATCACATTGTTGCTTTGCATCAGAAATGACCCGACCAAGACCATCAACGGGCTTATCTGATGCCCATTGTTATTCTTCATTGCCACGTCCCTCTTCTTCATTGTCTTCCATTGCAGTATCACCGTATTCTTCAGGGGACATAGGATAGCTGTCATCATCCTCCTCTTCTTCATTTTCTTCCAGCCTAACCCCTCTTTCTCCGTGCATGGCCCAACAATAATATCCGGGCATGAAACCTCTCCGAAGCAGATGGCTTTGAAGGATTCTTGGGGCAGAGTGCTCCGCCACATTCCGATAGTCGAAGCAGGGACAAGGCATAAAATTATCCACTTTGTTTGCCTTAGCCAAATCGATGAATTTATGGAGGCCTGCAATAAAATCGGAATGGCGTCGGTCGCCATACATCCATCGCATCCGTGCATCGATCTGCATCATAATAATTAACCATTACAATAACATCGTGAATAGTAAAATGACTACCCTACATGGACAGATGCAATATTTTTGTATCAGTTACAGATAAAGAAGATAAGGTTGCTAACCTCAGCCGAGGATACCGTGTTGTGCGAACTAAAGTGTGGCTCGGACATTTCGTCGAACACCTTGTGTGCAATCAAAGAAAAAAAAGCTAGCACCCACTCCTCACACACAATCCAGCAAAAATTGGTGGGCAAAGGGTTGGGCTTATATATAGCCAGGGGAGGGTTTTTGGTCCCGGTTATTGCCACGACCCGGGACCAAAGCCCCTCCCGCGCAACACGTGGCGGCCCAGCAGCTCGCACCCCACCCAGGTCATTGGTCCCGGTTGATGGCACGACCCGGGACCAATGACTTCGGTGGGGGGCGCGCTGCTGGGCCGCCACGTGTCGCGCGGGAGGGGCTTTGGTCCCGGGTCGTGGCAACAACCGTGACCAATGCCTCCGTCGCTTCGTCGTCCCCATGCATAAATATGAGGCCATAGCGCTCTCTTTCGCCATCACCTCTGCCTCTCTGTAGTCCCTCTCACCCCACCACTTTGCCTCTCCACCGCGCCGTCGTTTCGCCTCCCCTCCCTCTCCAATTTCCACCGCACCGTCATTGAGGTGCCCACGCTCAACCACTAAGAGGCGGCGCAGTTTGCGATCTACGGCATCCTCGTGCCGCCGTGCGCGATCCTTCCCGCCGGATTTCGCACCAGCGAGGGGGGTGTGCCGGTGGCTCCGCTCCTCAACCCCCGCGGATACGAGATGGAGTACGTCATCGCGGAGCGTCGCCACCAACTGCCCGCGTGCATTAGGGCGTTGCCCTGGTACGCGGCGGGCAGCGAGTATTGGCCCCAGCTGTTCAAGAAGGAGCGGATGGCCAAGCTTGGCAACCGTTTCGTGGATGGGCGCCTGGTGCACCCGGATCGCCGCAACCAAGAAGGGTGGGAGTTGTTCTGGTCCGTCCCTGGACGGACCATCTACACCGCCATCGACGCCGCTATGCGCGCAGACGAGCTCCGTCTCCCGAACAACGCCGAAATCGTGGAGATTTCGTCCGATGACGACGAGGAAGGCGGCGGCACGGAGGACAACGGCTCGGAGGACAGCGGCAGCGGAAGTGTTGTTGACTAGAAATTTATAAAGTCGCATCTTTATTTGTATGGAAAAATTTGTGGTCGAATAATAAAATGTCAAAATTTAGACCTTTGTCTCGATTAATTCGTGAAAGATTTGTTCAAAAATAGTGATCAATTCAATTTCTACCTCGAATTAATTTCTGCCTCGAATTAATTTCTGCGCTGAATTAATTTACATTAATTCCTTACCCGCAAAAAAAAATTTACATTAAATCCTGGACTGCTGACCGTCGTGGGGTTTTTGGTTCCGGTTGTTGGCATGAACCGGGACCAATGCCTCGCAGAGAGCCACGTGTGCGTCGCGGGGTCATTGGTCCTGGTTCGTGCCACAAACCGGGACCAATGCTTACAGATGAACCGGGACCAATGCCCTGGCGGCATGAACCGGGACCGGTGCCTGGCATTGGTCCCGATTACGGAAACGAACCGGGACCAATGGAATTTGGGCGCTGGACCAAAGGCCCTCTTTCTACTAGTGAAAATATCAACATAACATCACATCTCATTCCAATAGTGCAATGAAAACGAGATTCTTGAACTAACTTGTCCAATTCAGGAAGTCATGTTGCATAATAGAAAAGTACATTTGATCGAGTGTGTACATACAATTGATTAAAGATCCGGATAGCATATTACTCAAAACTGTCCATTTTATTTGACTACAATCGGATCCACATGCTCACAAAAGCATTGTGGACACTCTGCCTCATTGCAATCTTGAGGCTGTTTATGCTAATATACCTCTTAGTAGGGATGCAAATAGAATTTTATTGTAGAAATATTTATTTTAATAATCATACTTACTCGAGCATAGTTAAAATTACTTAGTATCAAGAGACTGGTCCACTAATTACTCTTTCAAGGAAACTCTACTACAAGCATAGACTCGATAGTCATATATGACCCAATATTGGAAAACTAAAAAATAAGATTACTTAATTGCATATAACACATTATTCTAGTCTGAGCATGGATACGGACAATTGGGATTCATAAAAACTTGCATATCTGACAAATCTTCTAACCACAAAGAACACATTATTATAATGTGAATTGCAGTCTGCCAACTTGACCTAAATTTTCCTGAAAGACCAATATCCAAAATTTGTCAAGATACACTTTGTCTACTGATAACCCAACTCCATTCTACTGATCTACTCAAGGAATAAAAGGACCAGCTTGGATACCAAAAGTCGCTTAAGCCTTGTTTGGTACTAGAGGTTTTGAGGGGATAAGAGGAAATACTCCCCATAGGGATTGTGTTAAACCCATTAACTTCATCCAATTGCCTCAAATCCCTATAAACTGTGAATCTTCAGTCCACTAGGTAGGATTAGTGTACTGGGTATTGGGAAAACTACACTAGGATTTAGGGAAATGTGGGAAAATATGGGATCACACTAGCCCAATACGCAAGAACTAACTATGGTTTTAGGAATAAGTGGTGGCTTGTGGTTTGGTGAGGATAACCCACACAAATCTCTAAAAGTACACTAGTACCAAACAAGGCTTTACCATTTCTCTAGAGAAAATTCAGAGTTGGAGTATCGGTTTAGAAATTTTGTACCATCAACATTTCAAATTTGTAAATCTAGAAAAATATTTGAAATCATAGGAACACCTCCTGATCATATACAATCTTTTCGCCATCTAGCTAGTGAAAATTTTAAAACAGATAACTACATAGAATTTTGACTTATATACTTGATATCAACATTGCTAACATCAGAAATCCATTCATACCCTATCCAACCAAACTAAAGAAGGTAGGTGTTTCTTTACATCTAAAAAACTAGGTGTTTCGTGCATTAATCATCACATCTCATGGTCCTATCATTGTTGGGGTGGCTAGTATATCCATGAGTAAGAAATATGAAAAGGACAAACATAGTTTGGCATAGAAAATAGAGCTAATAAGATATCCACCTAGTAGTTGTAGATTTTATCAATATTAAAATCATGCAACCTTTTAAACCTGGTTTTACAAAAAATAATAAAATAATAAGAATTTTAATATATGTTCTATGGTACCATAAGTCCTATTATCTAATTAGCCGCAATGTGCTCAAAGAAACAGAGCGCTATTCCAGTAACCCAAGTATTTCAGTTTAGAAATTTATGTAGCTTCATCCTTTTGAACATTTGAGGACCTAGCTAGGAAAACCACGTAAACTATCATCTTGGATAAGGTGGTAGGGATAAAAAAACTAGGACGGTCCTAAGATACACGCCATACTATGAAACCGCAGGCTACACATAAATGAACGAGTATATACAAATATTCAAAATACATCAATATTTATTATTAAATGAAAATCTAAAAATTGATACACACATTCTAAAAATACCTATAAATTGCCGTCTATGTTTAAATGATAGCCGTCTATGCTTAAAAATTGATACACAAATACTCAATATACATCAATATTCTAATTAACAAATACTCAACATAGACCAATATTTCTAATTTACATTAAAATCACATCAATGATACACATGTTTTGAAAACAATACTTAAATTCTCTAATCAAGTTTGCATGTCTATAGAACCTTGAAAGTGATAGAACCAGAAATTAAAAAAATATTGTTTCCAAATTTTAATTTTAATCAATTTACTATCTTGCGTGGATTAAGCATCTGGTCTATATGGTCAATTGTTGATTATAATTATATATATTTGATTGTAAAACACTGTATGGCTGAAAAAGAAACATATTTTACTAAATCTCAGAAAATAGCAAAGCATATGTATGTCCATCATGTACTCCTACAATCCGGAAACAGTTTCGAAAATATGTGTAAAATCCACATCTATATATACACTAAAAGGTGTCTAGATACATGAAGAGAAAAGAGTAAGACATCCTTTATAGCTGATCCTAATAGGCATGTCCTCCTAATTAACTATCACCTATATATTTAATCATATTTCGAGAGAGAAAATGTGTAAGGGAAATTCTTGCAAAAAGATATGATGGAAATACTAATCATGTGAACCAAATTTATTATTTGACCACAACTACTAAATTTATATAATCATACCTAGATGATATCGCACACATATACAAGTCCGCATGTCTAAATATAATAGTTTTTGAAAATGATAAGAATATATTCTTTCCAAATTCCAATGATAATCCAATTACTGTGTTGTGTGCATTAAGTATTTGATACATATTGTGAATTTTTATTACAAAGTTGCATATTTAAAGACACTATATGGTTAGAAAAGAAGCATCTATTCAAAATCAATAGAGAACAACCAATCATATGTTTGGTAATCTAGTAAATCTTCATGTCCATACCTAAATGAGGCCACTCCCAATAGATAATCATGGTTGTAAACAAGTAATCGATATCGGCACACAAGATACAATGAAACATGCAATATTTCTTGCTATAATTTTAAAAATTAGGTTTTTTTCAAAAGTTAAATTATTGATGAGTGTTTTTCAATTAAGTTCAGGTTCACAACTTGTTAGCTCATGTTTTGTCGAATGAAAGTCACGGGTTCAACAGTGCAAGAAGGAGGAGTCTCGGTGGAAGATAATTAGGCATGTTCTTGCACACGAGGAAGCAATGTTATATACTATTATGATTATTAAAACATGGTATAGATGAAAAAAAGTTTGTTGACACAAGTCATCACCTATTAGGGTGAGTGTATTTGATCAATAGTATCACAAAGATACAAAATATTCTATAGATTACACCTCATTTTGAAACCAAAGCTACTTTGAAAATGTTTCATTTAAACAACATGGAATAGCTAGCGCGCTAACTTTAATGCCACATGTAAATATAGTATGGCATACAAACAAGACTGATGATCATTAATTACCATGGACATAACACAATGATCATCTTTACGAAATTTAAAGATGATTAAAATGTTCCCTATGACTTTAATATTTTATTTGTATGGTATCTTTGATGGTTACGGAATCATATCATATATTCAGTGGTTACCATTTACAAAATTAAAACTCTCTTGAATCTGACATTGATACATGCTATATTTGTGGACCATTGGACATGGATAAGATCAAATAAATAGAGAGGGAACCAGTGTAGACCATTCAACAATAGAAACATACATATCCACAACAAGAAGTGATGGATCATTATAATAGAATACCAACATGTGCAAAGATCGCTACCATGATAAAATTGGCATGAGAGGCTTCACAAGATTAGTCATGTCACGTGAGTTACATCGCTTGACGAGCTTATAGAGGTGTTTCATCCCATCTGCCCACTATTGAGATTTGTGCCATGCGAGGCGTAGAACTCCCCGGAGAATAGCTCCCACCGTCTGGGCAGTTGGCACGACCAACGACTAGAACAAATGTTCATCGGAAGACCATCGAAGAGGTGGGTTGTTTTCATGTAGGGCCCAACATAGCTAGCCCGTGTAGAAGAAGGGGAACTTCCACCATTTTCTTTTGCAGAATTGCTGCCTCATTGTACATGACACAACCTCTACAAAGTATGCAATGATAGTGAAATCACTGGAAGCTAACCAGATTTGTAGATTGAAGCATGTCTTGTCTGTGATAATGATCATACAATTCTAAACCACATACATGAATTGGATATAGCTGAAGACCACATATATAGCTGGCTGTGTGGTAAGATTGAAGCTTTTCTATAACAAGAAGTAAGAGGAAAACATTAATATTTTCCACATGTTTTAGTACTACCCCAACAGTAATAGGTGCGAAATAACACCCATGAACATAGGTTCGGGCACTGCTCTCCCATGAAAAACACTGCCCACTGCCATGGTCAATTCCTCCTTGCCACCACGGGAAGGCGCCACTTGGCAGGGCCATGTCTTTTCGCGGCGGGAGGCTAGACGTCTAGTGTTTTCTGCAAAAAACTATAGAACATCCAATGGATTTCTTTCATGAAGACATGAAGTGGTGGAATTTGGTAAATTTTGTCATAATTTTACTTGTTCCATGCTATTCACTCAATTCCATGTTGCTGAACTGGCATGGTATTTTCTGTCTCATATTTATATTAACTAGCATGGTGGCCCTCGCAAATGCGAGGGCAACTTTTGAAAGTATCTAATAGTTTTATGGTTCTATAGGAACTTACAATATGTGATAAGAATAAAGAAGGTTCTTAAGAATCATTCATTTGTGACTAACTAACTTTCCAATGGAAAAAGTACTCATCAATGACCATATGTACCTTACCTACATGGTGATATTAGACAATTACATATAATAATTTATACCGCCAGCGAAGATATAGTTTTATTTTATGTTATTTCAATGTGAGGTTAAAACTCATATTATACTCGTTAGAATTAATAAAACCTATATTTTTATCTCCGGTGAAGTTTAGCTATATTCAATAAGACAAATTATTCATCATTTGTTATAATCATGACACTCTGGATTAGTGGGATGATCTTACCGATAATTATGAAGACATGCTGGTTCATTTATATTAATAATATTTTTCAATACATAATTAAGTTTATAAAAAATATCGATGGTGGTTAGATTGCTGAATAATTTGTTTACCATGAAAATTTTGGACCAATCTTGAATTCATATATTCAATCACGTGTGACTTAATATGATAATTGTGGTTGTTACAAACAAAAATGTTGATGACATTTAAAAGGGAAAAACAACTACTGCCTCCTATCCATATTAATTATCGCGAAATTAGATGTATCTAGACATGTTTTAGTTCTAGATACATCCATTTCAGCGACAAGTATATGTATCAGAGAGAGTATTGAAACAACTAACACTATGTGATAATATGATTGGTTGCTGGTATATCCATTTGAAGATTTTAACAAATATTATGCAATAAAAATTAGTTTGTTACCATAATGGAAAAAAATCATGTTGAATGGTAGGGTAACTACATAGCAAGGATTAATTTTTTATTGTTCAAATCAATAGGTTTCCTCGCATACACCCACTGTTATAGACCACTTGACATTTTTTCGTGTTGTAAAATATACACTATCTTAGGTCTCAATACCACACCCGGGATATAGGTTTGAACTATATTATAAATATATTCCAAACAAAGATAAAAAAATTATAATTTTGTTTAATATGTGCAATATTCTAGAACTTGGTATATTTTTATTTGTTTTCATAGCGCGATATCTTTCACCCTTTGTTCCTTTCGTTCTACATATTCATTAACTTGCATTGTTTAAACATATTGTGTTGATTCTCCTATAAATACCAACACTATTTTTACCTCTAAGAATTTGTGATCCAACAGATTCTCTAAATTTGCCACATTGCTTGTGAACCCTGTGTAGTTAAACAACACACTTGAAGCACTAAATTAGTTTACAATGTACAAAAACTCTTTGAAACAAATATATAGCTACACACCCTCTAGAATGGTATAATATTGTTAGTATTTCAAATATCATGTTCACCTATTTTTCGCTACAGATTTGTTATCCCGCCTCTTAACATTTTATCTCGTTATAATCAATGGCTTTCCTCATTTAATACCTATATTATAGAATTTTTTACGTTCATCATGTTCTACGTGATGTCATATGGAAGGTACAGACATAGTACCCAAGATATAGCTTTGAACTATTTTATAAATATATTGCAAAAAAGAATGAAGATAAAGAAAAGTTCTTTGTGTTTGAATTTAAAATGTAATATTTTCTAATCTCCGTGGTGGTCTAGAATTGTATATTTTTATTTGTTTTCATCGAGTGATATCTTTTATGCTTCTTTCCATTTCTCTACATTTTGATTCACGCGCATTGTTTTACCATAAGATGTCGATTCTCTCGTAAATCCAACACCTTATTTTTGTTAAAAAAGCTCGTTATCAGCCGATTCTCCAAACTTCCCACTTTAAAGGGCAAATACTACTTGCCACCACCAGAAGGCGCCACTTGGCTTGCACAGGCAGGGACATGGCTTTTCGCAGCGGGAGGCTATACGTCTAGTGTTTTCTGCAAAAACTACACAAAATCTGATGGATTTCTTTCATGGAGACACGAAGTGGTGGCATTTGGTAAGATTCTTGCTTTGGTACCCCCCCCCCCCCCCCCGGGAAGGTTTTTTGGTGGTCACGGATTTGTTCCGGATCCGGTTGGTTTATTTTAATCTGTATGCGCGACCTCATGTGCGTCATTTGCTAAGTAAAATACGGAGACCGAACTGTCGGTCCACATGAAGGAATCGTCGCCTTCGTCCCCATCCTATTTCTCGCCCAAATCTTCTCTGATCTACTGTGGTTATACGAGAGGAGGCTACCTCTTGTTCTCCTTCCGTCAGCGTCTTAGGATTTGTCCAGGAGATACGGTTCGATCAAGATCGGAGGCGCATCACGCATGCGGTATAAGCGATGATCGAGATGCGACGTGGAACGATATTTGCTACAGAACCGCACGTGGGAGCGGCAAATCTTTTTTCACTACGCACGACATGTACATAACGACTTAGATACGCATACCGGTAAAAAAAATAACAGCCTACACCAGTTCCTAATCTAACCCGGAAACCAAAGCTCGTTTTCCCATCAAAAAAATTCTGGGAGGAGGGGGGGGGTGGGGGGTACCGAAGCAAGCCTCATTTGGTAAACGTTGTCGTAATTTTGCTAGTTACATGCTATTCACTCAATTACATGTTGCTGAACTAGCATGGTATTTTTTGTATCATTTTTTTATTAATATATCCAGGCACATTTCATCACTTAACATGAGAGGCATCACGTGCTCTGTCCATCGTTGTAAATGTTTCAGTATGAGGGATTATTGCATAGATTGTTTATAACGAGTAATAAATGTAGAAAATAAAATGATTTTGTGGGCATCCCTACCAGAAATTGTCTTTCTATAAATCAGACCCTGTAGATAACTCCTGTGTTTTGAAGGGCAGGAACCGACAACATTTCCTTCTAAAAAATTTATAGCGGACTGAAGCATTAAAATATCGTCGCTCAAATAGAAATTCAGCGCAACCATCAGGAGGCTATAAAATTGAAGCCAAAAGATCCATTCAGTAACTCAATGTGAGTGGTAGCGACAGGAGACAGTAGCTAGTCATGCCTGCCCAAGGGTGTACCACTAAATTAAGAATGTGTCCTCCAAAGTTATCGAGCATAGGCATGAGAGGTATCAGGCAGGATTAAAGTGTTATGTGACAGTTGAGTTGAGACATGTACATATCACTTGCTCGTGATATATACCAACTCGGTGTGCGCTCGGCTGCGTCAGATAGGACTAGTTCCAGGAGCTATGAACTAAGCTGCCACACAGTTTTGAGTGGAATCAGCTTAGGACTGCTGTTTAAATCAGTTGATGTTTAAATCTGTTGTGTGGTACAAGGCTTCTGCTCCCCACTTGCATCGTGTGGGTCTGTTTGCTGTTGAGTCGGTCGCTAGCTGTTGAAGGAAGAACCAACAAACATATATGCCAGACCATTGGATGGAGTGAGGAACTCTTCATATGGATGGCATGGCCGGAGCTACCAAGCGACATGAAGCCCATCCTCCGATTTTACGAACTTATTTTGAGTATATATATGCTTTTGTACATATACAATCGAGAAAGGGGCAAGAAATCAAATTGTCCGTCTTAAACATACTCGTATGATGTCCTCCAGCGTTCAAATAGAATTCAAGGCTTGTGTTGGTTCAGAGGGGAATCACCTTTCTCACACACACACACACTCTTACACACGCACGCACGCACGCATGCACGCACACATAGCACTGGCGGCTGAATGCAGGGATTAGGTCTTGCTCTCCTCCAGCCCCTTCCTTTTATAGGTCAGCACTCAGTGGGCTTGGGCCTCTTGGGCCAGAATGGTTCAACACTCCCCTCAAGATGGGTGGTAGATATCTATCAGCCCCATCTTGTCACATGCTAAGTTACAGACCTTTGTTCCCAGTGCCTTTGTCAAACAATGAGCAATCTGTTGTCCAGAGTTGACATGTGTAAGGCTGATGATTCCAGCATCAAGTTTCTCCTTGATGAAGAAGCCATCAATTTCTACATGCTTTGTCCTATCATGCTGGACTGGGTTATTGGCAATACTTATAGCTAACTGATTGTCACACCACACTCTCAAGGGTCCCTTCCTCAGTAGTTTCAACTCACTTAGGAGGTACTTCACCCAGAGCATTTCACTTACCCCTTGAGATAAGGCTCTATACTTAGCTTCTGTTGTTGATCTATAGACAATAGTTTGTTTCTTGCTTCTCCACGACACCAAATTTCCTCCCACAAATACACAATAGCCTCATGTTGATCTTCTATCATCTTGACAGCCAGTCCAATCAGAATCACTATAGCCATCCACCTCAAGATATCCACTCTTTGCAAACTACAACCACTTTCATGGAGTCCCTTTCAGGAATCGTAGGATGTTATGACCTATATGTAATGTCACGCCTAGTATGACACAAGTATAATAGTCTGTCAACCAGTTTCTGATAGCCTTCCTTATTCACTAGCTCGCCTGATTGTGCTATCACTTGATGATTTTGTTCAATCGGGGTAGGAGTTGCATGCCATTCCAT
The DNA here is from genome assembly GCA_910589775.1 of Avena eriantha. Classification (NCBI taxonomy): domain Eukaryota; kingdom Viridiplantae; phylum Streptophyta; class Magnoliopsida; order Poales; family Poaceae; genus Avena; species Avena eriantha. The sequence goes on along the minus strand of OU342740.1, from coordinate 395,164,906 downwards.
CATGTCCATGTCACTCAAGAGATCCAAGGTGTATTTTCGTTGGCATAAAGATATTCCCTTCTCTGTCCTAGCCACTTCTATACCGAGGAAATATTTTAGGTTGCCCAAATCTTTTACCTCGAACTCTTTGCTTACACATTCCTTCAATCTCTTTATTTCCTCCTGGTCATCTCAAGTGATGATAATATCATCCACATAAACTGCAAGAATGGTGATCTTCCGATCTAGATGTCTATAGAGCATCGTGTGGTCGCCATTACATTGACCATACCCCATACCGCAAACAGCCTGTTTGAACCTATCAAACCATGCCCTCGGAGATTGCTTGAGTCCATAGAAAGATTTCTTCTGCCTACATACCTTCCCAGTGGTATCTCGGGTACCAAAACCTGGTGGTATCTCCATGTACACTTCTTCCTGTAGGTCCCCATGCAATAAAGCATTCTTTACATCTAACTGATGCAATTTCCACCCAAAGTTAGCAGCACAAGAAACCAATATCCTTACCGTGTTCATCTTTGCCACTGGAGCAAATGTCTCATCATAGTCAATTCCATAAGCTTGACTAAACCCTCTTTCAACCAATCTGGCTTTATACCGTTCTACCTTCCCCTCAGGATTCTGCTTCACTGTATAAATCCACTTACAAGTCACTTTTTCTTTTCTTCCAGTAGTTTGGTTAGTACCCACGTCTTATTTTTCTTTGGTGCTTCCAACTCCTCTATCATTCCTTCCCTCCACTTTGGATCTTGCTTTGCAGACTGCCAATGCAATCCCTTGGGATTGTTATAGTTTGAACAGAGGCAACAAATGCTCTGTAGGAGGGAGACAGAGCCTTATAATACAAAAATTTCCCAATGTCATGGTCACCGGAATTAGTTTGTAGAGCATGCATTTCACATAGGGCCTTCCTTGCCACGTCATTTTTCCTTACCGCTTCACGTGTCCCCTTTCACAATGCAATAGGCATATCTACTGTATCAGGTGAGCTATCAACACTGCTTTGCTGCTCCCCCTGCACATGTGGTTGCTTTCTATCATATGAGCTTGCATCATTGCTACCTTGCTGCCCCCTGCAAATGTGGCTGCCGTCGAGAGTACACCTGGAGATTCTGCGGCCATTGATCTCGAACAGGTTCAATAGGAATCTGGAGAGAACCATTCTAAATTGTACTCACTATCGGCTCAACCTGAACCCCATCATCAGTATTAATGCCCACAAAATCAGCCCCTTGCTGAGGGCGTGACACAGTCTTCTCCCCCTCATGGCCATCTTCCACAGAGTGGAGTTGGTCAAGTTCAGTAAACAACATGCTTATATCAGTAGATTTGCCGTAAAAAAGCTCAGATTCCCTGAAGGTGACATCCATACTCACAAACATCTGTTTTGTAGAGGGACTCCAACACTTATATCCCTTTTGGCTAGACGAATAACCCACAAAAACAGATTCCAGTGCCCGTGGGTCCAATTTCCCAATAGATGGTCTATGATCCCGAACAAAGCATGTACTACCAAATAACTTGGGGGGAACAACAAACGTATTCTCTCCAAATACCAGTTCACATGGGGATTTCATACCTAGTATCCTAGAAGGTGTCTGGTTGATCAAGTATGTGGCTGTCATGACAGCTTCACTCCACAAGAACTTGGGTACATTCGTTGTATACATAAGTGAGCGAGTAACTTCCAAAATGTGGCGATTCTTACGCTCTGTCACACCGTTTTGAGGAGGGGTATCTGGGCAAGATGTTTGATGAAGAATACCTTGATCGTACAAGAAAGTCCCAAAGGTGGTGTTCACATACTCTGTGCCATTGTCAGTTCTGATCACTTGCACATGCACCTTCACCTGAAAATGATTCTTCACATAAGCATGGAAGTTCTGAAAACACTGGAATACTAAATCCTTGTGATGCATCAAGTAAACCCAAGTCATACGAGAATAGCAGTCAATAAAAGTAACAAAGTACTTCATTCCATTTACTGACACCACTAGGCAGGTCCATACATCTGAATGAATAAGCATAAACAGGGATATGCTCCTAAGCCCCTTACTCACATATGAGGTTCTTGTGTGTTTGGCATATTCGCAAGCATTACATGTCAGTTTACCCTTGCCTATCCCACACATAACCTCTGGAAATATTCTACTCATCTTATCAAATGATACATGTCCCATCCTACAGTGATGGATCATTGCCTGCTTCTCCTTGTCTTCCATGGATGCAGGATACACAAACTTTGGATGCACCCCTTTGTCCATATACCAGAGCCCTCTACGCCTAGTGCGAGTCCCAACCATCTGCCTCATCAGTCGCTCCTGAATCAAGACACCGAACTTGTCAAGAGTCACACTACAATCGATGTCATCAATTAGAGAACTCAGAGAGACCAAATTGACAGGAAACGCCGACACATGTAAAACTGAGGATAGAGAAATGTTTGAATTGCACTTTATTGTGCCAACCCCAATGACTAGATATCTTGTACCATCAGTAGTTTGGATGGTTCCCTTGTGAGTAGGAGGATGCTTATTGTAAGACTCAAATACATAGAATTTACCCGCAACATGCTTAGATGCTCCAGAGTCTAGGACCCATTCTGTATCATTTTCATTAGTAGCAAGAGATGCTATTTCAGAATTACCTTCATCTGTGGAGGCCCAGTGAGCAAAGTCTCCATAGTATCCACCTCATCACCTACTTCTGCACCCTTGGATATCCCACTGCCCCTCTCATCAACTGCTATGTGTGCCTTCTGAACTCCTGAGTATCCCGAGTATCCACCTTGGCCTCTGGTAGTATGCCCCCCCTGTGGTATCCTGAATATCCACCTCTGCCACCAGTCAGCCTGCTCCCTCTAGTATATCCCCTACCCCTGCCACGAGTTGGACAGTTCCACTTCAGGTGACCTACCTCCCCATAGGTGAAACAGTCCCTAGTTTCTTTCCACTCCCTTGGCTCGGCAGCAACAAATGTTGAAGCTGGTACAGTCTTCTCACCCGCTTGATCAAGAGATAGACGCACCTCCTTTTGAGTCATTGCTGCAATAGCCTCATCAATAGTGGGCAGTGAGGTATGGTGCAACAGAGAAGCTTTTCTACCATCAAAGCACTTATCGAGCCCCTCCAGAAGTTGTAACACGCGTCTGCGTGCTATCCATTTCTATCCTGACTCAATGTGGCCTGAATCATAGAGTTTGAGAGGGTCACAATTATCCTGATCTTCCCATAATGCTTGCAGCTCAGCCACATATGTCATCACTGAATTTTCACCTTGGCGCAAGCAGCGAATCTTCCCATCTGTCTGAGCAATGAGCATAACATTGCCCTTGCCAGAGTATTGGGTGGACAAAGTCTTCCATATCTCAGCAGCACTGGATAGCCCTTCCGTAGATCGCCCAAGGGTGGGCACCACTGAATTCAACAGCCAACCAATAAGCAAGGAGTTGATGGCCTTCCACTTCTTCCCTTCTGCACTAGTTTTGTCTCCTGGTTCCCCAACAGTACCCAACAAGTACCCATCAAGATCTTTCTGCTCCACAGCCAACCTCGCCCCCCGAGACCAACTCAGATAGTTGGCAGCACCCTCAAGTTTGAGGTCAGTTGGCACCAACACAAGCTTCTGAACCACTTCCTCTTGAGGCACGATAGCCCCAGAGGTTGGGCCATCTTCCTTGGAGGCAAGGAATGTGGTGAGCTTCTCTAGAGGCTCAACTAGACTCTTTGCATCAGCCATCTTCACCGCTGCAACCGGCACCCGCAAGCACACAACATCAACTCTTCAACCCCCTAGCACCTTCTGCCCTGCCACCGTCACCGCCTGCAGCAGCCGCAGCTCCGCTGCCCTCAACAACCTTTCACGCCACCACCGCCACCAGTAACCATAGCTAAACTCAATGTTGATGCGGCTACGGCTGAGTCAAGGCCGGGTGGAGCTGTTGGTGTGATGTGTAGGACTGAAACTGGTATGTTCCTTGGTGCCTCAACGTTGAAAGTCGGAAGAATCATGGACCCGACAGTGATGGAGGCCCTGGCGCGCAGGGAAGCTCTGGCCCTTGCCCAAGACCTACAACTTCAGAAGATAACCGTGGAGATGGACTGCCTCGCAATCATGAATGGTTTGGTGATGCCCTATGCTGGTAGCTACAACATGATATTTTGTGAAATAAAAGCCTCGGTAGACTTGGTTCCAGTGGTGTGGTGTAGACATGAAAATCGAGCTTCAAACTTAGAATTCCATCGATTGGCACGTTCTGCAACCTTTAGTAGTGTGGGACTTCAGATCCGTTCCTAGGACTCCCTGATGGTCTTTGTATTCCGAACAACATTTAACTCAATAAAGTGCCATGGTTTTCCTAAAAAAGCAAAAACAAAACTAGCGGAGATGCACCCGAACAGGAACACACACACATCACTCGTCTCGATCTGTTTCCTTCTTGGACATGACGCTTGGAAGGCATTAGACAAAGAAGGCGGCTGACAGCCATGGCAGACAGCGATGAGCGTGGCAACGAAGGAGATGGTGATGCGTGCGGAGGCCAACATGGATGCGGGACGCAGCCGGCAACGACACAAACACCGGTGGCCGAAGAGAGTAAGTAGGCAAACAAAGGGAAGACCAATAAAAATAAAGTTATGCGGTCCGATGTAGATCATATTTTTTTAGATTGAGGATTGCTTCTTGAAATTGTTGATTCTTCAGTACTCCCTCCGGTTCAATTTATTAGGCACACACGTAGTTTAAGAACAAGTTTGACCAATAAAATATGCAATACATGTCCTAAAAAATATACCATTGGAAAATACTTTTGAAGTTGAATCCAATGGTATAATTTTTGTGACATATTATGTAAAATTTGTTGACCAAAATTAATGGTTAAAGTTATTCTTAAACTACGTGCGTGCCTAATAAACCGGACCAGAGGGAGTATCTATTATATCTATACCTAGTAATAATAAAGGATAAAGTGTTTCTTGCGGTCAATTTTTTTTTCGACTGTTTTGCCCTTCCACCAAACCACATACTACAACAATGCCAACGTTAAGTGGAAAAACCATATGCCACCATTAGAGCATCTCTAGCAGGCGCTGGATATCTACGCGCTACAAAACTCAGATGCAGCGCTTCGCTGCAGCGCGTCCTTCGCCAGAGGCGGCAAACTGCGTTGTAAAATAGAGCGCATAAATGTGCCCTCGCCGGGCGCGCGATTTTCCAATGCTCAAAACCGTGCGCTCCTAGTTTCGCATACAGTTAAAGATCTAGAAAATGCACGGAAAATATTCTGGAACAAACATAAATTAAAATATTAACACGACGAACTACAAAAAACAGAAAATAAACCTAATCTACTCTTCATCATCATTCTCCGAGGAGGTGTCGCCCGAGTCCGTCCACAAATCGTCCCACATCGGATCGTCGTCGGCGATGGTGCAAGGGCCCTCAAGCTGGGCTTTGATGAAGGCTTTGCGGCCGCGGTGCTCCACCCGGTACGCCATCCTCTCGGTCTTCTTGGACGCGTAGAAGTCCATCTCCGGTTGCACGTCTTCGGGAAACCTCCGGCGCCACTCTGCCATGGCGCGCTCGTTGTGCTCGGCCACGGCGAGGCGCCGCTGCGCCACGCGGTGACGGCGACGGTCCTCATCGGTAACGAGTCGGGGCACTCGTGCGAGGAACTTAGCCTCCGCGAGCGATCCCGTCTCTGAAAAAATCATCTCGCGTCGCGGACAGCCCAGGCGCCACGCCGCCGCGTCCGGCCTCCTCCGGCGAGGCATACATGCCTAGGGTGAGCCGCTCGCCTGCGGCGCAGCCTGCTCGGGCGCGAGCGCACACCGCGGAGGCCGGAGGCACTGCGACGACGAGGTGGCATGGCGGCGCGGAAGGGGAAGAGAAGCAGAGCGCGCGCGTCGAAGGGGAAAAGGAGAAGAGCGGCGGAACGTTCCAGTGGCGCGTGGCAGTTGGAAGCGCGCGTGTGTCGTCTCTATAGCGCGCGCGGTAGTGGGCGCGGGAGATAGCGCAAAAGCCTGGCGGCTCCCGCGCTGTATTTTGGCGGTTTATTTAGCGTGCATAGTTTCTAGATGCTCTTCAGAGTCTGCCGTCTGTCGTTCGAGAACACGCTAGACTGCCAAAAAAGCCGACGTATGGAAGTAGGACTTCTTTCTATTCCTAACCTTATCGGATCCTTTGTCGTTGGTCGCTCTATAGATGAGCGATGGCCAGGACAGGGAGAACGCGACTGTGCAGAGGAGGTGGACGGCGACTGTGTAGAGGAGGTGGCCAAAACGGCCAGTTCCGGGAGCGCCCTCCGGTGCGGCTCCAACGACCGTGGAAGTGCGGGACCAATCTCCGGGTTGGAGCCACGGCGGGACGGCGCAGGTGGGCGCCGCAAGGCCGCAAGACGCCCATGGCAATTGTTGGAGTTCTCTTTCTCCTTTGCGAGATCTCTCGGACGGCCACCATGGGCGGCTATGGATACGTGCTCTCTGCCTAGCAGGTAGCAGCCAGCCATCTTGATCGCGCGGCGTGACTCCAGCCCAAGCCTGCACGCGTAGATGCATTGTGGGACAAGTTCGGCAATTGTTCAGATGGCCTCGATGGTAGCTGAACCAGGGAGCTTTGCTCTTGCTCGCTGTGTACCGTCGGTTTCAGCAAGAAAGCTTGCTAGGTGATCTTTCGGAGTCGAATAGATGCATTTGGGACAACTTGGGTAATTGTTCAGATGGCTTCCATGCAAGTTGGTGACACATGATACTTCATCATCCTTTTACTGCTTAAATTAATTCAATTATTATTGATTGACAAACCACACCAGTGATTGAAGTACAACAAACATTTCAGAGAGAACAAATGGCAGATGCCAGTTTCGTGAGAAATAAATGTATTTGTCCTATATTTACATGATTTTTTAAACCGAAACTCTACCTCAAGCCCTCGTCCATGCTGCACATACGAATTAAGTAATGTGCTAACATTAAATAACTTGCGGGATTTTCTTCAAATTATTCTCAAATTCTTTCCTTCGAGTTGCACAACTCGAAGGAAAGAATTTGAGCGCATCGCCACTGCCTTCTCTGTCCACCCGTCCCCGGTGCAGTCTTCTTTGTTGTACTTTCTTAGCATGTGCAACTCGAAGGAAAGAATTTGAGCGCATCGCCACTGCCTTCTCTGTCCACCCGTCCCCGGTGCAGTCCTCTTTGTTGTACTTTTTTAGCATGTGCAACTCGAAGGAAAGAATTTGAGAATAATTTGAAGAAAATCCCACAAGTTATTTAATGTTAACACATTAATTAATGCGTATGTGCAGCATGGATGGGGGCTTGAGCTGGAAATTCGGTTAAAAAAATCATGTAAATATAGGACAAATACATTTATTTCTCACCAAAATGGCATCTGCCATTTGTTCTCCATGCTGGAGTTGCGAGAGGCGGCGGCGAAAAAACCCATCTAGGGTTCCTTCCCTCCGCCGGTGACGCCATCGGTCCGCTCCGTCTCCGATGGCCTTAGGGCCTTGGAGGTGTGGCGGACCACGGTCTCTTGCCGGCGGAAGGTTTTTGTTCTTCGTTTAGGCTATTTTCTCGTCTCTTTTTCGGGATGTTGAGGTGATTGCTAGATCTTAAAGTTAGAATAAAGTCCTCCCCGCTCTATCCTCGCTTCGGTGGTGCGCCTAGCGCTGACGGAGGACGCGTGGAGTCGTGTGTCCGATTGATCTCCTGGGATCTACTCGTTTTTCGTGTTAATTTCAGGTCAGTCTCTTCCAATCTATTGTCATCGTTAGCGATGGTTGCTGCTTTAGTGTGCTGGTTCTTTGGGACCTTAGCACGACGACTTCCCGTTTGTCTACTACAACAAGCTTTACTACGACAAGCTTTGCCCGGCTCTGGTGATGGAAGGGCTAGGGCGGCGGCGCGCCTTCGGCTCGTGCTAATGTTTGTAGTCTTCGCTAGGTGGTTCATCGATCTATTTGTAACTTTTATTACTTTTAGGTCTCTTTGTACTATTGTTGATGATTATTAATGGATCGGTGGAATTTTCGCAAAAAAAAAGAATATACTTTTTGCGCTTCCATGATATAATTTCTTTCTTCCGGTGCAACGCATGGGTATGTTTTCTAGTATATATACTAAAAGAAATTTAAGAGTGGTTTTTGAGACACCTGATTGATCCACATCATCTAAATTATATTGACCGTTAGATATTTAATTTAAGGCTAAAATTTAAGTAGAGTGCATACCATCTAGTAAAGACATATTCAGGTACAACCGTTATATTTATGGTTGAGATTTTATTATTCCTCACGACCTATTCACGTATCAGACATGTCGTCTATAGGTGCCCAATTTATGTTGAGGGTGTAAAATCAGGTCTATCATTTAGTTGGTTATTAAGGGATCTGAACCCCCAGAGTCCATGTAGAGCACGGATGTTCAAACTCGAAATCCAAAGTTGAACAACCCGTGCACAATACATGCCTACCGATCAGCGTTAATGAATAACCGGGTACATACATGCCTACTAATCATAAGTTCATTATGAGTTGGCAGAAAATATTTTGTAGCAAAGAGTGAGGTAAAACATGCAAAAGCTAGACTAACATCTCCATTTTGTAGCGCCACTTTGCCGCGAATCAGAAAATATATGGCCCTATAAGATAATTGAATGAACTTTGTCCTGGGACAAACCTCACGCAATACATAGTGCCCAACCTGTATGCACCCTGATATTGTTGAGAAATAAGACCAACTACACGGGTGTACAGAGTTATATGGTGTAGACCACGATTGCCAAGATAATATGCGGATGATTTAGTAGATATTCATGTTGTACGGTGGATATCCATAACCCACATTATGTTTCAGTAAATACTCGGACCAAATATTGTACCTGATTACACATTGAAGGATGATAAAATGTATCCCTTTTCTCCCATCACCTGGTCATTGTTGAAGGTGGAGGGCATACTAGGGTTGGAACAATGGACAATCCACTGGAATTGATAAAAGAACTTGAGTATTCCTCACTAGCACAATAAAAATGGTTTAAATATGAATTTAAATAAATATAAAATTACAAGCCTTCGATCATCCATTTAATTTGTAAAAAATAGGGTGCTTATGAAAATAAAATTATTAAAATTAACATAATAAAATTTCTTGCCATAATACTTTCTATTGCAGGATGGGAACAACGAACTATCTATGATGCCCTCAGCGTGTCCGAGGGCCACCATGCTGGTTGATATAATGATAGGTTACGATTTATTAAATTTATTCATCACTTCAAAGTGTGAACTGATTACCGATGCATTGTAATTTTTAATTGAGTAAAATGCACTAGAGGTCCTAAAAGTTTGGAGAAAACCGTATGAAGGTCCTAAAAGTTTCAACTTGTGTACCAGAGGTCCTAATTCTCAGATCCATGTGCAATGTAGCTGGGGCTGTAGCTGAGAATTAGGACCTGCAGTGCATGACTACCTAAGAATTATGACCTGAAGTGCACAAGTAACTGAGAATTAGGACCTGCAGTGCACAACTAAGTGAGAATTAGGACCTCCGGTACACATGTTGAAACTTTAGGACATGCATACGGTTTCCTCGAAACTTTTAGAACCTCCGATGCATTTTACTCTTTTTAATTTGTCCACAATAATGATGAGAAAGCAAGACTTGTGTAGATTTTATTCAAGCCGTTCAAACAATACTCTTCATACAGATACAGTCCAAGTCAATCCTTGAATTAACAAGACCGAAGGTATTGAGTGTCCCACTGATCATTCCACTAATTTGACTGGAACTATCGAACGCCCCCACTAATTCCTTAAACAATATGTTGAATGGATATTCTCTTAGAATGAAAATAATCAACACATATATGCACAACAATAAGTGGTTCAATGATTTAATAGTGTGCTTCACTTAGCAGCCAAAATTTACAAGTATCAACGATGATAGAATCATGAAACACTTCCAAGCTATGACAAATTGCTTAGAGATATTGTTGTAGTGCCCTGACCTAGCCGCTAAGTTTCATTTATTTTCAATGAAACTACTACTTCTACACAATATTCTCGCAAATATTATTGCTATTGCATTTAGATGATGATGCTGATCGATTGGCGTATTTTGTTGGGACTTGGTCTTTATTATTATTAATAAGGTATATGTGTATTTTTAGTGATTAATTCTATTTTTCTATATTTATTAATTATTTATGGATTTCAATTTGTATTTAATGACACATATTCTTTTCTTTTCTCCGCTTAGTCCTTGCTATAAGATTTGAGCCTACCCTTTATTTTTGGTCTGGATTCGCTCTGTTGCCGGCAACGGCAACGTGCTCTCCCATTAAGTTGGGCCAAATCCATAAGTTAGGAAGCTTAAGTGGCACATGACCATGCCGCTGCACCCCATCCAACACCTTCAATTGAAGTGTCCTCTCCAATTTGGCTACTCCTGTTTTTGTAAGCGGGATGTAATTTTGTTTATAAGAAAGGTTCAAACCCTAAGTATCTTTAGTTTAAGTTTGAGAATTTTTAATGTGTAGAATATACAACTGCAGTACGTAACACCATGGTATTTCGTCATAAGCACGGTAACGCAAACTTGTCATCCCCCCTATTGACCGCTCCAGACATATTCGAGTTTGATTATTCCGAAATCTAGGGGCAGTCATATTAATCAAAAATGATTCATACTTAGTCAACATGTTGCTTTCTAGCAGATACGTAGGATATATGGCAAACATACGTTGCCAAACTTGTAAATTTTTGGATAACATAGTGATGAAATAGCACAGCGAGAAGCTCAAAGAAGTTTGTCCAACATTGAATCAGAAGGCGAGTGACAATGAGCCATGGCAAGCTACCAGGGATGACTTATCCTTAGGTGCCCCCCCCCCCCTTCCACAAAACTTACAAAACCAAAGACACAAGGACGACCATGATTAGCTTATACCCTTCGGTTCGGAAAGCATGAAGGGATATCGGCCAATTCTGGCCGTCCTTGTGTTTTAAGTTTCATAAGCTTGGGAGCAAGGGGGTCAGGGATAAGCTCTTTGGATGACAGCAGACCAAAATGTTGTGTCTTGCCTACCATGGATATGATATTCTATATTAGTGATTGGATTTATTTTGGAATCATTTCGAGATGCCTTTTTGAATATTATGTGAGCTAGCGGCGGGCTATGTAGTATTACATTTTAGTTTTCATATGTGTTCACTAAGCATAGTATGAATGTTCTTAATGTACGTGTAACATAAACAAGCTATATTTTTCAAATGAAGTGCAAATGTTTGTCTACTATCCGGGTAACAAAAACAAGCTATCGCTCCTAGAAACTAGCGGACGGATTGGTGACTACTACCGAGCTTTCATGTTTGACCTATAACAAAAATCGACGCATGCATTGATTTTCTCCTTCTAAAAGAAAAAATAACCACCGATTATACTCGAATTAAGTAGGAGCAGGTTATGGTAGTAGAGCAATGAATTAATCACTGTCCTTTGCAAGTGAATTTCAGATGTTATATATGGACACCGCTAGTGAGGAATCGAACCGCACTGAAACAAATCAATGGTTGGCATACACTATGCTGATTAATCTTCCAAAGTACTACCAGCCCAACGGCTCATGTTGGAGCTAGTTAGTTGTTCCTATAACGACCATAGGCACGAGAGACATCTGGAATTTAGTTGTGATACATGTTCCGCAACACATCTGCAGCATTCGAGTCACGGCTCCCCAATTTAGATTGTGTTTCTTGTGACATCATGGTGCTTTGACAACCATTTGATGCAGCACAATCTCTTCCTGTTGGCATCGCAAGAGCCGATACTAGGGTTGCCATATCTACCACCACATCCTCGATGTTGCCGCGAGGGCACGGAGATGTAACTCTCCACGTACAATTATGGAGCACCTTACATGGCTGTGCCTCCACTCCAGGATCAACTAAACAAATGTGGACGAGTCACCAAATGGCACCCGCTCCTTCACCACACAATCTAGCCATAGGAATGTTTTGTCATACCTTCTGGGACACAAAACCGTGTCAAGTATGAAATTACCTACCATGGCAGATGGCTTGGATGGACATGTGCTAGAAGCTCTTGAAGAGGGAGGCACACACGCGAGGCAGGAAGCACTCGGATGTGGGAAGCAACGTGAAATGACGATGATAATAAAATACATGACCAACTCAGGCCAGAAGACGGAGATAGATCCAATTCTTGCCAAAAACCTAGGCTTGCACTACATGATAAAGACAAAAGAAGCCATACCTAGTTTAGATATGAGTTAGGTTTGAATTCTAATATTGTAAACATGTAGGTTTCGCCTCCCAAAAGCACTCGCGTGTCTCACAAGACACAAATTGACGCTTCTCACGCTCCGAGAAATATTCACAAACAAGAACCCAAGAAAAAGCATCGCGATTCCTATAGGGATGTGCGACAAGAATGGTCCAAATGTGTTTCTCCATGGCAAACCTTTCCATAGTCATGCAGCTCTGACACCTTCAGCTCTGCGGTTGTTCCTGCCTCATACGTTGGTGGCGGCGCTGCTCCACAAGGAGGCATACATGGGCTGAAGCCCAATGCTGTACAACGGTGCGTCCGTCAAAAGTTGTTTCTTTCGAATGAAATGTTTTGCAATGTCTAGGTAGTCTTATATTTTGTGTTTCAATATCTTTCTCGAACGTAATATAAATGTTTTCTGATTTACATGTAATATGCCAAACTAGTTTTTTCATCTGAAATGCAAATGTTTTCTTGTACATGAGTAACAAAATGTAGGCGACTAGAGACATGTATGACCTGGTAAATATAAGTGTCTGCATTAATTTATAGATTGTATCGTACGTACACGTTTATGGACGAGCAGGTAAAGATTGGATTGCATTCACTTGGTTTTCTTTGGAAGTGAAGTTAATTAAGGTCCTACATTCTGAGAGACGATAAATATCAACACCACCACAATCGAATCACTCACCAAATAGCACTTTATGCTAGCTTGCTAGCTAGCGCGCAAAGGTTCATGTTGAAGCGATTAGGCACGAGAGACATCTGGAACTCGGTCATGTTGCGTGGTGTGGAGCACATCCCCACCTATCTGATTTCACAATCTAGCGTTGACTCAGCGACTCAGCGACGGGTGTCACTGTACATGGTTGCGCCATCAATAGAAAGCAGGTAGGGTAATGGCGTTGACGTGCCTCAGCTACTGAGGAGTCTCGTGAAAGAGTCCTCCTGGTTGGCATGGCAGGCGAGGAGCTAGACCCTATTTGCTGATTCAAGCTCTTCTTGGGTTTATGCCTGCGCCTTCTGTTTGTCTTCTACCTAGCTAGCACCTGTTTGTCTTCTACCTAGCTTTTTCATTATGCGAACTCTCAAGTTAAAAATCCAAAATGACCGACGGGAAGCGCTGAACCCATGCAGGCCCTTATGGGAGATTTGTTTTCTCAGACATTGTACCCAAGGCCTGGCTCAGGTCCAATGACAAGGCATCGTCGGATCAGCGTGTCATGCTGATTGGGTCGCAAAAATTGAGAGGACAAGTGTGACTCATTGACATAGTGCTGTCACAGTTCACGTGCCACCGCCTCACTGTAGAGCTAGATCACAGAGATGACGCTGGATCTTGTTTGGTGGTTCCGAATCTGTCGTTATGGTACTCAGGTGTGTTCTTGCAAGGTCTACATAGGATCATTCGATCTACTCTAAGTATACACTGAATTTGGGGACGTAGCTAGTTGAAACACAATTTTACATCATTGCTAGATACATTTAGTGAAAAGTCACATGGACTATTATTTTTTAGCTACATTATCGTACTAATCTTCTTACACACTAAGTTATGGTTTCCATAACATCGTGTAGAGCCGTAATTTCATGTCACCTTAGTACTGCCCTTTCAAACAAACTTCAATAGTTGTTCTCATTCCGGCCACCACACAAGGTAACATGTGATGGAGGGGATCCTTTGCTTGGCTTAGGATTTGGGGTTGTGGCGACAAGATGGTGACTTCACCCGCTTCAAAATAAGTCTTGCCCTCACCATCCCTATCCCTATTAGGAGATGATAGAGGTGATGTCCTGATCCATTAGGGTGTACTTGATTCATGTTGAGTTGTCGATAGTGATGCCTGTGCTATTGTTGGTATCTGATGTTGGAGTGTTATCACTCTAGTTGTAGTATTGTGTAGTTAACACTAGTCACGTACATGGATCGAAGTTGCCATCACCGTAGATTGTATATAGGCGTCCTATGCAATGTCATGAACCAAATTTGTATTATCGGGTTGTAATTTATGTTATAACGGGGTTTAAAACCCTAAGTATCTTGGGTTGAAAGTTTTAAATTTAACATGTGTTTAAAATATTAAGGCGATAACAACATTGTACTTCCACATAAGAACGGTCACCATAGATCTTCCTACCCTACACTACTAGGGAATAGCTTTTAGGGAGATGACCATCAATGGCGCTCCATAAAATCTGTAGGCCACTGACACGACCAGTGGCATTCGTGAATATCGGTTGCGCCACCAGTATGGGTCTACTGGTGGAGTACAATATCTTTGATACATCACCAGTGTTGGTGGGTCGGGGTGCCGATTACCAGGACATTTACTAGCGTCGCAAAACAAAAATGGTACGCTACCAGTAGTTTCGTACTAGTGGCGTATCAATACCAATGTGTGTCACCAGCACATGTGGGCCCAAACTGCCTTTATCTAGCTACTTATTGGTGGCTTATTGAATTTTCGGTATGCCACTGGTATAATTGTATTGGTGGCGTTAGGGGCGTCTAGTACGCCACCGGTAACCTGGGATTCTCATTTTAGCCACCCAGCTACCTACCCCCACATTCTTCTTATATCATTTACCCCATCTCCACTTAGGTCGACCATAAATGCTTTCCATCTCATTTCTCCATGTACTGCCTCCATTTTGGCTAATCAAACCATATTTGGTTGACAGATATAAGAAAATCTCTCTCACATGCATGCGCACCATACTTTCCTAGCTCGATCTTTGATGTGCAATGTGTGCGAGAGTTTTTTGTCACTTTGTTCAACCTTCCGGAGACGACCAATGATGGCCCGAAAGTAAGGAGCGACCTGATACATTTGGGTATTGGGAAAGAGATTTAGGGACGATTCGAGCCTATTATTTATCGGTTGGAGAAGATGGGCACCGATCGCAAGGGAAAAGGTGTTAAGCAGAATGACTATTACGACACCGCTCTAGCTTCCGAATGAGGTTGCTCAATTTTTTGACTACCTTCTAGGAGTAAATGTGCCATTCGGTTACTCGGAGCTGATAAGAAGATATCTAGACCCGAACAAAAAAATCCTCTGCGGGATGAATTCTCATGATTGTGATGTGATGATGAGGCAGATACTTCCGGTTGCAATCCGGGGGATAATGGACAAGCACGTCTTTGAAAATTGAATAGTCTGTATAACTTTTTATACGTCATCTCTTGAAAGTCTATCACCATCAAGCAACTCAACAAGTTGTAGGAAGAGATTGTTGTAATACTATGCGAGCATGAGATTTACTTCCCGCCCGCATTATTTGACATCATGGTGCATCTGTTGGTCCATATCATGGATGATACGACCCATCTCGGGCCGACATCCTTGTACAATATGATGTAGTTCAAAAGGATGAATAGTGTCATCTAACGATTTTGTCATAACAAGGCCCAGGCATTCTCACCGAAGAGTGCATATTTTTCACTACATGAAATTTGTCACCTTACAACCCTCCATTTTCATCACGGGATCGTCACAGTTGATCATTTCTGACGATCTTATGACGAAAATAGGATCGTCAAAAGTTGGGCGTCACTAATGAACTATAACGACGATTTGGCAAAATCAGCATAATCGTCTATGATGATATTGGATCTTGATAACCCTTATGACGATCGCATATCATCATGGGTCATCTAGGTAGGCTAGGTCAGATCCTGCGTGGCCCATCCAACATGAAAAAACTTTGGTAAAATGAGTTGTGCTGAGGCATATACACATCACACTTGCTCGTGATACCAACTATGTCTGTTTGAGCGCATTTGAATTCACCGTTGGTGTATGCTTGGCTGTGTCAGATAGGACTATTTCCAGAAGGCATGAAGTGAGCTGCCACACATGAACGATGAAGCGAGGAACTCTTCATGGATGGCATGGCCGGAGCTACCTAGCGACAAGAACATATATGAATATTAAGTTACTAGAGATTAAGGGGACACATAAGCCCGTTCGTAGTTTGTGGCGGACAATCGTGCTCTCACATTAAGTTGTGCTAAATCCGTAAGTGAGGAAGCTTAAGTGGCACGTGACCATGCCACTGCACCCCATGCCCATTGTTTAGAGTTGTGAACGTTGCTTGTTATGCACCACAATCGGCTCCTCTAACACGTGGGCTCTACTAAACAGATTTGGTGTCGTACTAGGTAAATCGCATATGAGGGTCGTCCCTTTAAAATTAGCTCAGTAGTCGTCGTTGTTTAATGTCCCCTAATGCTACTCTTAAGGATGAATTTGGAATTTTATCATTGTTGAGTTGTCGATAGAGATGCAGGTGCTACTGCTGGTCTCTGTTGTTGGAGTGTTATCATTGTAGTTGTAATTTTGTGTAATTAAGACTAGTAACATACATGGATAGAAGTTGCCATCAAAGTAGTAGATAGTATATAGGCGCCATGTGCAATGTAATAAACCAGATTTCTGTAATCAGGTTGTATCTTCTGTTATAATACGGGTTCAAACCCTGAGTATCTTTAATTGAAAGTTTTCAATTTAAATTGTTTTTAGAATATTAAGGCAATAACAACATGGTACATTCACATAAGAACAGTCACTGCAAATCTTCCTCCCCTATCGATACAGTTGGGTTTAATTGTTGCACAATCTACACACAGTCTTATAAATCAAATGTGATTTGGACATTGGAGAATTTTGCGCTTGCTAGCAGCTGCACTAGGTACATGGAAATCACATGTTGCCTAGGTAATAGTTTTTTGGAAACATAGTTATAATTGACATAGCGATAAGCCAGTGAGAGGATTCTCTTCCTCTCAGAAACATTATGTAATACCTTTTCTGTAGTGGCGTGGGAATATATGAGACTCGGTAGTTTTACATTTTTGTATTTTACGGTGCTAGTTTGCCTGCATGCGTTCCACAGGGGTGTGTTCCACATGCGAGAGCCTTTATGGGATCCCCTAGGCATTAACTTAATTTGAATTTTATTTCAGGGCCACAAACTAGTTTGTGTTTGTGGTTTTCTTTATATTTTGTGCTATGCCATGTCATGCCATGATATTCTATGTTTATTATCTGTTGGTCGATGAGCATTTACTACTACACGGTTTAGGACGTGGGTCGTTATATTTAGGATTATACCTATGGCCTCTAATCTCTTGGCTGATCTCGCAACCTCCGGGTCTGTCTTCGAAGCACGGCTGACTTTGTGCGGGTAGCTTAGTTGGGTGGTCCCCTAAAACATAACCTTTAGATTTTATGATTGTTCTGTCATGATACCTATTTGCTTTCAGTTGGTTTTCCCCGAGGTTGAGTGTGTGGGTGTTCCTATTTATGCACCCTTGTAGGGGTAAATCTTTTCGATAAGCCGTCTGCGCTTATCGATGACTTGGAGCATGGTTTTTCTCGATCATAGACAATTTACACTAAAGTAGCACGACTTGGATATGACATAACTGGTAAGTATGGCAACTATAATAGAATCAAATAATAACACTATGAACTGTGTGAGTTTTCTCGGAAGGACTTTCTCACTTGGTCTCGAGGGAGAAGTCCCAAGATGGGCTATGTCTGGTGTTAGCATCAGGTTGGTTCCAAATAGGTCTTTCTTACCCCTCTTTAAGATAGTTGTATCGACTCTCTGTAGGATTGCTTAGTGCATGCTTTGTTGTCGCTTCAGTCCGCCATACCCATGTAGGCGAGAGCCGCCAAATTCTAAGACTCGTTGTGTACTGGTCTCAGTACGGACCGCTCTCTTTTTTTCCCTCTGTCGGTACCACTTTCATTTGAGAGGCATGTGATTGAGATGTTAGCAAGGTTACCCTTCTATCTTGGCTTGGGAAGAGTTATGTATGTGATTGGTTATACTTCAGGACTCTTAGTCCATTTTACATCTTCTCTGTACTCGGATGTTTTATTGTTTTCAATATGATTTGAATCATTGTAACGTATAATTGTATTCTTGACTCGAGGAGTAGTTGTTGTATATATATGTTCTTGTGGGTTACATCGCGAACTATTGTATAATGATATTACTTTGTTTTTCATCCGCACGCAAGTGCTTGCTGGGTGTCATCGAATCATTTCTATGCGAGATTTGGCAGAAATCGCTAAAATATGCCCACTTTTTGGAAAAAAAACTATGCGGTTTCATATTCACCACCCCAATCAGTTTGCATATTAATAATTCTCCTATCAAACTTTCTTTCAACAAGCTGCTGGAAATTAAGAAAGACTTGATAAACCTCAGAGCGCTTCTTAAGCAAATAGATCCATGTGAATTTACTAGAAGCAGTTGCTAGCCCCCATACGTCATAGAAAACTTGCTCCAATGGAACAATGGAAACACTAGTAGGACAGGATATGGTAACTTATGGCTCTTAGCTAGTTGACAAGAATCACAAATGTATGAGTTTATTTCAGGTATATGAGAAATATGATGTCTCCTAAGGATTTGTTGCACCACCAATAAAGATGGATGTCCTAGGCGGTGATGCCATGTAGAACACGAAGGCTTTATTATAATAAAAGCTTGCTTGGACGATCCGTTAGACAAAGGTACTATCGGGTAGAGACCATCATGACACGGTCCCTCAAATAGATTTCTCGTTGTGGCCTGATCCTTAATCAAGAAAGAATATGGGTGAAACTCAAGAAAAACATCATTATCAAGTACAAGTTTATGTACGGACAAAAGATTATTGTTGCATCAGGAACATGAAATATTTTTGAGATGTAAAGAACTATGGGAAGTGTGCAACATTGAATGACCAATATGTGAAATTTGCATACCGTTACCATTGGCCGTTTGGACGAAAGGACAGATAAGATCACATAACTAGCGACGGAGCCAATGTAGACCATTCAACAATACAAACATAGATAGCCACAACAAGAAGTGATGGGCCACGAGAATAAAATACCACCATGAACAGAGATCGCTACCATGCTAAAATTGGCATGAGAGGCGTCAGAAAATTAGTCATGGCACGTGAGTTACAGTGCATCACGGGCTTACGGAGGTATTTCTTCCCGTGCGCGCACTATTGAGTTTTGTGCCATGCGAGGTGCATAGTGCCCCGGAGAATAAATCCCACCGTCTGGGCAGTTGGCACAACCAATGAGTAGAACAAAATTTCACCGAAAGATCGTGGAAGAGGAGGGTTATATTCACGTAGGGCCAACATACCATAGTCTGTATACCAGCGGGGGAACTTCCACTAGAGTTTTTGTGCAGAATTGCTGCCTCAATGTACGTGGCACCACATCTACAAATTATGTAATGCCACTGAAATCCCTGGAAGGTAAACATATGTGTAGATTGAAGCATGTCTTGTCTTGTGAGAATTACCATACAATGCATATAAATGACATACATGAATTGGATATATCAGAAGACCAAAAATATAGCTGACTACGTGGTAAGATAGAAGCTTTTCTATGACAAGAAGAGGTAAACATTAATATTTTCAACATGTTTTAGTACTAACCCTACAAGTAATAGGTGCGAAATAGCACCCATGAACATATGGCCGGGTGATGACCCACAAGTATAGGGGGTGTATCGCAGTATTTTCGATAAGTAAGAGTGTCTAACCCAATGAGGAGCAGAAGATGCTGGCTAGTGGTATGGATCAGGAATTCTCTGCAAATACTTAGCAAACAAATTTTTAGGGCTTTTTGATAAAGCAAGTAAACAAAGTACGAGTAAATAAAAGACAGTAGGAATAAATACAGCAAGTGGCCCAATCCTTTATGCAGCAAAGGAGAAGCTGGATGTATTACTTAAGATGACCAAACGTTCTCGAGGACACATGGGAAGAGTGTCAAGTGCTTTCGCTTCATATAGTTGATTAATCTTCTTTAGCTTGCTAAGTGTTGTGTCGGTGAACATGTGCTAATGTACCGACCTTCCTAGGTCTAATACATACTTGTGATTATACCCCTAGCAAACATCCGTAAGTACAAGAAAGTAATTAAGGTAGAAACCTAACCACAGCTTTAAACTCTAAGACCCTTACGTCCCTTGTGCAATGGTTTCCTAATGGGGGTTCAGGTTTCTTTCACTCCGGCAACCCCTACGATTAGTATCCAAATACACAATGCATTCCCCTAAGCCCATATACGTGAAGTGTCATGGAGTCGACGTTCACATGACACCACTAGAAGAAGTACACCACGACTTAAATATCAAACTATTGAATCTTTCTCAACACAATTCCACAACTAACAACATGACTTCTCCCATGTCCTCAAGAACAAAACGAACTACTCACAAGATATCATATGGATCATGATCAGAGATGGAATAATGATGTATAACAATCTAAACATAAACAATAATTCAATGGTTCTACTCGATAGCATCAACTACAAAGAGTAATCAACATCGGGAAAGTTTCCCCTAAGAACTACGCAAGATTCAACCCAATTGTTACAGCAACATGGAGATGGTGATGATGGTGCTGATGGTGATGATGATGATGATCTGGATGAAGTCCAACTTGATGGTGGTGTTGATGGTGACGATCTTCCCTCTCCGGGAAGGAATTCCCCCGGCAGAATTCTATCAACCGGCGAGATCTTTCTCTCTCGGTGTTTTCCGCCCCGCAGAGGCGGCGGAATCTTTCTGTGGTCGATCCCCGAGTATTAGGGTTTTGGGAGGATAATATACGCCAGAGGGGAGAGCTCGAGGTGGGCCAGGGCGGCCAGACCACCTGGTGGCGCGGCCTATGGTGGCCCGCACCAGGGGGTGGTGTGGGCCCCCTCTGGCCCATCTCCACTTCTCCTTCTGGCAGCCTTCGTCTTTTGGAAAAATAGGATTTTCCGTATATTTTCCCAGATTTTCTGATCTTCACGAATTTTGCCTCCAAACAGCACCTTTTCCATCAGAATCCTGACTGCAGCGGTCCATGCTCCAAAAGTCATCAACCATGCAAAAACAGATGAAATAACATAAGTATCACCTCTTAATAACATAAGTATCCTCTAACCATACCTACCTAGTAGCATTATTGCTATTCCAAGTAAATTCTTGTTTTGTCTACCGCCCAAATTATACTTGTTATGTGAAAATTAGTGATTAAAGCTCTCACGAACTTGGTGGCACACTTTATTTTCTTGCATTTAATAAACTTGAACTATTGGGTCCTTCTTTGTTGCGTATATGCTTGCACTTTATGAGTTGAAGTTAGCAGAACCATGTATCATGGGGACCGCTTTCAACACTTCATTTGGTACTTATACCTAGTTGATATCATGTTCTTTTGTTTATGGATCCAGGCGGTGTGAAATAAAAGTGGAACTTGTAAGATCATGGAGTTTATATGTGTGTTAGAGAAACGTCTAGGTCGCTAGCCTAAGCCATGCCTAATCATGGTGGAAACTTGCAGCATAACTATAGTGAGCATTCTATGAAGCATCCTCAATAAAAACCTATGGAAATAGCAAATAAAAAGATCACTGAGATGCTCGATGTCTGCTTGCCTTGTCATTTTGATTATGGGATAGCTCATGTGTCATGTGCAAGGGGTACCCCGTTGGCGGTTCTCAATGATACACATGTATTTACAATGACAAGAGCTTACTCGTGACTGAAGTTGAGTAGCATGAGGTTCGGTACTCATAAGTAAGGGGCATGGGACTTCAGCTTATAACTTGTCAAGCATATCCTCTTAGTTGTGTCACTTTAACCTTAACCACCAAAAGATGCCTATGATAGGGGCAATGAGAGCTGAAAGCTAGTAAGGATCATAATTTTTGGGAGCTCTTTATGAGACTTGCAATCCCTACTTCCCTCTTTGAAGGGCCTTTCTTTTACTTTGCAGTTGAGTCAGTAAACCTATTCCCTTCTATCTCAGCAAGTATTTTGAGTTGTTGTGTTTCATTCGTTCATATGATGATTTATTCAATCATGTTTCTTATGTTCCTTGTTTTGCACATTGCTCTTATCTTGATGTTTACTACTTTGAAAGCTATCATTGGACACCAGTTATTTGTGAACTCCAGCAAATTATCAACTATTCTTTGACCAAGAGCTAAGTTTGCCATTACCAATTATGATTCACTTTATGTATCTTTATTGTGTTTCCTTTACTCATTGCAAGTTAAGTTATATAATAGTGAGTTGTCTTCTATTATGATCTATGTATTGATGAATGTGATGCTTCTTGTCCGTATTCTTTTATTGACTCTTCACTCCATAAACCTGAGGCCATGTTTATTGAGCTCAGTTTCGCTTGGGGACAAGCGAAGTCTAAGCTTGGGGGGAGTTGATACGTCCATTTTGCATCACTATTCTATGTCTTAATTCACTATTATTTATTGATATATTTAGTATTGAGAGGTGATACTTATGTTATTTCATCTGTTTTTGCATGGTTGATGACTTTTGGAGCATGGACCGCTACAGTCAGGATTCTGATGGAAAAGGTGTTGTTTGTGTTGCTTCCGCAGCATAGAAAACAAAAAAATTCCTACGATGAGAACTACACGCCAAGATCCATCTACTAGGTACAAAGCAACGGGTGGACATACATCCAACGAGAACTTACTCTCGAAGACAACGAGTTTTGTTAACGAGTAGGAACTCGTGGTTGATGTAGTCGTACACTTGCCGATCTCAAGATCGTGAGGAAGTCCGAGCACCGCAACTCAGCAGCGCATCCGTACTCGCACACACGTTCAAGCCACCGGACAACATCCACCTCCTCGATCCAGCGATCCAGCGGAAGTAGCAACTCCTTCCAGACAAAATGCCACCGAGAATATGTATCTCGCTAATCCGAGACCATGGGGGAATAATTGTAGAGGGGGAGAGAGATCCTTCACACAGAGGTGTGTGGAAGAAGGAGGAAGAGGGTGGCCTTTTATAGGAGGAGGGGGTGCCCCTCCTTCATGGCCGACGCATGGGGGGTGACTCCTCACCTCCTCCATTCATGTGGTGGTAACCCCTCCACATTAAAATGCCTCTTCACATTCCCCTTTAAAGTCCCTACTTTAAATGCATTAAAATTCTCCAAGTTTAATGCTCTCTCATTTAATAAAACTCTTTTAGTAAATTTATTCAGAATTTTGTTAATTACTTTAATTAACAAACATTCACGTATAACCCCTTGCAATATTTCAATATCACATGTAGAACCACTTTCTGCAATTTCACTCGAAACAATTTCCGGTTTCTATCGAAACAATTCCTGCGCTTTGCAATTCTTTCGTCTGAAACATATGTGCTCCAAAATGGTGTCCGGTAACTCTTAAGTGTGTCACCCTACGGTTCGTGAATAATGCAGACATGATGCAGACTCCTCTCAGATCAATAATGAGAAGCGGGACCTGGAGATCCGTACTGACTCCCACACATTCAACGATGACTTCTGTGATCGTGAGAACCTTTAATGCTAGTAACTAAATCCCTTTGTCTCGCGATATATTACATGTCCGAGATTCGATCATCGGTATCTCCATCCCTAGTTTGATCTCGTTACCGACATGCACTCTTTTCTCGTTCCCGTGATATAACATTCTAGTGATCACATCACTTGCTTGCAAGCTATCTTAATGTGATATCACCGAGAGGGCCCAGAGTATATCTATACGTCATCGGGATTGACAAATTCCACTCTTGATCCATGAGCCTCAACATAACACCTTCGTAGCACTGAACCCATCTTTATAGTCACCCTGTTACGGTGTGACGTTTGATGTTATCAAGATACTCTTCAGGTGTTAGCAATTAACATGATCTCATGGTCTAAGGATAAAGATTACTTCGTATAATGTTATAGAAATATAAACATAATGAATTTGATCGTAATGCTATACTTCAGATGAATGTTCATCACATCATTCAACTAATGTTGTGCCTTGTTATTAAAAACATCCAATGTCCATGATCAGGAAACCTTGATCATCTTGTTAATCAACTAGCTAGTCTATAAGAGAGGCATAACTAGGAACCCTTTTTGTTTATTAAACACACATGTATTGATGTTTCTGATCAATACAATTATAGCATGCAAAATAAACATTTATCATAAACATGGAATAAGATAATAACCACTTTATTATTGCCTCTCGGGCATATTCCCTTCAGTTTGGAGGCAAAATTCACGAATATCAGAAAATCCGAGAAAATATATATTTTTCCAGAAGATGAAGGATGCCAGAAGAGGGAGTGGAGATGGGCCACAGGGGGCCCACACCACCCCCTGGCGCGGGCAGCCCTATGCCGCGCCAGCAGGTGGTGTGGCCGCCCTGGCCCACCTCTAGCTCTCCCCTCTGGCGTATATCATCCTCCCGAAACCCTAAGACTCGGGGAGCGACCATAGAAAGATTCTGCCGCCTTTGTGGGACAGAAAAGACCGAGAGAGAAAGATCTCTCCAGCAGACAGATTTCTACCGGGGGAATTCCTTCCCGGAGAGGGGAGATCGTCGCCATCAACATCACCATCAAGCTGGACTTCATCGGGATCATCATCATCATCATCACCACCATCATCACCATCAGCACCCTCATCATCATCTCCATATTGCTGTAACAATTGCGTTGAATCTTGCATTAGTTCATAGGGGAAACTTTCCCGGTGTTGATTACTCTTGGTAGTTGATGCTATTGAGTGAACCATTGAATTACTGTTTATGTTCAGTTTGTTATACATCATTATTCCATCTCTGATTATGATCCATATGATGTCTTGTGAGTAGTTCGTTTTGTTCTTGAGGACATGGGAGAAGTCATGTTGTTAGTAGTGGAGTTGTGTTGAGAAAGATTCAATAGATTGTTATTTAAATTGTGGTGTACTTCTTCTAGTGGTGCCATGTGCACGTTGACTACATGACACTTCACTTATATGGGCCTAGGGAAATGCATTGTGTATTTGGCTACTAATCGTAGGGGTTGCCGGAGTGACAAAAACCTGAACTCCCGTTAGGAAACCATTGCACAAGGGACGTAAGGGTCTTAGAGTTTAAAGTTGTGGTTAGGTTTCTACCTTAATTACTTTCTTGTACTTACGGATGTTTGCAAGGGGTATAATCACAAGTATGTATTAGTCCTAGGAAGGTCAGTACATTAGCACAGGTTCACCCACACAACACTTAGCAAGCTAGAGAATATTAATCAACTATATGAAGCGAAATCACTTGACAGTCTTCCCATGTGTCCTCGAGAACGTTTGGTCATCTTAAGTAATACATCTGGCTTGTCCTTTACTGCATAAAGGATTGGGCCACTTGCTGCATTTATTCCTACTGTCTTTTATTTACTCGTACTTTGTGTACTTGCTTTATCAAAAACCCCTAAAAATCCATTTGCTAAGTATTTACAGAGAATTCCTGATCCATACCACTAGCCAGCACCTTCTGCTCCATGTTGGGTTCGACACTCTTACTTATCGAAAATACTGCGATACACCCCCTATACTTGTGGGTCATCAGACCACAAAAGTAATGGATCACAAGAACAAATTACCAGCACAAGCAAAGATCTCTACCATGTTAAAATTGGCATGAGAGGCGTCGGCGCATATCACGAGATTACATAGTTCTTTTTGCCGGTGTGTCGACTATTGAGTTTTGTGTCACGCGAGGCGCACATCGCACCGGGGAATAGGTCCCACGTCTAGGCACTTCGCACAACCAACATCCAGAACAAATGTTCACGGTGTACCAACCTGTGTACCAGCAGGGGAACTTCCACCAGTGTTCTTGTGCAGAATCGCTGCTTCATTCTATGTGACACCACCTCTACAAATTATGGAATGCTAGTGAAATCTCTGGAAGCTAACCATATGTGTAGATTGAAGCATGTCTTGTCTTGTAAGAATGATAACACAATGCATATAAGCCACATACATGAACTCGATATAGCTGAAGACCAGAAATATAACTGGCTGTGTGGTAAGATTGAAGTTGTTCTATGACAAGAAATGAGAACAAAACATGAACATATTAGTATTATCCATATGTTTTATTACTAACCCAATCAGTTATAGGTGTGAAACGGCACCCACGAACATATGATCGAGCACTGCTCTCACACGACCGACACCGCCCACCGCCATAGCCAAATCTTCCCTTGCCATAGCTGGAGTACGTCTAGTATTTTCTACAAAAATTATAAAAAATCTCTTGGATCTCTTTCATGAAGCGTGAAGTGGTGGCATTTGGTAAATTTTGCCATAATTTGGTGGTTTCATGCTATTCACTAATTCCATGTTGTTGAACTGGCATTGTATTTTTTGTTTCATATATATTACTACATTCCATACATAATAAATGTCGCTGATTTAGTACAAAGTTACACTGAATCTGCGAAACTTATTATGTATCCGAGAGAGTAATATATATCTCTTTTCTATAATGCCTTTCATTAAAAACAATTGGATGTATCCAGACATAATTCACCACTTAACGTGAGAACCATTGCATGGATTGTGTATAGAAAGTAATAGTAGGTTGAAAATCAAATGATTTTGTGGGCATCCCTACCAGAAATTGTCATTGTATAAATCTGAACCTGTGGATTACTCATGATTTTTCAAGGGCAGGAACCGACAACATTTCCTTCTGAAAAATATATAGCGGATTGAAGCATTAAAATCTCGTCGCTGAAAGAGAAATTAGGTGCAACCATCACGAGGCTATAAAACTGAAGCTGGAAAATCCATTCTGTAACTCAAATGTAAGTGGTATCGATACAAGGCAGTAGCTAATCATGCTTGCCCCAATGAGTACCACTGAATTAACTATGTGTCCTCCAACGTAACCGCCGCATAGGCATGAGAGGGATCATGAATGACTAAACTGTTATGTGCGAGTTGAGTTGAGACATGTACACATCACTTGCTCGTGATACAAACCCGGTCTGTTTGAGGGCATTTTCATTCACGGTTGGTGTGTGCTCGGCTGCGTCAGATGGGACTAGTTCCAAAAGCTATGAACTGAGCTGCCACACAGTTTGAGTGGAATCAGTTTAGGCCTGCTGTTTAAATCAGTTGATCTCTCTATTATGTGGTACAAGGCTTCTGTTCCCCGGGTGCATCATGTGGGTCTGCTTCACTTATTGAGCCGGTCGCTGAAGAGAGAGAGCTGTTTGATGGAAGAACCAAGAAAAAATATATGGACAGGAACATATATGCATATATATTAGGTTACTAGAGATTAAGGCTTAACCGCTTAAGGGAAACGCACGCCCATTTGAGTCGTTTGTTGCCGACAACGTGCTCTCCCATTAAGTTGTGCCAAATCGATAAGTGAGGAAGCTTAAGTGGCACATGACCATGCCGTTGCAATGTGGCTACTCCTGTTTTTTTAAGCGGGATGTAATAATGGTATACTCGAAGGAGTGGTCATTCAGCATGAGACTATTCATGAGATACATAGGAAGAAAATAGATGGGGTCTTTATTTTAAAAAAAGCATATGACAAGGTAAAGTGGTCTTTTTTACAACAAGTTCTTCGCATGAAATGTTTTGATATTGTCTCGTGCAAATGGATTGATAATTTTGTGCGGGATGGAAGTGTTGCCATCCGTGTGAATGATGACATAGACCACTATTTCCAGACTAAGAAAGGTCTCCGACAAGGTGATCCCTGTCTCCTATGCTTTTTAATATCATTGCGGATATGCTTGCGATTCTTATAGCACGCGCAAAAGAGAATGGCCAAGTAGCTGGATTGATACCCCACCTAGTCGAGGGGGGAGTATCCATATCACAATATGCTGATGATACAATCTTGTTCATGGAACATGATTTTCAGAAAGCAGTCAACATCTATGTGTTTTCATACAACTATCCGGCCTAAACAATAATTTTCACAAGAGTGAGATATATTATTTTGGCCATGCCGTGGAGCAAGAGCACATTTATAAGGAAATTTTCGGTTGTGAGGCGGGGTCTTTGCCGTTTAGATACCTTGGGGTGCCTATACATCACAAGAGACTTCGAAATTATGAGTGGAACCCGGTTAAAAATAGATTTGAGAGTAAGTTAGGATGCTGGCAAGGGAAATTATTATCATATGGGGAACCCAGTTTTCCCATGTTTACGCTGTCTTTTCTTGAAATACCAAAGGGTGTGAGGAAAAGATTAGACTTCTATCATTCACGATTCTTTTAGCAAAGTGATGAGCATAAGAAAAAATATAGATTAACTCGGTGGAATATTATTTGTCGACTCAAAGATCAGGGAGGTTTTGGTATTGAAGTGCTTGAACTTAAAAATAAATGCTTAATAAGCAAATGGTTGCATAAATTGTTGTCAGAAGGAGTATGATGGCAAGAGTTGCTTCACAATAAATATCTGACAAACAAAACTCTAGCACAAGTAGAGGCCAAACCGACTTTCACCTTTTTGGAAAGGACTAATGGGAGTAAATGATGAGTTGTTCTCTAGAGGTATCTTCAAAATAGGAGATGGGAGAAGTACTAGATTCTGGGAGGATGCTCAGCTAGGAGAGATTCCTCTCACCCAGTAAAACCCCTCCTTGTATAACATTGTTCATAGGAAACATGTATCTGTTCATATAGTTTTGTCTCACAATCCCATAAACATCAGTTTAGAAGAAATTTAACTGGAAATAGATGGGATGCATGGCTGCACACTTGTGAGCGACTTATGCCAATGACTCTGACACATGAACATGATATTTTTTTGTGGAGTTTAACTGAGAATAGAGTATTCGCGGTTAAATCTATATATGAAGATCTTATAAATGGTCATCCGCGTTTCCCAACAAGATATTTATGGAAGATAAAAATACCTAAAAAATAAAAAAATCATGTGGTTTCTCAATAATAAAGTGTTGTTAACTAAAGATAATCTTGCTAAGAGGAACTGGAATGGATGTAAAAAATGTTACTTTTGTGATGAAGATAGAAAAAATTGAGCATTTACTTATTTCATGTCCTTCTGCTAAAATCATTTGGCGTATGGTTTTTTGCACTTACAATTTACCTCCTCCTACCAATATCGCTAATTCGTTTGAGAATTGGCTGAATGTAGTGGATAAGGCGAATAAAGGCAGAATTCATATTGACATTTCGGCCCTATGTCGGTCCATTTGAAAATGTCGAAATAACTTTATTTTTAGCAAAGAGTTCCATCTTATTTGTAGGTTATTTTGACATTTTCAAATGGACCGACAATCCTTATGGCGGCGAATTGGATCCAGCTCTGGGTTTTCCTTCTCCCAGAGCATCAGAGGAAATTCATGGTTTCTAGGTGCGCCCGTCTTGTGACGGTTACTTCAGATTTTTTTAGCCAGACTTCGTGGCGTACATCATTCTAGTAGATTGACAGATATCTAGCTGTTTTGTGTTATCTCTTGTGAGACCTCTTGTTTTGTTCAGATGGTTGGTGCTTGTATCAACCTTATCTGACATGTGATTTGTAAGACTTATTGCACTCGACACTGGTTGGTTTTTAATAAATCGCTGTGTGCATCCTCTGGATACAGAGGCCGTGGGATCCCCCATTTCGAAAAAAGAAAGGCTCAAACATTAAGTATCTTCAGTTTAAGTTCATGAATTTTGAATGTGTAGATTATATAATGGAAGTATGTAACAACATGGTATTTCCTCGTAAGCATGGTAAGTGCAAACTCTTCATCCCCCCTTGACCCGCTCCGGACACATTCTGAGTTTGATTATTCTGAAATCTAGGTGCAGTCATATGAATCAAAATTGATTCAGACTTAGTCAACTTTGTGCTTTCTAGCAGTTACGCAAGATATATGGCAAACATATGTTGCAAAACTACTAATTATTTGGATAACATAGTGATGAAATAGCATGGCGAGAAGCTCGGAGAAGTTTGTCCATCATTGAACCAGGAGGCGAGTGACAATGAGCCATCGCAAGCTATCACGGATAAGCTCTTTCGATGACGGCAGACCAAAATGCCCTGTGTGGTCTATCATGGCTATGATATTCTATATTAGTGAGTGGATTTATTTTAGAATCATTTTGGGATGCCTTTTTAACACCATGTGGACCAGTGAGGGGCTATGTAGTCTTACATGTTGGTTTTCATATGTGTGCACTAACCATAGTACGCATGTACTGAATATACGTGCAACGTAAACAAGCTGTATTTTTTCAAATGAAATGCAAATGTTTGTCTACTCCCGGGGTAAAAAAAACAAGCTATCGCTCCCAGAAACTAGATGACGGATTGGTGACAACTACTCCCTCCGTTCAGAAATATAAGACGTTTTAGCTTTGTGAAATGAATGTATAGACACTTTTTTAGTTTATAGGTTCACTCCGAACCTCTACGAACCTATACACTAAAAGATGTCTAGATACATTCGATTGACAAAACTAGAACGGAGGGAGTACCTAGCTTTCATGTTTGACCTATAACAAAAATAGACGCATGCATTGATTTTCTCCTTCTAAAAGAAAAAAATAACCACCGATTGTACTCGAATTAAGTAGGAGCAGGTTATGGTAGTAGAGCATGAATTAATCACTGTCCTTTGCAAGTGAATTTCAGATGAATAGATGATATATATGGACACGCTAGTGAGGAATCGAAAACCGCACTGAAACAAATCAAATGTTGTCATACACTATGCTGATTAATCTTTTGAACGTAATACCAGCCCAATGGCTCATGTTGGAGCAAGTTAGTTGTTCCTATAACGATCATAGGCATGAGAGACATCTGGAATTTAGTTGTGATACATGTTCCACAACACATCTGCCGCGTTGAAATCACAGCTCCCCGCTTTAGATTGCGTTTCTTGTGACATCATGGTGCTTTGACAACCATTTGACGCAGCTCAAACTCTTCCTGTTGGCATCGCAAGAACCAATACCAGGGTCGTCATATCTACCACCACATCCTCGCTTTTTTCCACTAGGGGCACGGAGATGTAACTCTCCATGTACAATTATGGAGCACC
Organism: Avena eriantha; assembly: GCA_910589775.1. Taxonomy (NCBI): domain Eukaryota; kingdom Viridiplantae; phylum Streptophyta; class Magnoliopsida; order Poales; family Poaceae; genus Avena; species Avena eriantha. Next base: position 395,133,726 of record OU342740.1, on the reverse strand, counting down.
TTGTGCGGTTGCGCATCCACTCCTTGCTCAACTAAACAAATGTGGACGAGTCAACAAATGGTGGCCGCTCCTTCACCACAAGATCTAGCCATAGGAAAGTTTTGACATCCCTTCCGGGACAAAACCGTGTCAAGTATGAAATTCCTACCACGGCACAGATGGCTCAGATGGACACGTCCTAGATGCTCTTGAAGAGGGAGGCAGACGCGTAACGACGCAGGACCACTCGGGTATGGGAAGCAACGTGAAATCATGATGATACTCAAATACATGACCAACTCGGGTCGGAAGATGGAGATAGAGCCAATTCTTGCCAAAGACCTACAGTTGGACTACATGATGAAGACAAACGAAGCCATAGCTAGTTTATATATGAGTTCGATTTGAATTCTAATATTGTAAACTCATAGGTTTTACAATCATTTGCTTGCATGAAAAGTAAAACACAGATGTGTCTCTCCAGGGCAAGTGTGGTTTTGTCTCCCAAAAGCACTCGCCGTGTCTCACAAGACACATATTGACGCTCAACACGCTCCGAGAAACATTGGCAAACATGAAATTGGGAAAAATATCGTGATTCCTGTAGGAGTGTGTTGACGGGAATGGTCCAAGTGCGTTCCTGCAGGGAAAACCGTTCCACAGTCATGAAGCTGTGGCACCTTCAGCTCTATGGTTGTTCCTTCCGTATAAGTCGGCGACAGTGCTGCTCCACAAGGCGGAATACATGGGCATAAGCCGGAGGTCGTACTGCGGCATGTCTGTCGAAAGTTGTTTCTTTCAAATGAAATGATTTCTAATGTCTAGGGGTCTTACGTTTTGTGTTTCAGAAGTCTTTCTTGAACAAATGTTTTCTGATGTACATGTAATATACCGAAGTTGTGTTTTTCAACTGAAATGCAAAGGTTTTCTTGTACATGGGTAACAAAATAAGGCTATAATTAAATCAACTAGCTAGTGCATGGGGACATGTAGCATTGCATTTACTTGCTTTTCTTTGGAAGTGAAGTTAATGAAGGTCCAACATTCTGAGAGACGATAAATATCAACACCAATAGAGCCACAGTGGAATCACTAACAAGATAGCACTTCATACTGGCTAGCGCGCGGAGAGGTTCATGTTAAAGCTAATTTATCGAGCACATATTTAGACTAGGAACGAGAGACATCTGGAAATCGGTCATGTTGCATGGTGTGGAACACATTCCCACCTGTCTTACGTCACAGCCGAGCATTGACTTAGCAACGAGTGTCACTGCAGTGGCCTGCACTAGCAAGAGAAAGGGTAGTCGGGTTGACGTGCCTAGGCTACCGTTGGGTGCAGCAGAAGAGTCCTCCTGGATGGCATGGCAGGCCAGGAGCTAGCCCCTATTTGCTGATTCAACCTCTTCTTGGGTGTATGCCTTGTGCCTTCTATTTGTCTTGTACCTAGCTAGCCCCTGTTTGTCTTATACCTAGCTTTTTGTTATGTGAACTCTCAAGTTAAAATCCAAAATGACCGAGGGGAAGCGCTGAACCCATGCAGGCCCTCATGGGGGATTTGGTTTCCCAGACATTTGTGCCCCGGGGCGTGGCTGAGGTCCATCGATGCAGCATCGTCTGACTATTGTGCTTTGCTAATTGGATCAAAATCATTGAGGGCTCGTTTGACTCTCATCATTTAATTTATTTGGTATAAATGAAATAAAAAGAAATCCCCATATAATTTCGTTTGACAGAATTGAAATGACATGGGTACTAACTGGAAGTGAGGTTAGGCATGGAATGCTCATGATGGAATTGACAATTGAATTTATTATCCAATTCTGTGACAGCCAAACGCACTGCTCCCTGGAATCATAATTGAATTCCACAATTCTTACTACAATACATGGGAGCCAAACGAGCCCTGAGATGACAGTCACTCGGGGATCATAGTGGTTTCTCAGTTCATGTGCAACCACCTCGTTATAGATGTTGCGCTGGACGTGGTTTGGTGGTGTTGGATCCGTGGTATAACGGTCAAGTGTGTGTCTGCAAGGTCAGATCATCAAATGCTCTCTAAGCATGTGTGAGGTCGGGGACTTAGCTAGATAAAAGACAATTTCAGAGCATTGCTAGCTACATCTATCTATCTATCTATTATATACTAAAAGCAATATAAGTGGTTGTTTCGAGGCACCAGGTTAATCCACATCATCCAAATTATTCAGTCAGTTGGATCTTAAATATGTGGTTAGGATTTAACAAGATTAGTAGTAACCTAATGTTTCATACAGACGTTTGACATGTAACAATTAGTTGACACGTTTGACGTGCAAAGGGTAGTTCCTGGACTATTAATGAGCCGTGTAGTTCCCGCACTGTTTCGAGAAAAAAAAACAAATCAAACAAATACCAAGAGTTAATAGTCCATACGTTGGACCGAATTAAAAAAAAAGTTTTCTAACCACGTTCAGCCGAAAACTTGCACCTCTGGACGTGAATGACATGATCAGTATTTGAAACTGACTCTGAACTCCGGGTTATAGCAATGAATCGGCCGGTCAAAAAAATTGCAGCTAGCTAGCAGCTTCCATTGATGATCTAATATCAGACTACACTCATGGTTTTCTAGGACCAAGTGCGAGCATGCAAACATAATGTAAACAAAGTTGTCCATGTTTTAGCCCTTAATAGTAAAAAATTGTACTCCCTTAGATCAATGGTAAGTGTCATTGTATTAGTATAACTTTATATTAAAACCACGACACTTATTATGGATCAGGGGATTAATACAAATGAGGCTGTCACGTGGAATGATAATGTACCAGCCGCCATGACGACCGAAGTTGATGTGGGCCGATCTCCCTCAGTTATCCTAATAAGTTATGATGCTTGAAAAAGACAAAGATAAGTATACATGCAAAATGCGTGATTTTTTCATGGAGGGTGCTCACTCCTATGTTGCTCGTTGCTCGAAGGATACCTGATCGTGTGTGGCTACCGTCAGTCCGCCATCTTGCAACCGTTAGGCAATAAAGGCAAACCTATGACTTCATAAATCTATTTTCGAAAATATGCACACCAAGTCTTTACCTACATAGTTTACTTTTATGAAAGAAAAATCTTAAATGTGAGAAAAATCCATGGAGATAGAGGAGAACCAACGTCATAAAATGTCTTCGTTTACGAAAGAAATCTTCAAATTTCCATAGTAAGTAGAAAATTCGATGTAAATAAAAACCGTGCCAGATAGCATTTTAGACGTCTACTCCATATGGTCGAATACTTAGTACTAAAGATGGTTAACATCATTCGAGAAAAGTGTCTAGAAATTACTGAGTTAATATTTCAAATCAACAATTTACAACTCTATATATATTAAAAGCACAAATGTTTAAAATAAAAGGATATAGTAAAATCTTTCACAAAAAGAAAAATATCCATTTGTCAATCTAATACGCATCGACATTCTTTTTCTTTTTTATTTGTATACGGTTATGTTTGCCCATGTTTGATGCCTTTTATAATATAAATGCTATGTGCATTGATGGATGCAGATGTCAGGGTTTTACACTCATTGTAAAAAAATTAGTAAACCAAAATAATTGAAAATATCATAGATTATCCTTTAAGATCTTTGACATTTCTCCATGCCGCCCTCAGGATTATTTCCGATGCCGTGATGCTCTTACTGAACTGATGAATCAAACAAACAAGAAACCTTCACTACATATGTTAGAGCCTAAGTATGTGCTTACCCACCTCCAAGTGCCAGATGGGCTATCGAATGTGAGGGCAGTCAACGCAATCAACACAGACTGAAATGGTGGACTCAGTATGCCATATGATTTTTTGGTGAGATAAAAAGCATGAATTTTTACACCGAAATGTAAATACACTTACTAATTCACATGTTAATATGAAATCGTGAATTTCCCCGTTGTCTCTTCTGCCAATATGAAGCATATGATGATGTGTCGCTGCCATCAGTCCATATTGTGCAATCAGTAGGTAGATTATCTGCATTGTTTTGTTTTCAAAACAAAGATGATTCATGTTTACATTGCCATGGTATGCTTATAGCGTGAACCATAAAAGCAAACCCTAGACTCCGTAAACCTATTTTCTTAAATACGCATGCTAAGTTTGTACCTACATAGTTTACAGTTATGAAAAACTATTGAAAGTGTGGAAAAGCCGTGGAGAACTAACGTCATGAAATGTCTTTTTTTTATGAAAGAGGACTATTTAAATTTCCGCACAAAGTAGAAAATTCAATGTAAATAAAAATGCTAGATTGCATATTAGACGTTCGCTCCGTATGGTCAAATACTTAGTAATGGGACATTTATTATCCTTTTAAAAACATATCTATAAATTACCGCATTAATATTTCATAATCTACAATTTTTACATCTATATATATTAAAAGCACAAAATGTTCAAAATAAAGGGATATATTAGAATCTTTCAGAAAAAAGCAAAATATTAGATTCTCAATCTATTATGCATATTTTCTCTATTTATTTTGAACATTTTTGTATGTTTAAGTTTGGGCTTGCCGCCATTTAATAGTATAAAAGGCTATGTCCGTCAATGGATGCAGAGGCCAGGGTTTTACGCTCATCCGAAAAAGTTTAGCAAATAATAATGATTTAAAAATATTTAAGATTGTCCCTTTGCATCTTTGACATTTCTCCATGTCCCTAGAAATATCTCCGCCATCGTGATGCTTTTACTGAACTAATGAACCAAACAAACAAGACATCTTAACCACATACGTGAGAGGTTAAGTGTGTTGTTTTCAACCTCCCTATGTTTGATGGTGAGAGAAAAAGCTTGAATTTTCACATAGATGCAAACATCCTTACAAATTCCCATGTTAATATGAAATCATAAATATCCTGCATTTTGGTTTGCCAATATGAAGGATATGAGCTGTATGGTGACATAATTAGCACATTTATCATTTTTTAGAGAAAACATAAGAAAATGTCAACATTAACCTATCCTGACCTAGAAATTCTTACATGGATATGTTACAAAAATCACATACAATGTAGTCAAAAGAAATAGATATGCTACGAGTTCGCAAGAATGTTGTCAATATTTTGAATAATGAGACAACTCGATATATGCCACTACGAGCTTCACATATTTTTAAAAATGTCATTACAAAATTAAATTAACGCCACAAAGAGAGTGTCAGATGTCGAATTAACCCTTACTGCTCTATTGGTCTGCCTCTACTTATATATCACTTCATAAATACAATATATTATAGCCATTTCTTAATGTATTATTGGTTGGCAACATCGTATATTTGTTCTATAAGTATTCGATGGCAACAACAACCGAGAGTCGCAAGTTTAACCCAGCATACTAATCTGAGATCACATAAAACTATTGGTAGTTCGTGGTATAAGATAGAACTATGTACTGATCTAATCTTTATATGAATGAAGTATATGCTCATTGATATATATATTATTTTTGAAAATTCAAACCAATATTATCCCACAAATTAAATATAACTTATAAGAGTCTTGGGTGCATGCAATTTTTTATTCAGAAAATATAACATTTTTAGTGGTTATCTAGAGCTATTTTTTCCATAATGTATATTTAACAACCAATCTCTTATTCACTTTTATAAATTAAGTAAAGACGATGCCCTCTCAATTGCGAGGGCCACTTTGCTAGTTATATACTAAAAGCAATATAAGGTTGTTTTACGAGGCACCACGTTGATCCACATCATTGAAATTATTTAGATCGTTAGATGTATAATTTGTGGCCGTGATTTAATGAGAGTTGTAGATTACATAACACATTAGACGTGTCAGACTGGTCAGCGGTCGATTATAATATTTTAAATCGTGTCAGTCGTGAGAGGCTAACGAGAGGTTGTATAACTCAAGGAGTCATTATCAGTCAAAGAAAAACACATGGAGAGGCTATGGTCCAAATAGGTCCGTGTGGTGACCCAGCATACCACTGCATGATGTAGTACACTATAGTCGTTGGCATAACACCAATGAAACACCATTCACTAGTATTACATCCCTCAGAGTGGTACAACAGAAACACAGCAGGTCCAAGACATGACTATAGATTACAACTCGACTCTTTATAAAAGATCCAGAGAACACTCTAGGTTAAAGAGAGAGAAACAAACTTCTTACAAAGAAGAACCAGAAGTAATAACTCAGAACTATCTAGTAACTACGACTAGTATATAAACTATTTGGCTTGCCATTGCTTCTATTGCAATGCTCTACAGAAATAGGTTTTATTGCTAGAGAATCTACTTCTATCTACTTAAGAACTTAGTCTTCGCTTCGGTTGACGTATATGTGGACTTCATTGACTCTGTTAAAGAACTTGAGTTGTCGATGATGGTTTCTTAAGCAGAAATTGATGTTGACGTCGTCTTAAACGACTTAGAACCTAGCAAGGGTTAAGAAGGTACGGCTGAGTACAGGTGTACTCAGCAAGTTCACTAAAAAGGAGTGTATGATGCACTATCTCTACAGCCATAGACCATAGGTTGTAGGCAATGCAGTTTTTCATAAACATTTCTTCAAAGGTTGCTTTTATTCTGAAAACTATGTCCGACAGCCTTCACAGGTTGACCAGAAATTCATGGAGTTCCTTTTCTGCCGTGTTCGTAGCTCCTTCCCGGAACAGGAAGTAACATGTCACAATTCTTACACTCTGCAGAGGTGTGTCACTTTTCCCACAAGAGACCTTTGACTTGTTGCACAACCAAGCCGCGAGCTTATCCACACTTCCTTGGTATGGGGCCCAGTCTAAGATCCAAGCCAATACTGCCCTCTCCGCGACCCCATATGTCTGCACGATCCTCCGGGGCTAACTAAACCTCCGTTAAGCCACCAACTAGGGCAAACTATAACCATGGGGAGTTCCCGAAGACTCTATGAGCTGGTGATGCCCCTGGAGGTTCATACCTCCAGCAGCCACTCATAAAAAATCTAGACACCAAAATCGTGGGGCCTAAGGGTGCCCACCCATATGTTGGATCCACACCGGGAATCCCGACGTCACGATAAGGTCATCTTGCCTCTATAGGAAAGGGAGAAGCTACAGCTAACTTTCCCATCTCATTCGAAGTCTTATGGTTGACGCGTAATATATGGCCCTAGAATCACTGGCGACATTGTGTGTTAAGTCCTAGATATTATGTTCCTTTACCACTGAATTGTATCAATAGATTATTACCATCTGGTAAGTAATCCATAATCATATTATTATGAAAATAGTGTTTTCTGACCCTTTTGAAATACAGGTGATGACACAGTTGAGTTACAAGCATAGAAAATAATCAAAGGACATGAGCAAGTTGTGAACTTGCCTTTTGTGATTGCAAGATTATGCACTCATGGTCTTCAAACACTAGAAGATACAAATTATGTAAACATCATCATTGGTCCAGTAAGGACTAATGTTTAAAGAATCAAGATGCAATGATGCATAAGTAATGTAATGCAATTTGATAAACGTGAATTCCCATAATAGTTGTATCTAATCTAGGGTTTGGAGTTTGTGATGAGTTCTTAGGAATGTGTTGCACTTTTATCTCAGTTTCACACTTGTGCTTCTTATAAAGGCTTGTGAGTGTGTGCGTGAAACAATAAGTAAATACAACAAGTAATATGCAATACTAAAGCACTCAAATGGATCATGGTATTTAAAATACTTCTTAAACAAGTTTATTAATCAATTGGGGCTTTAGAAAAATATGCAAGGATTACTTTTAATATTTTTAAAATAGTTAAACCTGTGTTAACTTCATTTAAACATCAATTGATGTTGTTGTTACACTTTTAGACTTGAAACAAATAATACTAAAAGCAATAATAAAGATTATATATTTTTAATGAATTAAAATAAAAGAAAAGGGTTTAAACTAGTTTTATTAAACCTTTACCTTTTATTTTACTTCAAAAGTGAGAGTTGATATTTTTAGTAGGTATATTTCAGTTTTGTAATCATTTTGGTATATTAGAGGTATTTGTTGATTTTTAAATAATAAGATATGAATTTAATAAATTTTATCGTTTAGAAAATACTAAATATATAATAAATATTGGTTAAGTGATATGATATTTTAAGTTTATAGTTTTACATTTTATTTCTTATTTTTCCAAGAATTTTAGTATATTATTTATATTTTTCTCATTTAGCAATATTAAAATATGAATTTTGAAAGTATTATTACTTATCAAATCTTTATTAAATACTAATTATTTTAAATAGTTAACACGATAATATTTTATAATAAGTTTGTAATATAGGTTTTATTTTTCTGGATATTTTGATATATTATACATATTTTTCTGAATTATAAAACAAAAGTTATTCAATTTCTAAGATTTACTCATTTTCCTAAATTAAAAATAAATATTAAATGTTTTATTGCGTCAGTGCTGATGTCAGCATGACACAGATGCACGGTACAGACTTTTCATACCCGGCCTAATCTACCCAAGCCACTGACTAGTGGGCCTATGCCACGTAATATCCAGGAATTTATTTATTATAGAAATGATTATCGAAAAAAATAAAGAAAAATATTTATAACATCACCATGACGTCATGGTGACGTCAGCAATTGATTTGCTCACAGGTTGAGCACGAAGCCGTCAATCGGCTGCGCGCGGGTCTTCGTGGCTAGGTAAGTTGGAGAGAGGGGAGCGAGGCGAGTCGATGGGTGGTACCACCGCCCAATTTTGGTCACCGGAGTTACTCCGACGACCCCTTATTGCAGCGGCCGACAACGGGTTCCGTCGGTAGACCAAACCAATAAACGAGGATGAAATCAGAGGGGTGTGCAATTACGAGTAACTCACCCAGAAGCTGTAGAGTGTGATGGCGAGACCGGAGGGGCATGATACGTCCATTTTGCATCACTATTCTATGTCATAATTCACTGTTATTCATTGATATATTTGTATTGAGAGGTGATACTTATGTTATTTCATCTGTTTTTGCATGGTTGACTACTTTTGGAGCATGGACCGCTGCAGTCAGGATTCTGATAGAAATGGTGCTGTTTGGAGGCAAAATTCGCGAAGATCAGAAAATCGAGGAAAATATACGGAAAATCCTATTTTTCCAGAAGACGAAGGAAGCCAGAAGGGGGGCTGGAGATGGGCCACAGGGGGACCACACCACCCCCTGGCGCGGGCCAGCCTAGGCCGCGCCACCAGGTGGTGTGGCCACCCTGGTCCTTCCCTGGCACTCCCCTCTGGCGTATATATTCCTCTCGAAACCCTAAGACTCGGGGGAGCGACCACAGAAAAAGATTCCGCCGCCTCTGCGGGGTGGAAAACACCGAGAGAGAACGATCTCTCCGGCAGATAGATTTCTGCCGGAGGAATTCTATCCCGGAGAGGGGAGATCGTCGTCATCAACCCCACCATCAAGCTGGACTTTATCGGAATCATCATCATCATCACCACCATCATCACCATCAGCACCCTCATCACTATCTCCATATTGTTGTAACAATTAGGTTGAATCTCGCATAGTTCATAGGGGAAACTTTCCCGGTGTTGATAACTCTTTGTAGTTTCTATTGAGTGAACCATTGAATTATTGTTTATGTTCAGATTGTTATACATAATTATTCTATCTCTGATCATGATCCATATGATGTCTTGTGAGTAGTTCATTTTTTCTTGAGGATATGGGAGAAGTCATGTTGTTAGTAGTGGATTTGTGTTGAGAAAGATTCAATGGTTTGATATTTAAGTTGTGGTGTAGTTCTTCTAGTGGTATCATCTGAACGTCGACTACATGACACTTCACCTATATGGGCCTAGGGAAATGCATTGTGTATTTGGCTACTAATCGTAGGGGTTGCCGGAGTGACAGAAACCTGAACCCTCGTTAGGAAACCATTGCACAAGGGACGTAAGGGTCTTAGAGTTTAAAGCTGTGGTTAGGTTTCTACCTTAATTACTTTCTTGTACTTATGGATGTTTGCAAGGGGTATAATCACAAGTATGTATTAGTCCTAGGAAGGTCGGTACATTTGCATAGGTTCACCCACACAACACTTAGCAAGCTAAAGAAGATTAATCAACTATATGAAGCGAAAGCACTTGACAGTCTTCCCATGTGTCCTCGAGAATGTTTGGTCATCTTAAGTAATACAACCGGCTTGTCATTTGCTGCATAAAGGATTGGGCCACTTGATGCATTCATTCCTAATGTCTTTTGTTTACTCGTACTTTGTTTACTTGCTTTATCAAAAACCCCTAAAAATCCGTTTGCTAAGTATTTGCAGAGAATTCCTGATCCATACCACTAGCCAGCACCTTCTGCTCCTCATTGGGTTCGACACTCGTACTTTTCGAAAATACTGCGATACACCCCATATACTTGTGGGTCATCAAGACTATTTTCTGGCGCTGTTGCCGGTGAGTGAAGCGCTATTGGAGAGTGGAACTGGTAAAGGAAACTTCTACTATGAGTATTGTTTACTTCTGTAAGTTGCTTTATTTTTGTTATGGATAATTCGCTGAGTTTCTTATTTGGTAATGCTACTACCACTGCTAAGGTAGTAGATGAACTACCACCTGCTGAAATTGATGCTTTCAAAATACCTACAAGAATTATTGATCGTGTTATGGATAACTATTATGTTGGGGATGGAACTGTCCATCCCGGTGATCATTTACTCTTTATACATGAATTATGCGGGTTGTTCAAGTGTGCAGGTATTACTACAGATCAAGTTAAGAAGAAGTTATTCTCATTATCTCTAAAAGGAAGAGCTGAAGAATGGTATAAGATGCTGAAGAATGGTCAAGCTCTGGAATGGGAGGAAATAGTGCCTCTCTTCTATTCAAAATTTTATCCTCCTAGTGAGATTCATAAAGATCGGAATCAAATATACAACTTTTACAGCTCAAGCTTGGGGGAGATTGAAGTTACTAATGGAGAGAGTACAGCTCAAGCTTGGGGGAGATTGAAGTTACTAATGCTCAAATGTCCCATTCATGAGCTCCCCAACAATATTATTATCAATAACTTTTATGCAAGGCTCCCTCTACATGACAGGGATTTATTGGATGCTTCTTGTGCTGGATCATTCACTCGCATGGAAGAAGAAGCTAAATGGGATCTTCTGGACCGTATTCAAGACAATGCTGAAGCTTGGGAGAATTACAAAGGTAGAAAGTCAGGTATAAATTATGATTATGAATGCATTGAATCTTTTATGGGAACTGATGACTTTCAAAATATTAAAAATGCTTATGATCTAGACTCTCAAGCTATTGCTTCTTATTTTAAGGCTTTTGCTTCCTACATTGAAGTGCCTAAAAAGAAGTGGAATAAGTATCATGAACCTTATAAAGATATTGCTAAGAGTGTTCCTGCAAGAAATACTGAAGTTTATACTGCTAATCATGTCTTACCTGAACCTTATATTGAGAAAATGCCTTTCCTAGTTAAGGTAAAGGAACATTCTATGATAGCTAGTATAGTTAATGAAAGTGCCAATAAAGTTGTTGAACCTGATAAACAAATGGTTGATGAACCTATAATAGCAAATGTGAAATACTTTGTTACTAAATATGAAGAAGAGGGACACACTATCCTTTGTAAGGATACCTCTAATATTGTTTCACAAAGTAGTGTTATGAGAGCTAGTATTCCTGTGTTTTCTGTTAGAATAAGCGATCATTGCTATGATGGCCCTTGTGATAGTTATATTGTTAAGTTTATGCATGATACTAAAAGTTACTATGAGAGAGGGAAAAGTGTTCTTATGCATCTCAATAATATCAAGTTTCCTCGTTTTATGCTGAAAGTTTTTATGTTGCACTTCTTTTGCCTTCTTATGCAAGTAGCCTCTGGTTTCAACAACTTGTTTGTTTACAAAATTCCCTTGCATAGGAAGTGGGTTAGACTTAAATGTGTTTGTTTTTTTGCTTCTTAATGCTCTTTTTCACTTCAATTCATATTCGTGAGTGAGCATCTTTAAAATTATCATGCCCATCTTAATGGCTATAAAGAAAGAGGTTTTTGGGAGACAACCCAATTTGTTTTTGCTTTCAGTTTGTTTTTGTTTCTTTGAGTCTTGGAAGTTATTAATTCGATAATAACCTCTCCTTATCCTTTTTGTTTGGTTTTTGTGTCAAGATCAACCTCTAATGAGAGAGTAGTAGTTTGGGAAGTTGCTGTCCCGAAACAGATTTTTGTGCTTCACCGTAAAAATTCGTGAGAGATCTCTGTCTGTCGGATTGAGCTGCAATTTTTTGTGCTACTGCCCAAGGTTGTTATTTAACTTTCGTTAGTTTTCCACGTTTTCATTTTAGCAACAGAAGATTTTCGAAAAAAATGATCGTTACCTGCTGGTCTGTTTTGACAGATTTTGCCACTCTTGCATTTGCTTCTTTATTCGATTTCCTTTTTGAAATCTTTTTGGGTTTTCGGAAGGAGTTGCTACATTAGCTTATGTTTTGATGGTTTTAAGTTGAATTTGAACTCAAAAGGTTTTATCACTTCATATATACTAATGTTGCTAATGAGAAATGTGTGGAGTTTTGTGTGAAAGAAATTTCCAGGTAGTGGAGATAATGGTGTAATAAGGAAGAGAAGGGTTTATGACTCAAGTAATAAGTGTAGGAAGATGAAGATATTGATGTTATTCAAGTGGTGACTCCGGAAGAATCTACTAGATACCAAATTCAGAGACCTGCAGAGTCCGCTTTCAAATAGGTAACAGTTCTGGTAAGAAAAGTTCCGCAAAAATATTATCCAACTATATTTTTGCAGTTTTTAGACAATAAGGAAAGCTACGAAGCGAAAGAGGGACCGAAACGGAGCCAGGGTGGCTCACACCATCCTGTGGCGCGGGCCCTCCCCTAATCGCGCCACCAGGTGGTGAGTCCACCCCGGACTCCGTCTCCGACTCTTTTTCTCCTAGTACCTTCCTTTTGTTATGAAACTTCATAATATATTATCCCCCGGATCCCCCGAGGTTCGTATATCGTGTTTTCGTCGTGTTTTCGTTTCGATCTGTTTCTGCCAGGACATACTCTTTGAAGGTTTAGAAGCACAATGGTGTCCGCCAAGGAGAAAGGGAAGGAGCCTATGGAAGAAGACCTCCAAGACCCCGGGAAGGAGAAGGAGATCAAGAGTGAAGATAAAGAGGAGCAAGGTCAACATCCGCACACCGGCACTACCATTGCAAGCCTTGGAGTGGTGACAAAACCTGCCAGGATTAGAAGGACTGCACGGATGCAGACTGGGGGGAAAGCTCCTCGTCACTGCTTGGCTCCACGGTCACTTCCTCCACGCACCAAGAATCCTTTCCATACCCTTATCCATGAGCATCAATACCATAATATGCCCAAGGAGAAATTACCCTCCAATTGGGATTTGCCTCATTCTAGCCATGCAGGAAAAGAAGACTTCAAGGAGGAAGAGTGGGGAAAGAATAGAAAGAGCTGGAATTCTCAACCTGACATGATCATGAGCCGCATTGAGCAAAACTCACAGGTGATTCGTAATCTCACCTTCGAGATTGAGGACTTGGGGAAAATTATCAGGGAGCTCATCGAGAGGATACCACCACCACCGAAAGAGTAATTCGTCATCAGGTTTGGCATCCCCTTGGTTTGTTCCAAGATTGGGGGAGTGCGGCGGTATGACATCACTATCTTCTATCTCTTTGCCTTATTAGTAGAGTCATATCATGAATAGAGAAGTTATTATGTAGGATGGTTTGCATTATGGAAGTGTCCCCTCTCTCATTAGATATGTATCCCTTGGTGTGGGTTGCCGTTATGGATTATTAATGAGAAGTTCTATCATTTACTCTTTTGCATAGCTTATATTAGTTTTCAATTCATGGTTATATGATTGATATTGTTGTTAGTATTGGTAGCACTTTTGGATCATTGAGTTAATTTAGTTGGTTTTGGCAAACCTGGCTCGGTCAGTAGCACACTATTTTTGAGAGTTGAATAAAAATATAGAAGTACTCTAAAGAAAAATAATTTCGTCATCTTTCTTTCTTGATTTGCTCATAAGTCTAGTATTCTCTAGTTAAGACCTTTTGTGCTTCCAAGGAAGATTGCATGTTTGTTTTTATCACTTATATGTTTGTTTGTTTCCTTCAACTCTTGTACTTGCTACCCAGCCTTGCTAGCCAAAAACCTGTACTGAGAGGGAATTCTTCTCGTGCATCCAATCCTTTAACCTAAAACCTTTGCCATTTGTGTCCACCATACCTACCTATTAGCATTATTGCTATTCCAATTAAATTCTTGTTTTATCTACCTCCCAAATTAAACTTGTTATGTGAAAATTAGTGATTAAAGCTCTCACGAACTTGATGGCACACTTTAGTTTCTCGCATCCAATAAACTTGAACCATTGTGACAATCTATGTTGCGTATATGCTTGAACTTTGTGAGTTGTGAATTAGCAGAACCATGTTGTCATGGGGAACGCTTTCAACATTGCACTGGTATTTTGTACCTAATTGATATCATGTTCTTTTGTCTATGTATGTCGTCGGTGTGAAATTAAAGGGGAGCTTGTAAGTCCATGGAGTTATGCATGTGTGTTAGAGAAACGCATAGGCCGCTGGTCTAATCCATGACGGTGAAGGGAATATGCCCGAGAGGCAATAATAAAGTGGTTATTATCTTATTCCATGTTTATTATAAATGTTTATTTTGCATGTTATAATTGTATTGATTGGACATGTCAATACATGTGTGTTTAATAAACAAAATAGAAAGTTCCTAGTAATGCCTCTCATATAAACTAGCTCGTTGATTAACAAGATGATCAAGGTTTCTTGATCAAGGACATTGGATGTTGTTAATAACGAGGTCACAACATTGGTGGAATGATGTGATGAACATTCATCCGAAGTATAGCATTACGATCAAAGTCATTATGTTTATATTGCCATAACATCATACGAAGTAATCTTAGTCCTTAGACCATGAGATCATGTTAATTGGTGACACTGGAAGAGTATCTTGATAACATCAAACGTCACACCATAACAGGGTGACTATAAAGGTGGGTTCAGTGCTACAAAGGTGTTATCTTAAGGCTCATGGATCAAGAGTGGGATTTGTCCATCCCGATGACGGATATATATACTCTGGGCCCTCTCGGTGATATCACATTGAAATAGCTTGCAAGCAAGTCATGTGATCACTAGAATGTTATATCATGGGAACGAGAAAAAGTACATTTCGGTAACGAGATCAAACTAGGTATGGACATACCGATGATCGAATCTCGGACATGTAATATATCGCGAGACAAGGGGATTTAGTTACTAGCGTTAAAGGTTCTCACGATCACATAAGTCATCGTTGAATGTGTGGGAGTCAGTACGGATCTCCAGGTCCCGCTGCTGATTATTGATCGGAGAGGGGTCTCGATCATGTCTGCATTATTCGCGAACCATAGGGTGACACACTTAAGGGATACCGACACCATTTGGAGCAAATATGTTTCAGATAAAGATTTAAGAAAGCGCTGGAATTATTTCAATAGACACCGAAACTGTTTCGGGTGAAATTGCTAAAATTGGTTCTGCATGTAATATTGAAATGTTGCGGGGGGTTTTATGTGAATGTTTGTTAATTAAAGTAATTAAAAAAATTCTGAATAAAAATAATAGAAGAGTTTTATTAAATGAGAGAGCAGTAAATTTGGAGAAATTTAATGCATTTAAAAGTGGAGACATTAGAAGAGAATGTGAAGGGGCATTTTAATGTGGAGGGGTTACCACCACATGAATGGGGAGGTGAGGAGTCACCCTCCCATGGGCGCCGACCATGGGGGAGGGGTACCCCCTCCTCCTATAAAAGGCCCCCCTCACACCCCTTCTTCCACACACCTCCTCGTGAAGGATCTCTCTCCCCCTCTAGTTATTCCCCATGGTCTTGGATTAGCGAGATACATGTTCCCGATGGCTTTATCTAGAAAGGAGTTGCTTCTTCCGCTGCTTTGCTGGAGCGAGGGATGGAGTTTGTCGGGGTACCGGACGTGTGTGCAATCACGGATGCACCGCTGCTTTGCGGTGCTGGACTTGGTGGTGCTGGAGCTGGATCTGATGGACGTGCTGGAGTCGAACCTGCTGGACTTCATCACGATCTTGAGATCGGCAAGTGTACGACTACATCATCCACGAGTTCCAACTCGTTAACAAAGCTTTGTTGTCTTCGAGGGTAAGTTCTCCATGGATGTATATCCACCCGTTGCTCTATACCTAGTAGATAGATCTTGGCGTATAGTTCTCATCGTAGGAAATTTTTTGTTTTCTATGCTGCGAACCCAACAGTGGTATCAGAGCCTGATCTATGTGTAGGTTCCTTGCACGGGCAGTACACATATGTTTATATGTGGGCGATGATGATCATGTTATTGCATCTTCTATGTATTTTGGATATTGGTGGCATGGTGGGATGAAGCGGCTCAGACCAACCTTACATGTCATCATACATGAGACCGGTTCCACGACTGACATGCAACTAGTTTTGCATAAGTGGCTGGCGGGTGTCTGTCTCTCATACTATAGTCAATATCTGATTTACAACGATTTGCTAATAACTTGGTTATCCTTGTTGTGGTTCCATGTTCGTAGGTAAGAACGGTTTTAACTCCGAAAGCCCTAAGCCACGTAAAACTTGGAATGGATAAATTAGAGGCGTCTAGTTTAGATCGTTGATGGGCTAGTGTCATGATATGGTAATGCTGTAAGTAGATGTATGATAGATACTCTTACAATACACCTAACGTGTAAGTTCCATAGACCTTGTCCTTACACACAAAGGAATGATAGAGATCATACCATGATGCATATGATAGAGATCAAATGCATGGACCATATCATCTCACTTTACACATTAGATGTTTGCATCTTATATTGCTAGTTTGGCGTTTTAGTAGCAGTTTAAGATGATCCCTCATTTAGATATCAAGATAAAAATGTGTTCTTCCTTAAATATGCACCGTTCTATGGATCGTGTATTGAGACATCACGTGATGATCGGGTGTACTCCACTCTACGCTTTCATACAACGGGTTTAAGACAGTTTTACACACGCGAGTACTAAGGTTCTTACTTGGCGAGCCTAGCATGTACAGACATGACCTCGGAACATAGACCGAAAGGTTAAGCATGAGTCATATAGTTGACATGATGCCCGTATTGATGCTTGCCTTTGAACCTACACCGACTCACGTGATGATCGGACTTGGTGTAGTGGATTTGGTTCATGTAATCACCAAAAAGGCACGAGGGATGTCGTTTTTGAGTGGGAGTTCATTTCTAATTTGGATTAGTCGAACTCAATTTGTCATAAACTAAATCGAAGTGAATTTGCATAATTTGTTGTAGTCATTGGCATTCGTTTTCTACCTCATGCTTAGTTGTAATTGAGATAATGGAACTATAGAATTCTGGATATTTACTTTACGAACTGGTATCGTATTGTTTTGAATGTAAATTTAAAGTTTATAAGTCCTATTGCAAACTTTCAGCAAATTCTATTTACTCCATGAAGTTTAATAAGCAGTATTAAATCAAGAGTAAGAATTCCAATGTTAGTATCTAAAGTATCATGTTTGCTTCCATGATTATTGATATTCAAAAGTTGTTTTAATATCAAGATTATATAGGAGCTGAAAATTGTTTCAGAAACCATCATGTGTGGAAGATATTGTGATATCTGAAACAATGTTTTTGGTTGCATTATGATAGAATATAATTTAGCAAAATACATGTTCTCATATTGTATCAGAATTTGTGAAGGATGGAGATGCTAAGCATACAGATCTCCCAAAAAGGTTTTGGGAACTAACATTATACTCGCGATTCTTCCTTATAGGCTATAGTATCTTGATCATGAAAGTTGTCATGATAAGGATGAACAGAAGATGTAAGTAAAATGTTTACTACACTAAAATATTACTAAAGAATGGATTTTTGAAAGAATACCAAACATTTGATGATGGTGATCCACTTCAAAGTGCAAGTCCAAAGGTATTAGTATTTGACTATACACGCTTTGTACTGTGTGTCATGTGAATGACATGACTATTGATGTCGATAGGTTCTTTTAAAAGAAAAAGGAATTGCTGAAAGAGAATCTATAAAATATTTGGCAGAAAATATAAGGTTGGAGATGTCCAAATTAGGTATATAGAAGATATACATGTTATGGTTGTATTCCTTGCTTGTTAAACGATGTGGTTCTTAGGTATTGGATACCGAATTGGTTGGTGTGAAGTATCATACATTACAACACAATTCATGAACTGCAACGGCCTAAGTAACTGGCAAGAGAATAAGTGATGATGTTCATCGAAAACAAATAAAGTGTTATTGTGTTTTTCGTTGTCGTCAAACCTAGCCTTCAAGATTTGTTTTAATAATTGTTATTTTGTTCCAGTATTACGAGAACAATGGTTGTTCAAATAATTACCGTATTCCATAAAGGATGGATGAACTTTTACAAGTCTAGTGGGAGAAATCACATCCATAAACACTATTGCTAAAATGTCGCAAGACAAATTATTGAAAGATCACTTATTAAGTGACATCGCAGTTTAAATTATATTGGAAAGGAAACATGAAGAAAATCCATGTTGATGGATTTTTGGAGTCTTTGATTTTGATCAATTGATGCTTGTGAGACTTTCATCAAGATAATTGAAACTCCGTCCATAGGCCAAAGAGGAACATATGACTAACTTATTGGATATTATGCATGTTGATGTATATAGTCCATTATCTGTAGCCATATGCGACGGATATTTTTGCTTCATATGCTTTCTCCAGAAATTCAAGTGAATATATCTATATATTTACTTAATAAGGAAGAAGTATGAAACATTTGAAAATTGTTCAAAAACTTTCAAGATGAAGTGGAAAATCATTGTAACAAAAAAATAAAGAGTTTATGATTCGATCATAAAGGAAGATATTTGAGTTACACGTTTAGCAAAAGCATCTAAGGTTTGAGGAATTGTTCCATGATTTGTGTTTCCCGATAAACCATAGGAGTATGGCATATTCGAGAGATGAAATCAAACCATGTTTGACATGGTAAGATCAAAGGTGTCATTTATAAAACTGCCATTATGTTTTAAGGATTAAATCTTTAGAGACTACCAATTTTACACTGAAAAGAGCACCATCGTGATCCGTTGAAATGACACCATATAAGTTATGGTTTGGGATAAAACCCGAATTGTCTTTTCTTAAATTTTGGTATGCTATGCTTAAGTAAAATGTTTACAACCAAAGTTGGATAAGCACGTCTTTGTAGGTTATCCGAAAGAATTTTTTGGGAATTTCTCCATAACACGGAGGACAAAAGAGTTTGTTACTTGGAATGTCAAGTTTCTTGAGAAGGAGTTTTTCGCGAAAAGTTAAGTGGGAGGACAATAGAACTTTGCTAAGGTTGTTGAACCTTAGCTATATATGCTAAGTAGCGCAGCGCCGGAAAGTGTCCCGGTGGCGGCCACAATGCTCATGGCTCCCGTGATTACAAAGGTTGTGATCTCGGAGATTAGAGTTCCTATTGAACCGTGTGCGTCAGTAAGAATCAAATAGTGATATTTGATAAACAAGTCGTTATTGTTTTGACAATGATGAACCGACTGGATGCAAAGAAGCGATGATGGGCCCTGACTCCATAAAATGACTAGAAGTCATAAAATCCATGATAGTATCCATACACGAGAATCAAGTTTCTGAACTTGGAGGACCCTCTAAAAAGGCGTAAAGCCTATTGGTCGTGTTTGGATCTATAAATAAATAGACATAGATGTTTAACAACTATGAAATAGTCGACATGTCGGAAAGAAGTTTACGGCAATGTTCAAGGAGTTGACTATGACAAGATTTGATCTTTCATAGCGATATATAGTCTTGACGGATTAATGTAGCAACCACTACATATAATTTGGTATATGGTAGTTGAATAAACAAAACAAGGTTCTTATAATAGAATGGTTACCTAGGACGTGTACATGACATGGTCCGAAGGGTTTTGTTAATTCAAAGGGTGCTAAAAGGTCATGCAAACTTCAATAGTTGAAGTAAGCATAGCGGAGTTGGAATCTTGACCATGATGAAACTGTTAAAAGAGTTTAAATTCATCGGAGATGATGAAGATGCTTGCATTTGCAAGAAATTAAGTGGGAGCACTGAGACATATTTCTAATACATTATGTAGAGGACATATTGTTGATTGGAAATGATGTATCTTGTATTGACACAAGTTAAGAATTTCATTAAAATAAGATTCGATGAAAGACTTGGGCAAAACCGGAATATTTGGCATCAATATCTATATGGATAGATTGAGGCGCTAATATGGCTGTGCCAGACATACATATATGCGATATTGAAAGGGTTCAATATGGAAACAACAAGAAAGGTTCTTGCTACATGGAAAGGATTGTATCAAGATTCAAGTGTTTCAACACTTGGTGAGTAAAATCACATGAAGATTTTGATCGATTATACCGTGATATGTACATATATACATAATGTCCTATGCTCTAAATGTTATGAGCACATACCATAATGATTCATAAGATGATCATTGGACAATAGTAAAGATATTCTTATGAGCTTTGGAATAACTAAGAATATATCATGTATAAGTGACAAATAGTTAAAGGTAGTTCATTGTAAAGTGTTACATTGATACTAGTTTTGTCACAAGATACAAATTAAATTTATCTCAATATAGACTATGGGTGGCAGAATGTAATGGAAACTATGTTCCATGATGAATTTGGATAAGTTCCAAAGTTGAAACATTGTGACGAATAATACAACAAAAGGCTAAGTATAAGACTGCTATAGTAGCAGCAAAGGAGGGAATTTGTGTTAAGTAGTTTGTTATCAAACTAGGTGTGGTTCGAAGTGGGCTAATACTACGAAGATATATTGTATGACAATAATATCAACATATTTTAACCTGAACGAACTAAAGGTCTCATCAAAGGACCAAATTTATACAATGCCATCGCATTTGAGAATGAGTGATGCGTAGAGATGCAAACACATGCAAATACGCACAGACCTGAAACTGTCAGATCTGGAGATTATGTTAACCACTAGCAATCGCGTATATGCAACACCAGAAGGCCATAGGTGTTCAATACGCAAAGTTTTTCAAACTAGATTATTGATTCTAGTGCAAGTGGGAGATTGAAGGGAATATGCCCGAGAGGCAATAATAAAGTGGTTATTATCTTATTCCATGTTTATGATAAATTTTTATTTTGCATGCTATAATTGTATTGATTGGAAACGTCAGTACATGTGTATTTAATAAACAAAATACAAAGTTCCTAGTAATGCCTCTCATATAAACTAGCTCGTTGATTAACAAGATGATCAAGGTTTCCTGATCATGGACATTTGATGTTGTTAATAACGAGGTCGCAACATTGGTGGAATGATATGATGAACATTCATCCGAAGTATAGCATTACGATCAAACTCATTATGTTTATATTACTATAACATCATACAAAGTAATCTTAGTCCTTAGACCATGAGATCATGTTAATTGCTGACATCGGAAGAGTATCGTGATAACATCAAACGTCACACCGTAACAGGGTGACTATAAAGGTGGGTTCAGTGCTACAAAGGTGTTATGTTGAGGCTCATGGATCAAGAGTGGGATTTGTCCATCCCGATGACAGATAGATATACTCTGGGCCCTCTCGGTGATATCACATTGAAATAGCTTGCAAGCAAGTGATGTGATCACTAGAATGTTATATCATGGGAATGAGAAAAGAGTACATGTCGGTAACGAGATCAAACTAGGTATGGAGATACCGTTTATCGAATCTCGGACATGTAATATATCGCGAGACAAAGGGATTTAGTTACTAGTGTTAAAGGTTCTCACGATCACATAAGTCATCGTTGAATGTGTGGGAGTCAGTACGGATCTCCAGGTCCCGCTGTTGATTATTGATCGGAGAGGGGTCTCGATCATGTCTGCATTATTCACGAACCGTAGGGTGACACACTTAAGGTATACCGACACCATTTGGAGCAAATATGTTTCAGATAAAGATTTAAGAAAGCGCTGTAATTATTTCAATAGACACCGAAACTGTTTCGGGTGAAATTGCTGAAATTGGTTTTACATGTGACATGGGTATGCCCAATAGGCACTCAACTACAGCCTACCTGGTGCGGCTCGACGGAAGGCGCAGTCGACAAATTGCCAAGGTCCATGACGCATATGACGGTTCGACTGGTATGAAGCCCATATGGACACGGACTCCCAAACGCACAAGACAAGGAAACCTCAAGACTAGAGTTTGAATACAACTTGTAACCAACTCGTATTGGTACCTAAGACCTAGCCTCCCCATATATAAAGGCTAGGAGGGTGCAACGAGGAGGACACAACCCAAGACGCTCTACGCCACAATAGATCTAGATATCGCGACTCCCCCAATAGATAGATCTACGATCTAGACATACGCCAGATCCAATCTGCACGCCACCGCCATCGGCGACCTTGTAATCCTTCGGATCATCATCAATCAAGAGCAGACAAGCAGGATGTAGGGTCCTCTACGAGGCCTGAACCTGGGTAAAACCTCGTGTCACCTGTGTGCTTGTTTGCTAGCCGATCGAGACTTCCAGCGTTCCCTCCTTCTCCAAAACCCAAGTCCATAACAATGGGCATTGATGAGTTAAACCCTCGTTAATTGGCGCCGTCTGTGGGAAGTTGCCGTTGTACGTATGTACTTCCGTCAGTCTGGCTGGCCGACGCTGATGTGCACCCATCTCATCTCCATGATCCAATCCGTGTTGGTGTAGAGCCGACTCAAAGGGCTGCATCGCGTCTTTTTCACGACCGCGGAAAAAATTGACGAGGGTTTAACTCATCAATGCCCATGTCAGTTGGCGCCGTCGGGGGCTACTCCCAGAGGGAGCGCTGAAAGCATATTCGACTGAAACAAGCAAAAAAATACGACAGCAGTCACAAAAGTTATTTACTCCCTGCCAGAATCTTCGACTGAAACAAGCAACAAAAGACGACAGCAGTCGCAAAAGTTATTTAGTCCCTGCTTGAGTCTTCGACTCAACCAGGCACTCGGGGGCTACTCCCATAGGGAGCGCTGGCCGCGCACCCTATGATTATTTGTACATCATACTGTGTGTTGATAACATCCACACTCGAAGGCTATGGCGACTCCGCCTCATATTTTCCCTGCAAAGAGACTGCGTCTCCTGGGCCACCCGAATCATCTCCGCGATGGCAAAAATTCGGATGCCACGCTTACAGCGTGAAGATAAGACCTGAATAAGGCCTGGCAACGCATCTACTGCGCACTACCAGATATATATCCGTGCCTGTAGGTACGATGAATATACCTTGACGGACGCGTCAAGTGCTCACACTTGTACACTGGAATTCGACTCTTGTAAGACCTCCGCGGCCTGAGTCGAATTACGCCAGCAATTTCCGGATTCGAGTCCTGGGACTCGAGTTTGAGTAGGTGGCGTTGTTTTTGCCCTAGAGCAATTAACTAGTCTCGATCCATCGAGCGCACCAGGCACATTTACCATCATCCCTATGAACTACTACAAAATTCAACTGGTCCGATGAACTTCCGGGTGAGTGCTTCGCACTCGACACAATTGTCGACTCCGACATCCTAATGCAAAGATCAAGACTTCTGAGTCTCCATCCGAATCTACGATTCGCATGGACACTCGGGGGCTACTAACATGGGTATGCCCAATAGGCACTCAACTACAACCTACCTGGTGCGGATCGACGGAAGGCGCACTCGACAAATTGCCAAGGTCCATGACGCATATGACGGTTCGACTGGTATGAAGCCCATATGGACACGGACTCCCAAACGCACAAGACAAGGAAACCTCAAGACTAGAGTTTGAATACAACTTGTAACCAACTCGTATTGGTAACTGAGACCTAGCCTCCCCATATATAAAGGCTAGGAGGGTCCAACGAGGAGGACACAACCCAAGACGCGCTACGCCACAATAGATCTAGATATCTCGACTCCCCCAATAGATAGATCTACAATCTAGACATACGCCAGATCCAATCTGCACGCCACCGCCATCGGCGACCTTGTAATCCTTCGGATCATCATCAATCAAGAGAAGACAAGCAGGATGTAGGGTCCTCTACGAGGCCTGAACCTGGGTAAAACCTCGTGTCACATGTGTGCTTGTTTGCTAGCCAATCGAGACTTTCAGCGTTCCCTCCTTCTCCAAAACCCAAGTCCATAACAATGGGCATTGATGAGTTAAACCCTCGTCAGCATGTAATATTGAAATGTTGCAGGGGGTTTTATGTGAATGTTTGTTAATTAAAGTAATTAACAAAATTCTGAATAAAAATAATAAAAGAGTTTTATTAAATGAGAGAGCATTAAATTTGGAGAAATTTAATGGATTTAAAAGTGGAGACTTTAAAAGAGAATGTGAAGGGGCATTTTAATGTGGAGGGGTTACCACCACATGAATGGGGAGGTGAGGAGTCACCCTCCCATGGGCGCCGGCCATGGGGGAGGGTTACCCCCCTCCTCCTATAAAAGGCCCCCCTCACACCCCTTCTTCGACACACCTCCTCGTGAAGGATCTCTCTCCCCCTCTAGTTATTCCCCATGGTCTCGGATTAGCGAGATACATGTTCCCGGTGGCTTTATCTGGAAAGGAGTTGCTGCTTCCGCTGCTTTGCTGGAGCGAGGGACGGAGTTTGTTGGGGTACCGGACGTGTCTGCAATCACGGATGCACCGCTGCTTTGTGGTGCTAGACTTGGTGGTGCTGGAGCTGGATCTGATGGACGTGCTGGAGCCGAACCTGCTGGACTTCATCACGATCTTGAGATCGGCAAGTGTACGACTATATCATCCACGAGTTCCAACTTGTTAACAAAGCTTTGTTGTCTTCAAGGGTAAGTTCTCCATGGATGTATATCCACCCGTTGCTCTGTACCTAGTAGATAGATCTTGCCGTATAGTTCTCATCGTAGGAATTTTTTGTTTTCTATGCTGCGAACCCAACAGCTGACATGGTGGAAACCTGCAGCGTAACCATAACGAGCATCTATGAAGCATTCTTCTTATAAAAACTGATATTGAGAAAAAGAGAAGAAGAAAAAAAGAGATTATGAAAAGAGGAAAGAGACAAAAAAGCACCATATTCCCATGGTAAATAAGAAGATTGCTGTGATGTTTGTTGTCTGCTTGCCTTGTCATTTTGATATGGGGATTCTTCCGTATCATCGGGCAAGGGGTACCCCGTTGGCGGTTCTCTATGATACACATATCTTTACGATGACAAGAACTTACCGGTGACTAAACTTGAGTAGCATGAGGAGCGACCCTCGTATTCAAGGGACATGAGATTCTCAATTTACAACTTGTCAATGCATATCCTCGTATTTGATCACTTTAACCTTAATCACCTAAATATGCCTATGATAGGGGCAATGAGAGCTGAAAGCTAGTAAGTATCATAATTTTTCGGAGCTCTTTATGAGACTTGCAATCCCTGCTTCCCTGTGTGAAGGGCCTTTCTTTTTTACTTTGTAGTTGAGTCAGTAAACCTATTCCCTTCTATCTCAGCAAGTATTTTGAGTTGTTGTGTTTCATTTATTCATATGATGATTTATCCAATCATGTTTCTTATGTTCCTTGTTTTGCACATTGCTCTTATCTTGATGTTTACTAATTTGAAAGCTATCATTGAAAACCAGTTATTTGTGAACTTCAGCAAATTATCAACTATTCTTTGACCAAGAGCTAAGTTTGCCATTTCCAATTATGATTTACTTTATGTATCTTTATTGTGTTTCCTTTACTTATTGCAAGTCAAGTTATATAATAGCGAGTTGTCTTCTATTATGATCTATGTATTGATGAATGTGATGCTTCTTGTCCGTATTCTTTTATCGACTCTTCACTCCGTAAACCTGAGGCCATGTTTATTGAAATCAGTTTCGCTTGGGGACAAGCGAAGTCTAAGCTTGGGGGGAGTTGATACGTCCATTTTGCATCACTATTCTATGTCATAATTCACTATTATTCATTGATATATTTCGTATTGAGAGGTGATACTTATGTTATTTCATCTGTTTTTGCATGGCTGATGAATTTTGGAGAATGGACCGCTGTAGTTAGGATTCTGATGGAAAAGGTGCTGTTTGGACGCAAAATTCGCGCAGATCAAAAAATCCGGGAAATATACGAAAAATCCTATTTTTCAGAAGACGAAGGAAGCCAGAAGGGGGCTGGAGATGGGCCATAGGAGGCCCACACCACCCCCTGGCCCGGGCCAGCCTAGGCCGCGCCACCAGGTGGTGTGGCCGCCCTGGTCCACCCTTGGCACTCCCCTCTAGCGTATATATTCCTCCTTAAACCCTAAGACTCGGGGGAGCAACCACAGAAAGATTCCGCCGCCTCTGCGGGGTAGAAAACACCGAGAGAGAAAGATCTCTCCGGCAGATAGACTTTCTGCCGGAGGAATTCCTTCCCGGAGAGGGGAGATCGTCGCCATCAACACCACCATCAAGCTGGACTTCATCGGGATCATCATCATCACCACCATCATCATCATCGCCACCCTCATCACCATCACCATATTGCTATAACAATTGGGTTGAATCTCGCATATTTCATAGGGGAAACTTTCCCGATGTTGATTACTCTTTGTAGTTGATGCTATTGAGTGAACCATTGAATTATTGTTTACGTTCAGATTGTTATACATAATTATTCCATCTCTAATCATGATCCATATGATGTTTTGTGAGTAGTTCATTTTGTTCTTGAGGACATGGGAGAAGTCATGTTGTTAGTAGTGGAGTTGTGTTGAGAAAGATTCAATGGTTTGATATTTAAGTTGTGGTGTAATTCTTCTAGTGTTCTCATGTGAACATCGACTACATGACACTTCACCTATATGGGCCTAGGGGAATGCATTGTGTATTTGGCTACTAATCGTAGGGGTTGCCGGAGTGACATAAACCTGAACCCCCGTTAGGTAACCATTGCACAAGGGACGTAAGGGTCTTAGAGTTTAAAGTTGTGGTTAGGTTTATACCTTAATTACTTTCTTGTACTTACGGATGTTTGCAAGGGGTATAATCACAAGTATGTATTAGTCCTAGGAAGGTCGGTACATTAGCACAGGTTCACCCAGACAACATTTAGAAAGCTAAAGAAGATTAATCAACTATATGAAGCGAAAGCACTTGACAGTCTTCCCATGTGTCCTCGAGAACATTTGGTCATCTTAAGTAATACAACCGGCTTGTCCTTTGCTGCATAAAGGATTGGGCCACTTGTTGCATTCATTCCTACTGTCTTTTGTTTACTCGCATTTTGTTTACTTGCTTTATCAAAAACCCCTAAAAATCCGGTTGCTAAGTATTTGCAGAGAATTCCTGATCCATACCACTAGCCAGCACCTTTTGCTCCTCGTTGGGTTCGACACTCTTACTTATCAAAAATACTGCGATACACCCCCTATACTTGTGGGTCATCAGGGAACTACAGCGGCGGGAATCGATGATGAACGACGACGGTTGGCGGTGGAGGTGATAGGTCAATTTGTTCGACTGGGATCTCGCCTGCTTCCTCGACTTGGCTAGGAAGAACGAGGACAGTGATACGAGTCTAACGGTGCCCTCAAAGGTCAGGGGAGCTCGAGAACGACGGATGGGAAGAGAACCAGAGCTAGGGTTCCGGTGTCCTCTACGGGAAGAAGAGGAAGAGAAGAAATAGGGCACGGAAGGGTTCCTCCGGCGGTGCAGGGCTTACTTATAGACCATGTAAGCGGCGGCGCATATCGCAGCGTGGAGGTGGCCAATCGGGTGGTTGCTGGAGCTCCACCGAGCTGCTTCGCCGTCGCTGCCTTCTGGCGAAAGGAAGAAGAAAGGAAAAGAACGGCGAATCGGTACAGGCTTTAAGTGGGCTGCGCATGGGCCAGTGTGGGCTGCTGCAAAGGTTGCGAAGCGGTTTTC
The DNA here is from genome assembly GCA_910589775.1 of Avena eriantha. Lineage (NCBI taxonomy): Eukaryota > Viridiplantae > Streptophyta > Magnoliopsida > Poales > Poaceae > Avena > Avena eriantha. Next base: position 395,105,688 of record OU342740.1, on the reverse strand, counting down.
TCTAGCTGCTCGCGAGCGTTAGATAGGCGTGAGGAGGTTTGCGGGGCTGTGGGCTGGCTGCTCCTTCTCTTTTTCTTATCATTTTTCCAATTTATGTTTTCTTTTCTATTTATAAATTCATTTCAAACTTGATTTCTACAAGAGTTTTAAAATGTCCAAAAAATTTATAAGACATTGATATATAATAGAGGTTAATTATAACCCACGCCTCTACAATTTTTGTTGTATATACAAAATATATTATGATATGAAGGGTTCTTTTATTTAATAAAGTAAATATAATTTAGGGTTTTAGGGTTTATTTCCTATAAGAAAATCTTATGGAAATGATTTGTATAACCACTAAAAGAATATATTAATAGTGGTTTAAGATACTAATAATTTGTGATGGTGAGTGATAGGCATGGAATATATATATAACCTCTTTTAGTAACTATATTAGATGTTGGTGTAAATCCTGGTTTTATAATATGATGATTTGGATCCCAAGGTTCTCCCTATTTGGTGATTTCACCAAATCTAGTTCTACTTGTTTTGTAGAGTTTAGAATTACTACAGAACATTTTTAGTTAGGTCATGATGAATCCATAATAATCATTGGTAGAGAAATACTAAGGTTTATTCAAATATAGGTATATGGGTTTTGACACAATAAAGCAAACCCAAGCTTTCATCTATAAACATTCATCTCATTCTTTAATTACCTTTTGGGAAGTTTCACTTGTTCAAGAGATGTTATTCCAATGGTTACCTAGTAGAGGAAATGGTTTCCCTATCCAGTTGACTCCAGGGTTTTGAATAATGAAGTAGACATGTGTCTTGTCATGTCTACATGTATAGCTAGCTAAAGGTTTCTGAAGAATTCTTACCTCAATACTTCACTAAGCTTATCTTGAGATATGGAATTCCTTTCCTAAATATACTCTAGATACTTTCTTATCTTATTCACAAAGATCACATCTTCCCGAATAGGACAATCATCTGACTCCACCATATCCATCATCATATGATGACATGGTCATGCCACTTCAACAATACTCCATTCTTACTCCTAATATATAATTCCTCTTATGTAACTACCATTGATATACCTATCAATTTAGCTAATGCTAACTCCATCTATTAACTTCCTTAACCTCATCTTGCAACTTCTTCCAAGGCTTGCAAGATCACAGTTATCTCTATATATCACACGTGATAACAATTCCCTAGAATAGGTATGGTACTACTCCCATAATAAAAGTTTGTTATTGTACTAGCTTGGTTAAAGCACTATGTCTCCAACTACTCCATTCAAACTCTAGCTTGACCTCTCATGATCCAGCTAGATGATTCAGTTTACTAGGGCTTGCCTAATTTAGTATACTCATAACCCTACTTCTACACCTGAACATCCACCCTCAACTGACTTTGGAATGATGATCACCAATCCTTGATCATGCTTAGTTTAAGCTTATAATTGTTTGATCAAGATCCATCAACACTAAGTAATAGAATTCTACCTATCTCTCTATAAGAGTTATCTTGTTAAGGCAACTTACTTTTAAGTTTATACCTACTTGACTTAACAAGATTATCATTGGATATTCTAATACTACTAGCTTCCTTGTATCTCCATAATTACTATCTAAACTCTTGGTTTAAATACTTCTTCTAGTTAACTCATGAGTGAATTAAATCCTCCATAATCAGATGGTTTGATCACTACTAAGGATCACATTCCATTGATGATAGTACACTCAACCACATCTAGCTCCTCCTTCTTATTGGATTACTTTAGGCCTTTGGAAGGTTAATATAATAGGTAAAAGCTAAAGGTTAACAAGTGCTAGGTCAAGAATTGATCACTCAATAGTGATGAGTCATTGACACGAAGACTTGGTTAAATATGATTATCAACTATTAACATGACACTAAGGGTATGAGATGCATGGTCTTGGCTTATCTTTCATTATACTTCCTTTGTGATAAGAATTGATATTTATGAACTACCATGATACCCATGGTAGGTATCACTATGGCAATCAAGTGTATCAAGACTTAGTTATAATGTTTTCTTTACTTAAGTTACATACTTAACTTGGTATTCAGGGTTTGTTATAGGTAATACCTTGATATCATCCTTAGAATATTAAGGATTCATCCATGAGTTATGGTATGGAATACCATGTAATGATCTCTAGAAGATCAAGTACTCCTTATTAAGTAGTGTGTTGTGACTTAGTTTTATTATATTTGATCTATCCTTAGATCAAATTATATTACCCAAAGATAAGGTTTAAGCAAAGGTCATATTGAAACTTGTTGCAGTCAACTTGATGTTCTACTTTAGTTCCACCAAGTTAAGAGAAGCTTCAATCACTTTGACAAGTTTTATTTAAAAGCGCAAAAATTATCCGGATTTTCTATGCATAAATGGAATGCACACACCTTTGTTCAGCTTATTTGTAAGCTCTAATGCTGGGGTGTTACAGACTCTCCCCCTTAAAATAAACTTCGTCCCCGAAGTTCGTACTCTCTTACTTTTTGGAATAAGGTGTTGACTTGTATTGATCACACCATTTCTCAAATTCCATTGTGATCACAATTGGGATAATTGTGGTATCCCGTATCCATATCTGTTTCCTTGAATCCTCTTCATTTTTCTATATCTCATTGGGTTTATGCCCTTCCAGACCTATTTAGAATTTGTTGTGGACACATTTTGTCCATTTCAATCTGGTTTTCCCTATTACACTATACCGGTCTATTTTGGAATACTCTCTTTACATTACAGGATAACTTACCAACTGTTTCCCCTATATAACTAGTCTACTCGGGTTAAGTAGTTATGTCTACTTCGGTCATTCATCTGGACATACTCTAGAGAGTACTCTTATATAGATGATTTCTTATAACCTTATGATAATAAGGCTTAATCTCACCATAATTTTATACCTCTCCAACCTTTAGTCAGAAAGTTAGACAACAACACTTCAATGTTTATTGTTTACTCTCCCCCTTGGGGTTTCCTAATGGTCTATAAACTATATGTTTAATACCCATTAGCTCAATAATATGGTTGTTGGTCTCTATCTAGCTTATACTTTATCTCTATAAGGCTTCACGAAAGAATTTGCGGTACACCCACACAGTTGTGGATCTCTGAAATGAATCTTCCGACACTATTTGTATTACTTCTAACCTTTTGGACATTTTCGCTTTAGCAAGACCGATTCCGCGAAGCGTCCTCAAAGACGACCTTTTAATTTCATACTTACTTAGGTCTAACTAAACTTAGGCCAAGTTCTATACTCTTTAAATTACACAAAGAATGCCCACTTCACTAAACCGCTAGTATACCAGCTACGGATACCAACTACGGATACCAGCTACGGATCCTCCTAGATGTATGGATTACCCTACGGGTTTTCGACTTCTAACTGGCATCCTCTCCGAGTTGTCAGAGCTTGAATGCCACCTTTATTCCAAGACTTCTTATTTGCTCCCTTTCATGTTACTTCCATGCTTTTGGGACAATTACTTTATTAGCTTCTGAGCAACATCACCTATTTTAAGTGAACTTAAGTTCATTCCTTCATGTTGCTCCACACCTTTTCTACACTAATAATCCTTCTTATTGCCAGCTCATAGTGAGTTGGAGTTTCTCCATCCTTCAAAATAGTGTTGATACTACTTATATTCCGCTTCCTTCTTCGTGCAAGTCTTCCACTTGATCTTCGGAACTCGTCACTAGCTTACACGAATTCCCTGATTCCTTAAATGCATGTACGAAGCATCTAATACAATTAATAATGTATTGACTTACCACTTGCTTCATTGCAATTGACTTGAGTCATGGTCTCAAACTTCCGTTTTCCTGAAGATGTGCCTTCTTCAATAACACCCTCCTTTGAAGATGATCCATGGAATGTTAGATTTCCTCCTACAGATGTTCCATATTTCTCCCCATGTTCTAGACAACATGATTTCTTGTGTCTAATAATTCCGCACTTGTTACACTTTCCTAGATATTCTCTTGCATTTCTTTTCATTGGATTAGGATGAATGTTTGGACTAGATGGTAGCCCATTATTGGTCCTATTCCTCCTGTTGACAACCCACGAGTTAACGGTCGGTTTAGGCAGTTCATCATCATGTGTCCAGGTTCTCCACATTGGTAACATAATATCTTAGGGTTTGGGCAGCCCCTACTAACGTGGCCCCTGATTCCACAATTGTGACATATCTTCTTTGTGTTGTACCTCATATGTGGATCCAGACATGTTGTGGTTTGTTTTTGAACTTTCTTCCTCTTTCCTTCAGGTACAACAATCTCATCACCTTCTGATATATGTGCACTATCCAATAATTCCTGAAACTCCTTTGTACGCACAATCCTAAGCTGCATCGTCATAACTGCTTGTAGTCCCTTCATGAACTTCCTTTATCGTTTGGCCTCCATGTTTACTTCCGTTCTAATGTACTTGGGTAACCGATTAAACTCTCGTACATGTTTTAGAACTATAAGATTCTTCATTTCTAAGGTTTCATCCTCCTTCCTTTACCCATTGTTTCGATGAACAAATTCTTCACGAAACTTCTTTTTGAACTCAGCCCAGGTACTAACATCTTCTCCCAATGTTGTGAAACTTGACTTCTCCCAATATGTGGCTGCAGTTCTGGTCAATAGATAAGTTGCATATCGCACCTTTTCTTCATCCTTACATCCCACACTTTTAAGCTTCCGAGATGTATCCATTAACCAATTTTCTGCCTCCCAAGGTTCTTCTACCATGGAAAAACTCCAAGGCTTGGTTTGTAAGAACTTCACTAGTTTAACCCTTGGATATAATTCCTCAGGTTGCTTCTCTTGCATTTTATTTAAAGTCTCCTGATAGAATTGATCCTGCCTCTCTATTTCAGCATTTCTCATGTCTTTCATACCCTTCATATACTGAAGAACTCCTTTGTTGGGGATTAAAAACGGCATTTGAATTTCTTCTTCCTTTGGAATTGGATCTCTAACATCCTTTTGTTGTATCAGCATCATCTCATGAGCCTTCACCTTCCCTTCATCGGAGTGATAATTCGCCTCTCCCTCACGCGAACCCATTTTCCACTCTAAACCTGTACATCAAGTAAGAACTCTGTGAAACAGCATGCATATGCCCATCAAGTTCCACTTCATGCATAGACCTAGTCAATCAAGAAGATCCAAAGAAAATCAAGAAATCCAAATGTGATACATATAACACACATCATTCTAAGCCTGGAATATAGTAGTTGAGTATAATACCACTAGAATGCAGGCTTAGTTGTGTAGTATATGACACCTCCTAGTATAGGTTTACCTCGTGATACTTAGCACTTAGGGGTTAAACTACTCTTTGTCTCAATATTTATCCAATTTGCTCAGTTGCAAGAGGATAATTTTGAGCAAAGTGGTCTCACTTTGGTTTTGATTAACCACTTACCTTTCTTTCGGGACTACTAAAGACGATTAATTTTCCATTCTATTGTAAACTATCCTCACATGATCTCTTAAAACTACTAACAAAATCGTAGTTACTATCTTAATCCAAAAATTATCGTAATATTATAATACCTATGACTTCTATCATAGACCTACACTATTCTTTACTTACTGTTGTTACAAGATTATTTACTAAATACTTGTCCTAATACAGACTTATCATGGTCTCGGAGCTATTCTCACCATGAACTTGTTACAATCTACCTAGTCATCATGATTGAAGAGCTACCCTCACTAGGACGACTCTTCTTCTTAGCTTACTATTAATGATTCTTAACAAAATACTACTGCATCACATGGAATTCTAAAGTGAATGCCACATGATTCACTTCCAATTGTATCTATACATAGTCAAATGGTCTGCCCTGTATGATATAGTGACATCAACTAGTGGTAAGATTCTGCTACTTCACAGGAGTTCTAAATATAGACTCCAAATGATATCCTAAACTTAGTCGTAATCTTCTTTGATATTTTAACTTTCTTAAGATATCTTAGTGGTGTTATAACTACTTAGAGCTACACTAAAATGACATTTCTCTAGAGAATACCTATAACTAATTCTTAAGAAAGATGATGAGAACATCCAACTTAAGTGTGAAAAAGTTTATCCTCAAGTCGATATCCATCGCCAGTCTTGGTTTAGATAAGATGGCTCCTATAGTCACCATCCAACCTACAGATCTTCCTAAAAGGGTTTTAATCCTAAGGTCAAAGCATATGCTCTAATAACAGCTGCGGTGACCCAGCATACCACTGCATGATGTAGTACACTATATTCGTTGACATAACACCAATGAAACACCGTTCACTAGTATTACATCCCTCAGAGTGGTACAACAGAAACACAGCAGGTCCAAGACATGACTATAGATTACAACTCGACTATTTTCAAAAGATCTAGAGAACACTCTAGGTTAAAGTGAGAGAAACAAACTTCTTACAAAGAAGAACCAGAAGTATTAACTCAGAACTATCTAGTAAGTATGACTAGTATATAAACTATTTGGCTTGCCATTGCTGCTATTGCAATGCTCTACAGAAGTAGGTTTTATGGCTAGAGAATCTACTTCTATCTACTTAAGAACTTAGTCTTTGCTTCGGTTGACGTATATGTGGACTTCATTGACTTTGTTGAAGAACTTGAGTTATCGATGATGGTTTCTTGAGCAGAAATTGATGTTGACGTCGTCTTGAACGGCTTAGAACCTAGCAAGGGTTAAGAATGTACGGTTGAGTATGGGCGTACTCAGCAAGTTCACTAAAAAGGAGTGTATGATGCACTATCTCTACAGCCATAGACCATAGGTCGTATGCAATGCAGGTTTTCGTAAACATTTCTTCAAAGGTTGCTTTTATTCTAAAAACTATGTCCGACAGCCTTCACAAGTTGACCAGAACTTCATGGAGTTCCTTTCTTGCCGCGTTTGTAGCTCCTTCCCAGAACAGGGAGTAACATGTCACAATTCTTACACTCCGCAAAGGTGCGTCACTTTTCCCACAAGAGACCTTAGCCTTGTTGCACAACCAAGCCGCGAGCTTGTCCACACTTCCTTGGTATGGGGCCTAGTCTAAGATCCAAGCTAGTACTGCTCTCTCCGTGACCCCATATGTCTGCACGATCCTCTAGGGCTGACTACACCTCCATTAAGCCACCAACTAGGGCAAGCTATAACCATGGGGAGTTCCCGAAGACTCTATGAGCTGGTGATGCCCCTAGAGGTTCATACCTCTGGCAACCACTCATAAATAATCTAGACACCAAAATCGTGGGGCCTAAGGGTGCCCACCCATATGTTAGATCCACACCGGGAATCCCAACATCACGATAAGGTCATCTTGCCTCCATATGAAAGGGAGAAGATACAACTAACTTTCCCGTCCCATACCAAGTCTTATGGTTGACGTGTAATATACGACGCAAGAATCACTGGTGACATTGGTTGTTAAGTCCTAGATATTATGTTTCTTTTCCACTAGAACTGTATCAATAGATTATTACCATCTAGTAAGTAATCCATAATCATATTATTATCAAAATAGTGTTTTCTGACCCTTTTGAAATGCAGGTGATGACACAGTTGAGTTACAAGCATAGAAAATAATCAAAGGACATGAGCAAGTTGTGAACTTGCCTTTTGTGATTGCAAGATTATGCACTCACGGTCTTCAAACGCTAGAAGATCCAAATTCTGTAAACAACATCATTTATCCGGTAAGGACTAATGTTTAAAGAATCAAGATGCAATGATGCATAAGTAATGTAATGCAATTTTATAAACGCGAATTCCTGGAATAGTTTTATCTAATCTAGGGTTTGGAGTTTGTGATGAGTTCTTAGGAATGTGTTGCACTTTTATCTCAGTTTCACACTTGTGCTTCTTATTAAGTCTTGTGAGTGTGTGTGTGAAACAATAAGTAAATACAACAAGTAATATGCAATAGTAAAGCACTAAAATGGATCATGGTATCTAAAATATTTCTTAAACAAGTTTATTAATCAATTGGGGCTTTAGAAAAATATGCAAGGATTCCTTTTAATATTTTTAAAATAGTTAAACCTGTGTTAACTTCATTTAAACATCAATTTATGTTGTTGTCACACTTTTAGACTTGAAACAAATAATACTAAAAGCAATAGTAAAGATTTATATATTTTTAACGAATTAAAATAAAAGAAAAGGGTTTAAACTAGTTTTATTGAACCTTTACCTTTTATTTTACTTCAAAAGTGAGAGTTCATATTTTTAGTAAATAGATTTCATTTTTGTGATCATTTTGATATATTATAGGTATTTTTGTGATTTTTAAATAATAAGATATGAATTTTACAACATTTATCACTTTAAAAATACTAAATAAATAATAAATATTGGTTAAGTGGTATGATATTTTAAGTTTATAGTTTCACATTTTAGTTCTTATTTTTCCAAGAATTTTAGTATATTATTAATATTTTTCTCATTTACCAATATTAAAATATGAATTTTCAAAGTATTATTACTTATAAAATCATTATTAAATACTAATTAATTTAAATAGTTAACACAATAATATTTTATAATAAGTTTGTAATATAGGTTTTATTTTCTTTTGATATATTATACATATTTTTCTAAATTATAAAACAAAAGTTATTCAATTTCTAAGATTTATCACTACTGTAGAAAGTCCTATAGCCTCCAGGTGGTTAGTGATAGGCAAACCTAAGCCTGTAACTATTAAGTATTCCTAGCGACAGGCAAATATAAATCTGTCACTAGTATGAAACACTAGTGACAGCCGCATAAAATTGATTGTCACTAGTACATTTTGTGGAGACCGTCCGGACGAAAAAAATAATTAGTAACAGGCGTCTATAAATGCGTGTCACTAAGAACCGTGAAGATATATTTGAAATCCATAAGTGCCAAAGCGAGCCAATGATATTAGCTAAAAATGTGACACGATGATTCTATATAACCAACCCACAAGATCCAAACCGTGTAGTCATGAGAAGAGGAAAAGGAGTATTGTTAGGATGGATGGTCTCATTGATTGTGAGGATTATAACCAATTCGATGACCGCGATATATATATGAAGATGATGAAGCTACCAAATACTCCGTACCTACCAATAGGGATCAAACTATGTTATCCATCATGTGTCCTTTCAAAAGACGCAGTCACTCCGAGGGTAACATATACCCGAAAGAAAGTCAAGACTATTGTTGAGAAAATTGTCGAAGATGACGAAACCAAAAGTTCTATAGATGTTTTAAATTGGGAAGACGGGCCTAGCGCGATTTCGAGAGACAAACAATGAACAGTAGATCGATGCTCTAAGAGGCCGGTAACCCCAGGCCTTTAATATATGGGAATATTTTTGGTGATTTTGTTATGTGTATTTTCAGTTGTATATATACGTTAAAAGTTAAAAAAGACTCGAGAAAACTGTCACCGAAAATCAGGATCTCTCACTGCCTAAACGAGACCCCCTCCCATTTAATAAAAAAAACTACACTAAACCATACCCTCCCAACCCCAACTGCCGCAGCCCTGCTCCCCGTCCCCGACTCCAAGTCCCCAGCCGCCGCCGCCCCTCCACAGCCGCCAGCCGCCGACGTGAGAGACGCCCTGAACCCCGTCCCCAACCGCCGCCGCCCTTCTCCCTTTCCCCGTCCCAGATTCCTATGTCCCCATCCCCAATCGCCGCCAGCCCCTCCAACGCCGCCGCGAGCAACACCTTCCCCCGATGCGAGGACGCCTCCAACCGAGGACGCCTCCCGCCACCGACGCCGCCACGTATCCTCCGCCAACGCATCCTAGGTTTATATTCGTTTCATGTTTTCCATCATATCTGAAATCAGTTAAGCCAATTTCTATGTAGCCGTCCTTCTGCTTCTAGATCACTATTCTAACGAGGTTGTGACGCCATTCTGCTCCATCCTTTTTAATCATGAGTTACGAGGCTATTGGTAAATCACACTACAAAGCTTCTGTTGTTGAATTTTTGCCTCTTTTTCTCACCTGTTCACAAACTAAATTCTTGTGTTATATAGTAGGTTATTTATTGGGGTTAGTATCACGTACATGCGCATGCAACTTAGACTGAAGTCATGCTTATAACTGCCTATACAGTGTTGAACTGAATTCTGATATCTTCAGAGGTCTAAGCTCCCTAGAAATATGATCCTTAGTAAATAAATAACCGTAAGAAATTTCAGAGTTATTATTTTTCTTTTCTTCTAGAATAAATATCAGGACTTTGCCCGCACAGCATGTCACTCTGTACAATTTCGAAACCTATTTCCCGGAATTCAGTAATCTCGACTCAAATATTACAGCACACCACACACCACTGATACATCTGGTATTCTCCTTCTGTATTCAACATGTCACTTAGAGGGCCCGGGAGTGTTTGTTATATATATATCGTTATTCTTCCAGTATATTTATATCAGAGTCTAATGGCATGTGTATTCTTGATTACAGGGTGTTGTCAAGAATACCATCCCAGCCATTGCTTCAACTAATGCAATTATTTTTGCTGCTTGTGCATTGAAAAGAATACCTCTATTTGTTACATGAAACCTAGTCAGACCTGTATATCTATGACCAATTGTATTTTTTGTGCTCCCCGTACATTAAAAAATTGCTGAGTTGATTAGGGTCAGTAGTACTTGCGTGTTCAGTACTGGTACATGCCAGCAACGTTGGGCATTTCAGGTTAAGGTGCATGGATAGGTTCCGAAATTAGGTGGCGGCCATGAGCAGCCCTTCACTAAAGTTTAAGATGTGCCGCTTGTACTTTGGACATGACATAGATAATTTCAATCTGATTACCATGACTAAGTGTGCAAGATGCTATTGCTTACTCTGTGCATATACTGCTTACACAGATGCTAATGAAACTTCACACTTTAGTCTTTCAAATCAGGGTTTATTTTGCCTATGTATAATAGTAATCACAGTGCACATACATTTTTCCAATAAACATGAAAACTAAGGACCAGAAGGCCAGGTTTAAAACATAACTGAATTTTTCTACGAGCAAGAATCCTTTGTCCGCTTTTCTTGAAGCTAACATATATTATTTCCCAAGGAATTCTCTTCGGACTATTGAGCATCACTTCTGAAGTTGATGATGTTTGAAATATGATGGAAAAAGGTATGCTTTTTGGTTCTTATTATATTACATGAAGTTCTACTATATTGTCGGTGTTCAAAAGTTATAGTTCTCTATTTGCAGTATCTTCAAGGGAGCACGGTTTTGATACTTATTTATTGATGATATGCAAAGAATTGTGTAATACCAAATTTTTGTTAGATTTCACAGGCACGGGTACCTTGCAGCTTGTGGTTGGACCAGAAGGACGAGCAGCTGGTGTTGAACACATACTAGTGTTGGTTGCTTCATCTACTGAAAACATCAAGAAAAGTGCAACAACCCCACTACCAATGGATCCCTCACGATTCATATCGCTGGTAAGTAGAACAAGTTTGAACTTTGGCCATATACTTTGCTTCTATCTATGCTTTTAAATACTAGTCCAGATGAAAGTATAGACTCACATTTTTCAGGTTTTGCTTATATAAATATTTAATAGAAGAACCTTATTAAGCTATGTACCCAAGAGATGTTGGCATGTTGGAGAAGAGGAATGTAGGAATATAACCAATTACAGTTAATCAAGAAACAGAACAATGCTGACTGGTCAATAGATGATCCTGAGATGCATGCTAATGAAATGAGCATAGAATGCCTTGGCATGGACAGATCTAGAGGATTAGTTAAATAATGTCCAAACCAAAAAAAGATCATGGGTTTGCTAATGAATTGATTATGGCATAGACCGGGCAATGTTTTCTAAGAGCAGATACTCACTTTCTTGATTAACCATTGTTGGCATGCTCTAATGAATTCCATGCCTCTTTTCTTCCAGCTTTTTGATATTTGAGTACAATACACGAGGGTTAGTGTATACTAAGAAAAAATAATTATTTCTGCTGTTTATATTGGTACTGTAGCCTCACTGAAATTTCCTTCCACTCTAAAATCATTTCAGTTTATGCTTACCATTGCATAGATCTAAGATTCCATGGATATAAATTTAACATTAAGTTTCAGTTCATTGATATGGTTAACTTAATCTGGTTTTGGTTGGTCTTTTCAGGCAACGATGGATTACTTGAACGGTTTGCTGGCGTTTTAGAGTTCTCTGACAGCGGGAAGAACAATTTTTGTGCTCACCTATCATGTTTATCAACTTCTGCAAAAACTTTGGGCACTGCCGTTAGACATCCCTATTGTTCTTTACCCATTGTGTTTTATGAACTTATGTTTTCTTTCATGAGACAACAGTGTTTGCCATATGGTTGTCATATATGTTGTCTAAAGTGAAATGTTGCAACATCCTGTGATGAGTCTTCTTTCTAACTGGGGTAATTTAGATAGTTTAAAAAGGGTGATTTATTAGATGGGGTCTCTTATGTCTTGTTGGGTTCTCATTTGTGCAAATATTATGTCATATTCAGCTATGTGAATGTATCACTAGTACGACATCTTATTGTGCTATCTAAAATGTCCCAGAAAATGCATTTTTTTAACTATTTTATCATGCTATATCTTGAATTTCCGTGGAAAACACATTTAATTTTTTTATTACCAAAAATTAAACCAGTAACAGGCAGAATAGTGTGCCTGTCACTATAAAGCCCCATAGGGTCGCGGCCTTCAATCGCAACCAGTGACATGCATCTCTTATGCCTGTCACTAGTACATGTTATTAGTGACAGGCACTTGCCTGTCACTAGTAACCTCATACTAGTGACTAGTTATCAATGACAAGCGCTTTGCCTGTCACTAATGGGCCATTTGAGCCTGTCATTGGTAGCCTATTCTGCAGTAGTGATATTCATTTTCCTAATTTAAAAATAAATATTAAATGTTTTATTGTGTCAGTGCTGACGTCAACATGGCACAGATGCACGCAATAGACTTTTCATACCCAGTCTAATCTACCCGCCACTGACTAGTGGGCTTATGCCACGTAATATCCAGAAATTTATTTATTATAGAAATGATTATCGAAAAAATAAAGAAAAATATTTATGACATCATGGTGACGTCAGCAATGGATTTGCTCACAGGTTGAGCACAAAATCCATCAACCGGCTGCGCGCGGGGCTTCATGGTTAGGTCAGTTGGAGAGAGGGGAGTGAGGCGAGTCGATGGGTTCCGTCGGTAGAGCAAACCAATAAACGAGGATGAAATCAGAGGGGTGTGTAATTACGAGTAGCTCACCCTGAAGTTGTAGAGCGTGATGGCGAGACCGGAGGGGCATTGCAGCGGCGGGAATCGACGATGAACGACGATGATTGGCGGTGGAGGTGATAGGTCGATTCGTTCGACTGGGATCTCGCCTGCTTCCACGACTTGGCTAGGAAGAATGAGGACAGTGATACGAGTCGAATGGTGCCCTGAGGAAGGTTAGGTGAGCTCGGGAACGGCGGACGGGAAGAGAACCGGAGCTAGGGTTTCGGCGTCCTCTGCGGGAAGAAGGCGAAGAGAAGAAATAGGGCACGGTGGGGTTCCTCCGGCGGCGTAGGGCTTACTTATATACCATGTAAGCGGCAGCGTGTATCGCAGCGCCGAGGTGGCCAATCGGGCGGTCGCCGGAGCTCCACCGAGCTGCTTCGCCGTCGCTGCTTTCTAGCGAAAGGAAGAAGAAAGGAAAAGAACGACGAATCGGTACGGGCTTTAAGTGGGCTGCGCATGGGCCAGCGTGGGCTGCTGCAAAGGTTGCGAAGCGGTTTTCTCTAGCTGCTCGCGAGCGTTAGATAGGCGTGAGGATGTTTGCTGGGCTGTGGGTTGGCTGCTCCTTCTCTTTTTCTTATCCTTTTTTCCAATTTCTGTTTTCTTTTATATTTATAAATTCATTTCAAACTTGATTTCTACAAGAGTTTTAAAATGTCCAGAAATTTTATACGACATTGATAAATAATAGAGGTTAATTATAACCCACTCCTCTACAATTTTTGTTGTATCTACAAAATATATTATGATATGAAGGGTTCTTTTATTTAATAAAGTAAATATAATTTTGGGTTTTAGGGTTTATTTCCTATAAGACAATCTTATGGAAATGATTTGTATAACCACTAAAAGAATATATTAATAGTGGTTTAAGAGACTAATAATGTGTGATGGTGAGTGATAGGCATGGAATATATATATATATGACCTCTTTTAATAACTATATTAGATGTTGGTTTAAATCCTGGTTTTATAATATGATGATTTGGATCCCAAGGTTCTCCCTATTTGGTGATTTCACCAAAACTAATTCTGCTTGTTTTGTAGAGTTTAGAATTACTACAGAACATTTTTAGTTAGGTGATGATGAATCCATAATAATCATTGGTAGAGAAATACTAAGGTTTATTCAAATATAGGTATATGGGTTTTGAGACAATAAAGCAAACCCAAGCTTTCATCTATAAACATTCATCTCATTCTTTAACTACCTTTTGGGAAGTTTCACTTGTTCAAGGGATGTTATCCTTACCTACTATAGGAAATGGTTTCCCTATCCATTTGACTCCAGGGTTTTGAATAATGAAGTAGACATGTGTCTTCTCATGTTTACATGTATAGCTAGTTAAACGTTTCTGAAGAATTCTTACCTCAATACTTCACTAAGCTTATCTTGAGATAAGGAATTCCTTTCCTAAATATACTCTGAAAACTTTCTTATCTTATTCACAAAGATCACATGTCAACACCCGGATTTTTAATCCCAGATGCCTGTTATGCCATACATCGCAATCCCAGGATTACCATTTTTGCGAGACATAACAGATTGGATATCACAGTACATCATCCATTACAAACCATAATAAGGTCTTACAACAAATAAAGGATATCATGATCCAGTCTTAGTACAATCAAGCAACAAAATAAATAGCGTAGCGGTGGGGTCCATCTTCAGAGTCACATGCAATGCTGACGATGGGAGGTAGTCCTAGTTATCATAGCCATCCTAATGTCCTTCATCTTGGTAGTCTCCTTCATAGTATTTCCATAGGATTAGCCAGGGACAAAAGCCATGAGTACTCTTTAAGTACTCGCAAACAACCACTAACAAGTAGGATAGTTCTAGTAGGAATGCTAACTCTAAGTTTAATTGTGAAGTTAGGTTTGAAACCTAAGCTGAGTTCAGAAATAAAGAAAGATAAAAGAAGTTTGAAAACACATAAGTGGGAACTTAATTGTCATAGTCACATCTCTGTTGTGGTCAAGTTATGTCACAATTCATTTCATAAGTTGTTTTGAAAACATCTGACAACGAAACAGTATGGCCACTCCAACTGTCCATAACCGCGGACGCGGCTATTCGAATAGTTTGACACTCTGTAGAGGTGGTACATTTTCACCACAAGATTCGATACATCTGTCAGGGATAACCCTGAATCATCATACTTAGTATGCATATAATCAAACATAACCTTTCCTTTACACACCCTAGTATAAGCACCTCTCCTATGAGTATGGCCTCCCAGCCATGACCATCTGTGATCCTAGGCACTGCGTAGGTGAACAACATTGAGAGGTAGCCTCAGCTCAAACCTCTCCCGCGAGGGAACTAATACTAATGCATATAAACTTCCGGTTAAGCCTTACCCAATTCAGGTATTGTGGTTGTACAATAAAATTGGAATGGTATCGCATCCGAACCCAACCATCAGTTTTTATAAAAGGGCTAAAGCTCATGCCTCAACATTTTAATCATCATAAACCATTTGTGTTTCTCAACACATGTCAAAACATCTCTATAGAATGACTCATCATTCCAAGGTTTTCACAATTCATTTTCACCAAGTATTCCCATTTAAAGTGAATCAAGTTTTGGTTTAGTTCCAACTACTAAGTTAGGAGTGTTCACTAAGGTGGGATGCTAATCTCAATCTCATGCCATAGAAGGACATCTAAGTATAACTAGATACGTCAAGTTTTATACTCTTTATGCTACCTTTAAACAAGTAAAGGACTTTGGTAAAGTAATGAAGGTAAAGCTTGTAAATAAAACTCGGAGTAGGTATAATTCAAACTGGTATCACTAAAGCATGCCTAATGCCTTTGCTTAGGTTATCTAGCTTGCAAGGGTTAGCTGGCATTGTTAATGATGGCTTGCATAGTTAAGACACCTGCAAGTGTTAGCTTGCCTTGGGTAGTGTTGTGGTTGAAGTTTTCTTCCTCCTCCTCTTGGTAGAACTCCTCCTCTTCGTAGACTTGGTCGCTACTATCGTCTATAAATACATATGGAGTACACAATCACCAAACAATACTTAACTAGTCTACTTAGCACACTAAGGCATACATTTGATGATCTATTATCATCACAAGCATCATAAGGTTTAATGAACTAGTTTTATTCTTTTATTTGAGAAAAGTAATTTCTACTCATTGAAATTAACTAAGATTTAATATTCTCCAATTAAAATATGGGATCATGTGGACACATGTCATCACCACATATTCTAACATATGGGAATGTGATTTAAGGGTTGGATCACATTTGAATAAGTTTAAGTTTAATAATTAATGACTTAAAGTGACTAGAAATGCCTATATAGCATTCTTTTGGTACTAGTCCAAAGTCACTGCATGAAAACCTTAATATTATTACATATTCAAATAGGTATGGTTAAATGTGATTTTTTAGAGTTGGAAACAACTCAAAATCTACTATGGTTGATTCTATAAAAATGTTTGAATGTGCAAAAGCTTCTGTTTTGTTATTTTAACTAGGATAGATCTCTAACTCTAAATGATTTAAATCCAGCAGGCTTGGATAGTGAATTTGAGTAGCTTTATAAAAAATTGGAATCACTCAATTTGGATTTGTAAAACTCCCTGAATTGATTTTTAAACTAAGGGACAAAATTGATTCTAAGTCTAAATAGAAAAATTCTAATTTGAATTACTCGGTCAGCGCGGGAAACTAAATTGGCCGGGCCAGTGGCGCTCCGCGGCGTAGAGGGCGACTGATAGGGGGGTCCCGCATGTCAGCGGCACTTAAAACCCGAAGCGGTACGGGGCGATCTGCGCCACACGATTAGAACACAGATCAACGGCTCACGGTCGTTGTCGACGACGAACTCTCTCGCCGGCGAGACTGAACCCTAAACGGTCGCTGGGGGTCTACTGGGGACGTACCAGGGCTCCAGCTAGTGCGGCGAGGCGGGCAAACGAACTGGTGGACGACGACGGGCTCAAGCGAGGTTGCGGCAGGGGCTGAGGTGGACGGAATCGACGGGAGCTTCTCCTCCTCTGAAGTGGCTACCTCCAGTGAAATTCTGGCGAATAGCGGCTCGAGCGAGAGAGGGAAAACGGTTAGTGGAGAGGGGGGAGTGAGATGGTGTGTAGAAATGGTGCTGGGGTGGCCTCCTTATATAGGCTCGATGAGGGGACCGGCGAGTGTGGGCTGGCGTCTCCGGCGAGGGCGGTACAGAGGGCTACCAGCGTGGGCGTGGTAGGCAGACGGTGGGCGGTCTGCTGGCGGTCCTCTACAGCGTAATGGCACGGCTAGGGGCGGTGCCTAACGGTCGGGAGCTTCCCACGCACTGGGAGACAAAGGCGGTGCTCGACGCGGCTCCCGGCGACTGTGGGTCGCGTGGCGGTGCACGGCCGTGTCTAGCGGGATGTGATACATTGCAAATGTAGCTATAATTTTTTATGTTCCATGCTTGGTTTTATCTACTTTCTTGTGTTTTGTCCACACTTTGGAGTACTTTTCATATGATTTCTTGGACTAACCTATTATCAAGAGCCCCAGTGCTAGCTGCCTGTTTTCTGCTGTTTTTGGTTCCAAGAAAATCAGAAAATGAATATTCTCGGAATTGGACGGGACAAAAGCTAAAGTTGATATTTTACCGGAAGACTCATGGAGCTAGAATACGAGACGGAGGAGGGCCAGGGCCTGGCCACAGCATGTGGTGGCATGGGCTATCCCTGGCCGTGCCACCAGGTGGTGTGGGCCCCTCTGGCCTCCACCGACCTTGCCCTTTCGCCTATATATTCCTCCCAATGCGAAAACCCTAAATAATCAAGCCTCCAGCCACGAAACGTTCCGCAGCGCCGCCGCCACCAAAGGGGAGATTCGGGGGACAGAAAGTCTCTGTTCCAGCACCCTGCTGGGATGGGGAAGTGCCCCCAAGAGCCATCTCCATCGATCTCCACCACCATCTCCATCACCATTGTTGATTCCCATGATGAGGAGGGAGTAGTTCGCTCTCGAGGCTAAGGGTTCTACCGGTAGCTATGTGTTCATCTCTCTCTCTCTATGCATGATCTTATTGAGATCATGAGCTTGTAATCTATAGATCTACCTTGCTACTCAAGTGCTTTAATGAATCTCTGCTCTCCCCATGTGTGTGAAAATGATAGCGTGCTCACCATTGTGGCACTTAGGCTAGAGATTACAAATACTAATTATGAGTTATATTTGGAGTTGGATGTCTTTATGAAATTGTGATGTTTGTTGGACTCATCTAGTACTCAAGGTGTTAGTGTGGGGTTTTCTAGATGGGAAAGGCTTACTTTGAGGTGTGCTGTTATAGCCCTACCATCGATTAGAGTGTTCAATCGGAGAGTAGTTAAGAGTAGTATCATGAAGATAATATATTTATGAGAGAGTGTTCACTAGTGAAAGTATGATCCCTAGGCCTTGTTTCTAAGCACTGAAACACCGTTTGCTATTAGATCTATTACATGTTTGCTTGCTGCCATCTTTATTTCAGTTTTGCTTTAGTCTTTTCCACGCCATCTAGCTATTTTCTATCGCTGTTACCACTTATAATTATCTATACCACTTGTATTTCACTATCTCTTCACCGAACTAGTGCACCTATACACCTGACAAGTGTATTGGGTGTGTTGGGGACACAAGAGACTTCTTGTATCTTGATTGCAGGGTTGCTTGAGAGGGAATACCTTTGACCACTTCCTCCCTGAGTTCGATAAACCTTGGGTGATCCACTTAAGGGAAAACTGTTCTACAAACCTCTGCACTTGGAGGCCCAACAACTATCTACAAGAATAGAAGTGCGTAGACATCAGGGTGCTGGGTTGATGGCGGAGCGGCGTGCGCGATTTGGTGTCGAGGCATGGTCTGAGGCGTGCTGGTGGCGATCACGCTCTGGCACACTCTGGCTGCACGCAGAGAGAAAGGGCGGCGAGGCTCTGGGTGGTCCAGTGGCTATCTGTGGCCGTGGGGTGGACCGTGGGTGGCGGTGAGGTCACGCCTCACTCCCTGGAGCGGTGGAGAAGGGCTGGCAGTCTGCTGCGGCCCGGGCACGATCGACGCGATCATGGAGTCGGGGCGGCATGGCACTGGCGCCAGGGGCTAGGGATAGGGGTGGTTTTGGTCTGGTTGGGCCTGGGGGAGACCAAGGTGATCAATGCACACCAATTGGGTCGACAAGATTTGCTCCTAAACAGTATTACTTAGGCCAATAATTCTCTGCCTGCCACCTGTTCGATCAAATGGCCGCATGAGAGAAAGTTTTGAATTTTTGAAAGATTTTTGGTGGAGTGGTATAACTTATGCTTGAGCATCTAGGTTTGCTTGGGATTTTGAAACGGAGTTCATTTGAGTAGTTTTTGAGAAAGTGGCATCTAGATATATGAACTAGATTCAATTTTCGACTATCATTTAAAATTAGTGTTTGAAGGTTTTTGGGAGATCACAAGGTGGGCCTTGGTACATCACTACTTGTACTAGCAAGGGGTGCAAAGATCCACAATTGTTTCTTTTAAGATTTGAGTTCTAGGAATAGCCAAAGTGGGCTATGTGATTAAAATGGGAAAAGTGACCATTTGCTTATTTAATTCTTTTTGATTTTTTTTTCTTTGGGATTTTCTTGGGGATGATCTAGATGATGTGTAAATCACCTTAGAGTCATTTTACAATCAATTGATCACTCAATCATGGCAATTCAAAACAACTCCAATTTAAATGCACACACATATGAATGCTTAAAGATTTTTAAATAGAAAAAAAGTTTTTGTTAACCCTAAATTGGGTATATTTGATCTTGATCACTATTATTAAAGTTTTGGGATGTTACAAACCTTCCCCCTTAAACAAAATCTCGTCCCCAGATTTAAGAAAGAAAACTAGGAACTAAAGAGATCTGGGAACTCAATCCTAATGTAATCTTCTCGCTCCAAAGTGGCTTCTTCTTCGGTATGGTTGCTCCATTGAATCTTGAGAAATTTGATACTCCTGGTCCTTGTAGTTCTGTAGGCTTCCTCCAAGATACGGATGGGCACTTCATGATACATCAGATCTTTGTTGATATCAACAGCTCAGTGATCTATGTTCTTGAAAACTTCAGTCTTCTCTGGCACTTCTAGGCATTTGCAAAGTAATGAGATATGGAACATATTGTGGATGGCTGACATCTCCTCTGGCAGTTCCAGTTGATAAGATACTTCTCCTCGACGGTTCAGAATCTTGATCGGTCCGATATATCTAGGGGCTAACTTTCCTTTCAGACTAAAATGCTAGGTTCCCATCAATGGCGAAACCTTGAGATACACAAAATCTCTGACATTGAAAGTCAGGTCTCTCCTTCTCTTGTCAGCATAACTCTTCTGTCTAGATTGGGCGGTCTTGAGGTGCTCATGGACTTTGTGAACCTTCTCTTCGGCTTCTCGGAGAATGTCGTCTCCAAAACTCTGACTCTCTCCTACTTGCGACCAATTCAAAGGGGTGCGACACTTTCTTCCGTATATAGGAACTCAAATGGGGCCATTTGCAAACTGGCTTGACAACTGTTGTTATATGAGAATTCTGTGAAAGGCAGGCAGTCTTCCCATTTTTATCCATATTCCAACGCACAAGCCCTTAACATATCTTCTAGGATTTGGTTGACTCTTTCAGTCTGTCCATCGGTTTGTGGTTGATAAGCTGTGCTGAAATTCAACTTGGTTCCTAATCCTTCTTGGACTTTCTGCCAAAATATCGAGGTAAATTGAGTTCCTCGATATGATAATATGGTCTTGGGGGTTCCATGAAGACTGACAATTCTAGCAATGTATAACTCTGCTAGCTTTGAACTCTGGTAGGTTGTCTTGACAGGTATAAAATGAGCTACTTTGGACAGTCTATCAACGATGACCCAAATTGAGTCATTTCCCCTACTAGAAGTAGGTAAACTGGTGATAAAGTCTATTCCGACGGAATCCCATTTCCATTCCAGAATCTGTAAGGGTTGCAACAGTCCTACGGGTCTCTGATGTTCCGCTTTGACTCTCTGACAGATATCACACTTGGCGATGTAGCTTCCGATTTCTCTCTTCATCTTGTGCCTCCAAAATTGCTCTTTCAAATCTTGATACATCTTCGTTCCTCCAGGGTGGATAGAATAAAGAGTATCATGAGCTTCTTGCATGATAACTTGCTTCAGCTCCAAATCTGCTGGCACACAGATACGACCTTTGTACCATAGAACTCCTTCGTCTTCGGTGAATCCAGGTACCTTTCCTATACCAATACGACGTTTGATTCCATCGACACTTTCATTTCCCTTCTGGGCTTCCTTGATTTGGATAATCAAAGTAGGTTGAAGTTCAATGCTAGCTAAGAATCCTTTGCTAACTAGCTCAGTCCTGAACTACTCCAACTCCTCATACAAACTTGGTTGCTTCTCCTTGATCATGGTGTTTAGCCTACACGACAATCTGCTAAGAGCATCCTCTACCACATTGGCTTTGCCGGGGTGATAGTGAATGTCAAGGTCATAATCCTTGATTAAATGTATCCATCTCCTTTGCCTCATATTCATCTCCTTCTGAGTGAAAATATACTTCAAGCTTTTGTGATCTGAGTAAATCTCACAGCGATTACCCATCAGATAATGATGCCATGACTTCAGTGCCAAAACTATGGCTGCTAACTCAAGATCATGGGTAGGGTAGTTCTGCTCATGCTACTTCAGTTGTCGAGACAAATAAGCGATAAATTTGCCTTCTTGCATCAATACACATCCGAGACCAATCTTGGATGCATCACAATACACATCAAACGGCTTCTTGATATCTGGCATGATCAATATTGGGGCTGAAATCAATCTCTTCTTCAGCTCCTTGAAACTGGCTTCACATTTGTTGGTCCATTCGAACTTCTTGTCCTTCTTCAACAATTGGGTCATGGGTCGGGCGATACTCGAGAATCCTTCTACGAACTTGCGGTAATATCCCGCTAATCCGAGAAATGCACGGACTTGGGTTTGAGTGGTTGGGGCTTCCCATTCTTTGACATCTTTGATCTTGGCGAGATCAACAGCGACTCCTCCGGCAGACACAATATGTCCTAGGAATCCTACTTCTTTCAGCCAAAACTCACATTTGCTGAACTTGGCATACAGCCGATGCTCTCTAAGGGTTTCAAGGATGATCCTCAAATGTTTGCCATGCTCTTCTTCGGACTTGGAGTAGATACGGATATCGTCGATAAACACAACGACAAACTTTTCTAGAAAATTAATAAAGATCTTATTCATGATATTCATGAAATAAGCAGGGGCATTGGTTAATCCAAAAGACAGAACCTTATACTCGTATAAACCATAACGAGTAGTAAAGGCGGTCTTCGGAATATCCGTTGCATGATTCTTAAGTTTTTGATAATTAGTCCTAAGATCAATCTTAGAGAATACATTTGCTCTAGTAAACTAATCAAATAGATCCTCTATCTTTGGCAAAGGGTACTTGTTCTTGATTGTGACGGCATTCAGCTTCCTGTAATTGGTGCACATATGGTTGCCTCCATCTTTCTTGTCGACGAATAACACTGGCGATCTCCATGGTGATGCGCTTGGTTGAATCAAGCCTGTTGCCAACATAGCATCTAGCTGCTTCTTCAATTCCACTAACTCTGAGGGGTTCATGCTATATGGTCTCTGGGCTATGGGTCCGGTTCCGGGGATTAGCTCAATAATGAACTCAATATACCTATCCGGGGGCATACTTGGAAATTCATCTAGGAATACGTCGGGGTATTCATAGACTACTCTAACTTGGTCAATGGTAGGCAGGGCTAGACTCTTGTTACAATTGAATTGACGGGGCAGGGTTTCAGATATATGCTCTATTAAGACTCCAGAGCTACTGGTCATTGTGATGGCTTTCTTGGCACACTCTATCAATCCTTTATGCGTTGACATCCAATCCATTCCTAGTATTACTTCCAAACCTTTGGTTCCAAGTACTATTAGGTTGGCATAAAAATCTATCCAATGTATTCTGATAGGCACAACTTTGCAAATTTTTCTAGCTTTTGTAGTTGAACCAGGGATTTGAACTATCATGACATGCTTCAAGTTGGTTGGGTGAATCTTACTAGTGCATGCAAATTCTTTGGTGACAAATGAGTGCGATGCTCCAGAATCAAACAATACTCTTGCTAAAACTGAGTTGACAGAAAACATACCCAGCACTACATCTGGCGCTTCTTGGGCTTCTTCAGCGTTCATGTGGAAGAGACGGCCGTTGCGGTTGTGAGGGTTCCCTGGGGTGAATCTTCTTCCTGGTTGAACACGATGCTGCTGTTGAGCTAGGGCATTCACATTTGCAGTGGCGGCAATCTTCTTAGGGCACTCATTGGAATAGTGACCCATCACTCCACACTCGAAACAAGTGATCTGAGACTTGTCTTTCGCTGCCATGGGCACAACATTACTTCCAGTTCTGGGTGCAGTGTTGTTGTTGTTGTTGTCGTTGCTCTTGGGAGGTGCACAATTGAAATTGCTGGTGTTTCCGGGGTGATTGTTGTTTCCTCTCGACTTCACATTTCCTCCGCTATGGTTGGGGTAGCTTGGGCGAGACATTGGGGGTCGATTGTTCCTCGGTGCATATCCCGTAGAAGGGTTGGGACGGTACTTCTTGTGACTGTTGGATCTAGCTTAGTGCATCATACGACGTTTGCGGTTGTCGTTTGTTTGGTTAAGCTTCCTTTACATCCGAATGGTAGAGTCGACTCGCACTTCGAGATCCTAGAAATAGATGTTGACGAGGACAGTCTGCATCTCATCATGCAGTCTGTTTAGGAATCTCTCCTTCTTCTTGGCCTCCGTGTTGATCTCATCAGGTGCATAACTGGCTAGGGACAATAATCTGTCACGGTACTCCACTACAGTCATTCTACCCTGCTTCAACTCTCTGAATTCATCCCTCATTCTGGTGACTAGACCCTGCGGCATGTGGGTGCGGCTGAACTTAATTTTGAAGGCTTCCATGTCATCACTTGACCATGGTTCATTGTGCGGATGCTGTTCCACCATGCTCTTGCATCTCCTGCCAAATAGTGGGTGGCAAAAAGAACTTTCTCGTTGGCATCCACTCCTGCTACTTCTAAGTTGTTCTCCATTGTCTGCAACCACTCATCAGCATCCAGGGGGTTCTCTAAAGTACTAAAGATTGGGGGATTGGTATTCTGGAAGTTTTTTAGTTTGGATCCATGATGATCCTGATTTCCATGGTTCTGGTTGTTGTGAGCCATCTGGGAAATCTGCTGCAGTGTTGCTAAATTCGCTTGGCGCTCTGCCCTGCTTGCTTCACGGTCCGCAATGAGAGTCTGCAGAATCTGTAGGATTGGGTCTTGCGATGAGCTGCTCCCTCCTTGGTTTCCACGAGTCATCGTAAGATTGAGGTAGATAAAGGGGTAAGAGGGAAAGTTCTATGGTTCATGGTTTTGATTTAAAGCTAAAACTTCGAGTTTGACTCAAGTTTTTGCAATTAACTTCTTTTCATTCATTCAAGCAAAGCACACGATACAAACACACACACACACCACAACATCAAAGGAAACAGATGGTTTTAAGAACAATTTTGTAAGCTACGATACAATGGGATCGATACTCCTCATTCTACGATAGTGCTCTAGTGCATCTACTCATCATCGATGAAGTCGGATTCGTCATCGTCGGTGTAGAAGTCCATGGTATCTTCCTCCAGAAAGTCATCATCATTGCTGAGGTAGGAGTCAATATCCCCTTGGATATCTTCACATTCCTCTTCTTCTTCCTTTCCGGCAAGCTGAGCTTCTTGCTCCTTGATGGTATTCTCGAGGTCGGCCACCTTCTTGCGAAGACGGTCGGTGGTGCGATCCTTCTTTGCACACTGATGGCGAAGAGACTGACGATCCTGGACTAGTAGTGAGAAAGTCTGGGCCTTCTAGGCTGCAATGGCGAGGTTGTTGTTGGCGACCTCTCTAGAATTGTCCAACTCCTTCTGTCTGTCGTACAGTAGGAAGTCGAGGTTCTCCACTTGACGCTTCAATATTGGGTGGCTTGGCATCTCTAGAAGCATTCCCATGGAATCACGCCTTGCATAGTGAACAAAGCGGGTTCCTTGGATTAGGTTGACACTCGGGGCACACAAACGTGCGAGAGCTTCATGCATTGCCCTGGCTAATCCATCTAGCCAGTTGTTCTCTCTCACCGAGAACTAAATCCTCGCAGATACTGGTGCTTCTATCTTGCCTCGAAGATCAGCAGTCCCTAGCCATTGTAAATCTCCTCCTGGTGGACTCGGGAGTTGAGCTCCAAGGAATTCCGAATGAGGACGCTCCAAGAACTCAGACAATGCATCCAAATCTCTCTCGAAGATCAGTTGGCCTCCGTTGCCCAACTGGAAGAACTTGCTGTATTGGGCTTCCATCTATAAGAATTTAGGATGAGAAAGTTAGTGAAGTGATCAAGTGTGTCAAAGTTTTATGTAGTAATGTAAGAATTTGGAGGAACATAAAAATTTTGAAAGCAAGAATTCCCAAGGGTAAGAGAGGAAATAGTTTTCATAAGTACTCACTTTGGTTTTTGAAACTAAGTTTTTGTTCGGACGTCCATTCTAACTAGGGTCTCCTATGGTCAGGATGGCTCTGATACCAACTTGTCAACACCCGGATTTTTAATCCCAGATGCCTGTTATGCCATACATCGAAATCCCAGGATTACCATTTTTGCGAGACATAACAGATTGGATATCACAGTACATCATCCATTACAAACCATAATAAGGTCTTACAACAAATAAAGGATCTCATGATCTAGTCTTAGTACAATCAAGCAACAAAATAAATAGCGTAGCGGTGGGGTCCATCTTCAGAGTCACATGCAATGCTGACGATGGGAGGTAGTCCTAGTTATCATAGCCATCCTAATGTCCTTCATCTTGGTAGTCTCCTTCATAGTATTTCCATAGGATTAGCTAGGGACAAAAGCCATGAGTACTCTTTAAGTACTCGCAAACTACCACTAACAAGTAGGATAGTTCTAGTAGGAATGCTAACTCTAAGTTTAATTGTGAAGTTAGGTTTGAAACCTAAGCTGAGTTCAGAAATAAAGAAAGATAAAAGAAGTTTGAAAACACATAAGTGGGAACTTAATTGTCATAGTCACATCTCTGTTGTGGTCAAGTTATGTCACAATTCATTTCATAAGTTGTTTTGAAAACATCTGACAACGGAACAGTATGGCCACTCCAACTGTCCATAACCGCGGACACGGCTATTCGAATAGTTTGACACTCTGCAGAGGTGGTTGATACATTGCAAATGTATCTATAATTTTTGATGTTCCACGCTTGGTTTTATCCACTTTCTTGTGTTTTGTCCACACTTTGGAGTACTTGTCATATGATTTCTTGGACTAACCTATTAACAAGAGCCACAGTGCCAGCTGCCTGTTTTATGCTGTTTTTGGTTCTAGGAGAGTCAGAAAATGAATATTCTCGGAATTGGACGGGACAAAATCCAAAGTGCCTATTTTTCTGGAAGTCATCAGATGCCAGAATATGAGACAGAGAGGAGCCAAGGGGCCACCACACCATCTGGCCGCGCGGGCCAAGCCTGGCCGCGCCAGGGGGTGGTGTGGCCAGCCCAGGCACCCCCTCGACCTCTCCGTCCGCCTATATATTGCCCTCGGGACGAAAACCCTAAGGACCCGATAAAAAATCCACGAAAGAGTCTGTAGCCGCCGTCATCTCCATCCCTAGATCGGGAGGGATCTCAAGCTCTTCCCGACACCCTGCCGGAGAGGGGAATTCACCCTGGAGGCCTTCTTCATCACCATGCAAGCCTCCGGTGTGATGCATGAGTAGTTCATCCTTGGACTACGGATCCATGTAGTAGCTAGATGGCTGGTTCTCCTCCTTTGTGCTTTCATGTCTAGATCTTGTGAGCTCCGTTCATGATCAAGATCATCTATTTGTAATTCTGCATGTTGTGTTTGCGGGGATCCAATGGATATTGAGATGCTATTTCAGATTGATTATTGATTATATCATGTCTTTGTTATTTGTGATCTTGCATGCTTTCCATTGTTAGTAGCTATCCTGGCCAAGTAGATGCTAGCAACTCCAAGAGTTAGTATTTATGCTCGATAGTGGGTTCATGCCTCTAGTAATATGGGGAAGTGACATAAATCTCTAAGGTACTAGATGTGCTGTTGCTACTAGGGATAAAACAACAATCCTTTGTTCATAGAACAATCGTATTGTTTACTTTACACGCAATTTGTAAAGCAATAATCTGCTGCTTGGAACTTAATACTAGAGGGGGTTCGGATGATAACCTAAAGGTGGATTAGTAGTCATAGATGCAGTTGGATGGCGGTCTATGTATAATGTTGTAATGCCCAATCAAGTCTCAAAGGAGTCAAGATGATTAGTATATGCATGTATTGCTTTCTCGATGTTTGTCAATTTCCCCGCTGTAATTTGTTCACCCAGCATGTTATCTATCTTAAGGAGAGCCACCTCTAGTGAACTATAGATCCCGGTCCTTTTCTTTACATACAATCTATAAACTGTTTGCTGCTTTGTGTTTACTTTATGCAAACTATTACTTCCTTCCATTCAATACGTTTAATCTTTTGTTTTCAGAAAAACATGGTGAGATTGACAACATCATCGCAAGTTGGGGACAAAGTTCTGTGGTTGTGTTGTGCAGGTCTCCACGTTGCTACTAGCACCGGTAGTGCGCCCTACCAAGGCTCAGCTAGCAACGCGTTTGGGGTGTTTCCTTGCTCCTACTGGTTCGATTAAACCTTGGTTTCATAACTGAGGGAAACTTGCTGCTGTGCTCATCATACCTTCCTCTTGGGGTTCCCAACAAGCGCTACATCAACACCGAGCCATCAAGCATTTTTCTGGCGTCGTTCCCGGGGAGTAAAGGACATCTTCACAAGGGGATTCCCTCATAACTAATCTCTTTACTTTGTTATTTTTTTGCTTAGTTTCTTTTTGCTTAGTTTGCTTGTTTCTTATTTCAAAAACACACAAAAATTAGTTCTACTAGTTTGCTTTCTTATTTTGAAAACACACAAAAATTAAGTCTCCTTTAGTTGTTGCCTCTTCCTTAGCCCACCATGTTGATCCCTAAATTCACCCTGAAAGATCTTTCAATTGGTAGTGGTTCCATAATTGGGAAAGATAATATTGAAGAATTCTTTAATCATGTTAGTAAGCATGAAGATACTGAGGATAGATCCCTTGCAGAACTTTCTCCAAACTATAAGATTACTGCAGCTTCTTTAATTCACATGTTAGAAGCTAGGTTTGTTAACCTCAAGCCCTTAATGCAAGTAATGTTTCTCAAGCTTAAAGAAATTGAGGAACCTGAAAAGAGGGATTTTATTCTAGAAACTTTGTTTAAGGAGTTCTATGATGTTGCCAAGGAAGCTAGGAAAGTCTTTGAACATTTAAATATGATAGGATCATGTGTAGATGTAGTCTTTGAACCTAATGGGGAGGAACCTAAGATACCAATACCCTTTAAACTAACAGCAATACATTAAGCCATAGAAAAGAATCTTGATTGGATTATTCCTGAAAACCCTTTTGATGAAAATAGTGAACCTAATAGCATTGATAGAGGATCCTCTAAAACTTATTTGGATGATATACCTTGCCTTGTTGAAGATATTTCTGGTATTAATCTTAATGCTTCTTCATTTGAGAACACTTGATTCTTTCTTGCTTCTTATGCCCAACTTAAAGGCGTTAAAGAAAAGTACTTATTGGGAGATAACCCAAAAGTTTTAGATGAGTCTTGGAAGTTATTACCTCTGTAATAATCCCACCTTATCCTTTTTATTTGCTTTTTGTGCCAAGAGTAACCACTAATGAGAGAGAAGTAATGATTGGGAAAGTTGATGTCCCGAAACAGATTTATGTGCTTCACCGTAAACATTCGTGTACAATCTCTGAACATATTTTTGAGGCGTGAATTTTTGTGCTTCTGCCCCAGGTTGTTATCTAACTTTCGTTAGTTCAACACTTTTTGATTTGAGCAACATAAGATCTTGTAAAAAAATTCGTTTTCACCTGCTGGTCTGTTTTGACAGATTTCTGCCATTTTCTGTATTTGCTTCTTGTTGGTTCCATTTTGAGTTCTTTTGGGGAATTGAGCTTTTTTGAGGGAAGTGCTACAGTATATAGTGTTCTAATGGAAGTTTATTTGGTGTTAGAACTGAACCTTAAGACCTATTATCTCGAGTGCACTAATGTTGCTAATAAAGATTGTGTGAAGTTTTGTATGAAGGAAAAATTTCAAGTGTATGGAAGGAATAAGTAATGAGATGAATGATGGACTAAAGCTCAAGTTTGGGGATTCCACGCATGTCACCCCAAGAAATATCCAAGAAGTACAAGCATCAAAGCTTGGGGATGCCCAAGGCATCCCCTTCTTCATCAATAAAAATCCCAGGTTTCTTCCAAACGCTTCATTTTTATTGTTTCATGCACAGTTGTGTTATTCTTGGACCGTCTTCTTTTTCGTTTTCGTTTTGGTTTTTCGTTTGCTTGGTTTTATTAGTTTGCTGAATAAATTGGTTGGACCCCCTCTTTCATACATTGGTTTGCAAATAGTTTGGTTTGGTTTGGTTTGGAAAAGAGTAGGAAAGTTCATGCTTATGTGGTAAAAAGAGCTCGTTTTTGACTGTGGCCTATGCTTTGTCATGCCATGCTTGATATTGTTTTGGCTTTATGCTTAGTATTCTTTGCTGTAGCATGACTTGTTATAAACTATTGAGATTGCTTAATGTGCCTTGGATGAATCATGCGTTGTTTTAGCATATTAAAGCATAGTATAGTGGTATTCTCCTTTGATGCTCACACCATGTTATGACTATCTCAAGTCACCATAGCCTTTATGATCCTTTAGTTTTCAACTTGTAGTATCACTTTATCCTTTGATCAATGATGTTTTGTCGCTCTGCATGATTATGTCCATTATTGCTCTCTTAGTTTGTCACTCCCAGTCTTTTGCTAGCCTCCACAGCCAAGTATGAGTTCCTCTCATGCATCCAACTCCCTAAACCAAGTTATTCCAAAGAGTCCACCATACCTACCTACTAGCATATGCTATTCCAAGTATATTCATGCTTTCTTTTACCTTCCAAATAAAACTTGTTATGAGAAAACTAGTGATTAAAGCTCTCACGAACTTGGTGGCACACTTTACTTTTCTGCATTTAATAAACTTGAACCATTGGGTCCTCCTTTGTTGCGTATATTCTTGTGCTTTATAAGTTGAAATTAGCAGAACCATGTATCATGGGGAACGCTTTCAACATTGCACTTGTGCTTTGTACCCCGTTGATATCATATTCTTTTGCTCATGGATCCCGGCGGTGTGAAATAAAAGTGGAACTTGTAAGATCATGGAGTTTGTATCTGTGTTGGAGAAACGCCTGGGCCGCTAGCCTAAGCCATGCCTAATCATGGTTGAAACTTGCAACATCACCATAATGAGCACTCTATGAAGCATCCTCAGTAAAAACCTATGCAAATAGCAAATAAAAAGATCGCTAAGATGCTCATTGTCTGCTTGCCTTGTCATTTTGATTATGGGATAGCTCCTGTATCATGTGCAAGGGGTACCCCGTTAGCGGTTCTTTATGATACACATGTACTTAAAATGACAAGAGCTTACTTGTGACTAAAGTTGAGTAGCATGAGGTTCGGTCTTCGTAAGTAAGGGGCATGAAATTTCGGTTTATAACTGGTCAAGCATATCATCTTAGTTGTGTCACTTTAACCTTAATCACTTCAAGATGCTTATGATAGGGGCAATGAGATCTGAAAGCTATAAGTACCATAATTTTTGGAAGATCTTTATGAGACTTGAATCCCTACTTCCTTTTATGAAGGCCTTTCTTCCACCATTATATTGAGTCTCCACCTTCTACCTTTATGCACCTACTTTGAGAGCATAGTGGCCATTCTTAGTTCTATGTGCATTGTCCGAAGACTAGTTGATTGATGCATAACTTCATATTTCTTGTTTTAAACTATTTTTATCTAGTCACTCTTATGAACTTTGAAGGTGTCCTATGCATTTATATTTGCTACTCTATGAGGGACAAGCTGAATACTATTATGCTATGTTTTCTTTATGTGAAACAAACAAACGTCTTGCAAAGCATTGTTATTCATGAATCTTTTGTTTGTGCCTTTTCATGTTGCATCATAATTTCTTTGTCCTATTGCTAGAACTTTGTCTTTCATGCTATGATTGAAGTACTATGATCCCAGCTTTGAATGTTTTACAAATACTTTGATCAAGTCTTTGATGGTGCATGTCACCTCAAAAATTATTCTTTCTTTTTATCACTTACCTACTCGAGGACGAGCAGGAGTTAAGCTTGGGGATGTTCATACATTACAAATGTATCTATAATTTTTGATGTTCCATGCTTGGTTTTATCCACTTTCTTGTGTTTTGTCCACACTTTGGAGTACTTTTCATATGATTTCTTGGACAAACCTATTAATAAGAGCCAGAGTGCCAGCTGCCTGTTTTCTGCTGTTTTTGGTTCCAGGAAAGTCATAAAATGAATATTCTCAGAATTGGACGGGACAAAAGCCAAAGTGCCTATTTTTCCGGAAGTGATCAGATGCCAGAATACAAGACGGAGAGGAGCTAGGGGGCCACCACACCACCTGGCCACGCCAGGGGGTGGTGTGGCCAGCCCAGGCACCCCCTCGGCCTCTCCTTCCGCCTATATATTGCCCTCGGGACGAAAACCCTAAGGACCCAATAAAAAAATCCACGAAAGAGTCTGTAGCCGCCGTCATCTCCATCCCTAGATCGGGAGGTATCTGAAGCTCTTCCCGGCACCCTGCCGGAGAGGGGAATTCACCCTGGAGGCCTTCTTCATCACCATGCAAGCCTCCGGTGTGATGCATGAGTAGTTCATCCTTGGACAACGGATCCATGTAGTAGCTAGATGGCTGGTTCTCCTCCTTTGTGCTTTCATGTCTAGATCTTGTGAGCTTCGTTCATGATCAAGATCATCTATTTGTAATTTTGCATGTTGTGTTTGCAGGGATCTGATGGATATTGAGATGCTATTTCAGATTGATTATTGATTATATCATGTCTTTGTTATTTGTGATCTTGCATGTTTTCCGTTGTTAGTAGCTATCTTGGCCAAGTAGATGCTGGCAACTCCAAGAGTTAGTATTTATGCGCCATAGTGGGTTCATGCCTCTGGTAATCTAGGGAAGTGATAGAAATCTCGAAGGTACTAGATGTGCTGTTACTACTAGGGACAAACAACAATCCTTTGTTCACAGAACAATTGTATTGTTTACTTTACACACAATTCGTAAAGCAATAATCTGTTGCTTGCAACTTAATACTGGAGGGTGTTCGGATGATAACCTGAAGGTGGATTATTAGTCATAGATGCAGTTGGATGGCGTTCTATGTATAATGTTGTAATTCCCAATCAAGTCTCAAAGGAGTCAAGATGATTAGTATATGCATGTATTGCTTTCTCGATGTTTGTCAATTTCCCCGCTATAATTTGTTCACCCAACATGTTATCTATCTTAAGGAGAGCCACCTCTACTGAACTATGAATCCCAGTCCTTTTCTTTACATACAATCTATAAAATGTTTACTGCTTTGTGTTTACTTTCTGCAAACTATTACTTCCTTCCATTCGATACGTTTAATCCTTTGTTTTCAGAAAAACACGGTGAGATTGACAACCTCATCGCAAGTTGGGGACAGAGTTCTGTGGTTGTGTTGTGCAGGTCTCCACGTTGCTACTAGCACCGGTAGTGTGCCCTGCCAAGGCTCAGCTAGCAACACCTTTGGGGTGTTTCCTTGCTCCTACTTGTTCGATTAAACCTTGGTTTCATAACTGAGGGAAACTTGCTGCTGTGCTCATAATACCTTCCTCTTGGGGTTCCCAACGAGCTCTACATCAACACCGAGCCATCACTGGTACACTTTCACCACAAGATTCGATACATCTATCAGGGATAACCTTGAAGCATCATACTTAGTATGTAGATAATCAAACATAACCTTTCCTTTACACACCCTAGTATAAGCACATCTCCTATGAGTATGGCCTCCCAGCCATGACCATCTGTGATCCTAGGCACTGCATAGGTGAACAACATTGAGAGGTAGCCTCAGCTCAAACCTCTCCCGCGAGGGAACTAATACTAATGCATATAAACTTCCGGCTAAGCCTTACCCAATTCAGGTATTGTGGTTGTACAATAAAATTGGAATGGTATCGCATCCGAACCCAACCATCAGTTTTTATAAAAGGGCTAAAGCTCATGCCTCAACATTTTAATCATCATAAACCATTTGTGTTTCTCAACACATGTCAAAACATCTCTATAGAATGACTCATCATTCCAAGGTTTTCACAATTCATTTTCACCAAGTATTCCCATTTAAAGTGAATCAAGTTTTGGTTTAGTTCCAACTACTAAGTTAGGAGTGTTCACTAAGGTGGGATGCTAATCTCAATCTCATGCCATAGAAGGACATCTAAGTATAACTAGATACGTCAAGTTTTATACTCTTTATGCTACCTTTAAACAAGTAAAGGACTTTGGTAAAGTAATGAAGGTAAAGCTTGTAAATAAAACTCGGAGTAGGTATAATTCAAACTGGTATCACTAAAGCATGCCTAATGCCTTTGCTTAGGTTATCTAGCTTGCAAGGGTTAGCTGGCATTGTTAATGATGGCTTGCATAGTTAAGACACCTGCAAGTGTTAGCTTGCCTTGGGTAGTGTTGTGGTTGAAGTTTTCTTCCTCCTCCTCTTGGTAGAACTCCTCCTCTTCGTAGACTTGGTCGCTACTATCATCTATAAATACATATGGAGTACACAATCACCAAAAAATACTTAACTAGTCTACTTAGCACACTAAGGCATACATTTGATGATCTATTATCATCACAAGCATCATAAGGTTTAATGAACTAGTTTTATTCTTTTATTTGAGAAAAGTAATTTCTACTCATTGAAATTAACTAAGATTTAATATTCTCCAATTAAAATATGGGATCATGTGGACACATGTCATCACCACATATTCTAACATATGGGAATGTGATTTAAGGGTTGGATCACATTTGAATAAGTTTAAGTTTAATAATTAATGATTTAAAGTGACTAGAAATGCCTATATAGCATTCTTTTGGTACTAGTCCAAAGTCACTGCATGAAAACCTTAATATTATTACATATTCAAATAGGTATGGTTAAATGTGATTTTTTAGAGTTGGAAACAACTCAAAATCTACTATGGTTGATTCTATAAAAATGTTTGAATGTGCAAAAGCTTCTGTTTTGTTATTTTAACTAGGATAGATCTCTAACTCTAAATGATTTAAATCCAGCAGGCTTGGATAGCGAATTTGAGTAGCTTTATAAAAAAATTGGAATCACCCAATTTGGATTTGTAAAACTCCCTGAATTGATTTTTAAACTAAGGGACAAAATTGATTCTAAGTCTAAATAGAAAAATTCTAATTTGAATTACTGGGTCAGCGCGGGAAACTAAATGGGCCGGCCCAGTGGCGCTCCGCGGCGCAGAGGGCGACTGACAGGGGGGTCCCGCTTGTCAGTGACACTTAAAACCCGAAGCGATACGGGGCGATCTGGGCCACACGATTAGAACACAGATCGACGACTCATGGTCGTCATCGACGACGGACTCGTCGCCGGCGAGACTGAACCCTAATATATCGGCGGGGTCTACTGGGGACGTACCACCGCTCCAGCTAGTGCGGCGAGGCAGGCAAACGAACTGGTGGAGGACGGCAGGCTCAGGCGAGGTCACGGCAGGGGCTGAGGTGGACGGAATCGACGGGAGCTTCTCCTCCTCTAAAGTGGCTACCTCCGGTGGAATTCTGGTGAACGGCGGCTCGACCGGCTCCGGCGAGAGAGGGGAAACGGTTAGTGGAGAGATGGGAGTGAGATGGTGTGAAGAAATGGTGCTGGGGTGGCCTCCTTATATAGGCTCGACGAGGGGACCGACGAGTGTGGGCTGGCGTCTCCAGCTAGGGCGGTACAGAGGGCTACCAACGTGGGCGAGGTAGCGGACGCTGGGCGATCTGCTAGCGGTCCTCTACGGTGTAATGGCGTGGCTAGGGGCGGTAACTAATGGTCGAGAGCTTCCCGCGCTCTGGGAGACAGAGGCGACGCTTGACGCGGCTCCCGGCGACTTTGGGTCACGCGGCGGTGCACGGCCGTGTCTGGCGGGGTGCTGGGTTGATGGCGGAGCGTGATGACCCACAAGTAAAGGGGGTGTATCGCAGTATTTTCGATAAGTAAGAGTGTTGAACCCAACGAGGAGCAGAAGGTGCTGGCTAGTGGTATGGATCAGGAATTCTCTGCAAATACTTAGCAAACAGATTTTTAGGGTTTTTTGATAAAGCAAGTAAAAAATTACGAGTAAATAAAGGCCAGTAGGAATAAATGCAGCAAATGGCCCAATCCTTTATGAAGCAAAGGACAAGCCGGTGGTATTACTTAAGATGACCAAACACTCTCGAGGACACATGGGAAGACTGTCAAGTGCTTTTGCTTCATATAGTTGATTAATCTTCTTTAGCTTGCTAAGTGTTGTGTGGGTGAACCTGTGCTAATGTACCGACCTTCCTAGGACTAATACATACTTGTGATTATACCCCTTGTAAACATCCGTAAGTACAAGAAAGTAATTAAGGTAGAAACCTAACCACAACCTTAAACTCTAAGACCCTTACGTCCCTTGTGCAATGGTTTCCTAATGGGGGTTCAGGTTTCTGTCACTCTGGCAACCCCTACGATTAGTAGCCAAATACACAATGCATTCCCCCAGGACCATATGGGTGAAGTGTCATGTAGTCGACGTTCACATGACACCACTAGAAGAAGTACACCACAACTTAAATATCAAACTATTAAATCTTTCTCAACACAACTCCACTACTAACAACATGACTTCTCCCATGTTCTCAAGAACAAAACGAACTACTCAAAAGACATCATATGGATCATGATCAGAGATGGAATAATGATGTATAACAATCTGAACATAAACAATAATTCAATTGGTTCACTCAATAGCATCAACTACAAAGAGTAATTAACACCGGGAAAGTTTCCCCTATGAACTATGCAAGATTCAACTCAATTGTTACAGCAATATGGATATGGTGATGAGGGTGCTGATGGTGATTATGGTGGTGATGATGATGATCCCGATGAAGTCTAGCTTGATGGGGTGTTGATGGCGACGATCTCCCCTCTTCGGGAAGGAATTCCCCCGACAGAAATCTGTCTGCCGGAGAGATCTTTCTCTCTCGGTGTTTTCCGCCCCGCAAAGGCGGCAGAATCTTTTTGTGGTCGCTCCCCGAGTCTTAGGTTTTCGGGAGGAATATATACGCAAGTGGGGAGTGCCAGGGGTGGACTAGGGCAGCCACACCACCTGCTGGCACGGCCTAGGCTGGCCCGCGCCAGGGGGTGGTGTGGGCCCCCTGTGGCCCATCTCCAGCCCCCTTCTGGCTTCCTTCGTCTTCTGGAAATATAGGATCTTCCATGTATTTTCTCAGATTTTCTGATGTTCGCGAATTTTGCCTCCAAACATCACCTTTTCCATCAGAATCCTGACTGCAGCGGTCCATGCTCCAAAAGTCATCAACCATGCAAAAACAGATGAAATAACATAAGTATCACCTCTCAGTACGAAATATATCAATGAATAATAGTTAATTATGACATAAAATAGTGATGCAAAATGGACGTATCAACTCCCCCCAAGCTTAGACTTCTCTTGTCCCCAAGCGAAACTGAGCTCAATAAACATGGCCTCGGGTTTATGGAGTGAAGAGTCGATAAAATAATACGGACAAGAAGCATCACATTCATCAATACATAGATCATAATAGAAGACAAATCACTATTATATAACTTAACTTGCAATAAGTAAAGGAAACACAATAAAAGATACATAAAGTGAATCATAATTGGTAATGGCAAACTTAGCTCTTGGTCGAAGAATAGTTGATAATTTGCGGGAGTTCACAAATAACTGGTTTTCAATGATAGCTTTCAAAGTAGTAAACATCAAGATAAGAGCAATGTGCAAAACAAGGAACATAAGAAACATTATTGAATAAATAATCATATGAATGAATGAAACACAACAACTCAAAATACTTGCTGAGATAGAAGGGAATAGGTTTACTGACTCCACTACAAAGTAAAAAGAAAGGCCCTTCGTAGAGGGAAGCAGGGATTGCAAGTCTCGTAAAGAGCTCCCAAAAATTATGATACTTACTAGCTTTCAGCTCTCATTGCCCCCATCATAGGCATCTTTTGGTGATTAAGGTTAAAGTGACTTAACCTCATGCCCCTTACTTATGAGTACCGAACCTCATGGTACTCAACTTCAGTCACGAGTAAGCTCTTGTCATTGTAAATACATGTGTATCATTGAGAACCGCCGATGCGGTACCCCTTGCACATGACATAGGAGCTATCCCATAATCAAAATGACAAGGCAAGCAGACAGTGAGCATCTTAGCGATCTTTTTATTTGCTATTTGCATAGGTTTTTATTGAGGATGCTTCATAGAATGCTCACTATAGTTATGCTGCAAGTTTCCACCATGATTAGGCATGGCTTAGGCTAGCGGCCCAGGCGTTTCTCTAACACACATATAAACTCCATGATTTTACATGTTCCACTTTTATTTCACACCACCGGAATCCATAGGCAAAAGAACATGATATCAACTAGGTACACAGTACCAGTGCAATGTTGAAAGAGTTCCCCATGATACATGGTTCTGCTAACTTCAACTCATAAAGCGCAAGAATATACGCAACAAAGAAGGACCCAATGGTTCAAGTTTATTAAATGCAAGAAATTAAAGTGTGCCATCAAGTTCGTGAGAGCTTTAATCACTAATTTTCACATAACAAGTTTAATTTGGGAGGTAGATAAAACAAGAATTTACTTGGAATAGCAATAATGCTAATAGGTAGGTATGGTGGACACAAATGGCATGGGTTTGGTTTAAAGGAGGTGGATGCACGAGAAGAATTCCCTCTCAGTACGGGTTTTTGGCTAGCAAGGCTGGGTAGCATGTATAAGAGTTGAAGGAAACAAACAAACATACAAGTGATAAAAAAACATGCAATCTTCCTTGGAAGCACAAAATATCTTAACTAGAGAATACTAAACTTATGAGAAAATCAAGAAAGAAAGATGATGAAATTATTTTTCTTTAGAGTACTTTTATCTTTTCTTCCAACTCTCAAAAATAGTGTTGCTACTGACCGAGCCAGGTTTGCCAAAACCAACTAAATTAACTCAATGATCCCAAAGTGATACTAATACTAACAACAAGATCAATCATATAACC
The DNA here is from genome assembly GCA_910589775.1 of Avena eriantha. Taxonomy (NCBI): domain Eukaryota; kingdom Viridiplantae; phylum Streptophyta; class Magnoliopsida; order Poales; family Poaceae; genus Avena; species Avena eriantha. Next base: position 395,066,950 of record OU342740.1, on the reverse strand, counting down.
ACGAATTGAAAACTAATATAAGATATGCAAAAGAGTAAATGATAGAACTTCTCATTAATATTCCATAACGGCAACTCACACCAAGGGATACATATCTAACGAGAGAGGGGACACTTCCCTAATGCAAACCATCCTACATGATAACTTCTCTATTCATGATGACTCCACTAAAAAGGTAAAAATATAGAAGATAGTGATGTGATACCGCGGCACTCCCCCAAGCTTGGAACAAACCAAGGGGATGCCAACCTGATGAAGAATTACTCCTTTGGTGGTGGTGGTATCCCCTCGACGAGCTTCTTGATAAGTTTCCCCAAGCCCTCAATCTCAAAGGTGAGATTACGAATCAGCTGTGAGTTTTGCTCAATGCGGCACATGATCATGTCGGGTTGAGAATTCCAGCTCTTGCTATTCTTTCCCCACGCTTCCTCCTTGAATTCTTCTTTTCCTGCATGGCTAGAACGAGGCACATCCCAATTGGAGGGTAATTTCTCCTTGGGAATATTCTATTATTGATGCTCATGGATAAAGGGTATGGAAAGGGTTCTTGGTGCGTGGAGGAAGTGACCGTGGAGCCAAACAGTGACGAGGAGCCTCCCCCCAGTCTACATCCGTGCAGTCCTTCTATTCCTGACAGGTTTTGTCACCACTCCAATGCTTGCCATGATAGTGCCGGTGTGTGGATGTTGGCCTTGCTCCTCTTCACCTTCACTCTTGATCTCCTTCTCCTTCCCGGGGTCTTGGAGGTCTTCCTCCATAGGCTCCTTCCGTTTATCCTTGGCGGACACCATTGTGCTTCTAAGCTTCAAAGATAGTTCCTGGCAGAAATAGATCAGAACAAAAACGCGACAAAAACATGATATACGAACCTCGGGAGATCCGAGGGATTATATATTACGGAGTTTCACAACAAAATGAAGGTACTAGGAGAAAACGAGTCGGAGGCGGAGTCCGGGGTGGACTCACCACCTGGTGGTGCGGCTAGGGGAGGGCCCACGCCACAGGGTGGTGTGAGCCACCCTGGCTCCGTTTCCGTCCCTTTTTCTCTTCATAACTTCCCTTATTGTCTAAAAACTACAAAAATATAGTTGGATAGTATTTTCGCGGAACTTTTCTTACCAGAACTGTTACCTATTTGAAAACGGACTCTGCAGGTCTCTGAATTTGGTATATAGTAGATTCTTCCGGAGTCACCACTTGAATAACATCAATATCTTCATCTTCATACACTTATTACTTGAGTCATAAAACCTTTATCTTCCTTATTACACCATTATCTCCACTACCTGGAAATTTCTTTCACACAAAACTCCACACATTTCTCATTAGCAACATTAGTATATATGAAGTGATAAAACTTTTTGAGTCCAACTTCAACTGAAAACCATCAAAACATAGGCTACTGTAGCAACTCCTTTCGAAAACCCAAAAAGAATTCAAAAAGGAAATTGAATAAAGAAGCAAAGTCAAGAGTGGCAAAATCTGTCAAAACAGACCAGCAGGTAACGATCAATTTTTTAGAAAATCTTCTATTGCTCAAATCAAAAAGTGAAAAACTAACGAAAGTTAAATAACAACCTGGGCCAGAAGCACAAAAAATTACAGCTCAATCCGACATACAAAGATCTCTCACAAATTTTTACGGTAAAGCACAAAAATCTGTTTCGGGACAACAACTTTCCCAAATATTACTTCTCTCTCATTAGAGGTTGATCTTGACACAAAAACCAAACAAAAAGGATAAGGAGAGGTTATTACTGCAGTAATAACTTCCAAGACTCAAACAAACAGAAGCAAACTGAAAGCAAGAATAAATTGGGTTGTCTCCCAAAAAGCTCTTTCTTTATAGCCATTAAGATGGGCATGATAATTTTGAAGATGCTCACAAAGGAATATGAATTGAAGTGAAAGAGAGCATCAAGAAGAAAAAAAACACACATTTAAGTCTAACCCACTTCCTATGCAAGGGAATTTTGTAAACAAACAAGCTGCTGAAACCAGAGGCTACTTGCATAAGAAGGCAAAAGAAGTGCAACATAAAAACTTTCAGCATAAAACGAGGAAACTTGATATTATTGAGATACAAAGAACACTTTTCCCTCTCTCATTATAACTTTCAGTATCATGCATAAACTTAACAATATAACTATCACAAGGGCCATCATAGCAATGATTGCTTATTCTAACAGAAAACACGGGAATACTAGCTCTCATAACACTACTTTGTCAAACAATATTAGAGGTATCCTTACAAAGGATAGTGTGTCCCTCTTCTTCATATCTAGTAACAAAGTCTTTCACATTTTCTGTTATAGGTTCATCAACCATTCGTTTATCGGGTTCAACAGATTTGATTATACTTTCATTAACCATACTCGCCATCATAGAATGTTCCTTTATCTTAACTGGGAAAGGCATTTTCTCAATGTAAGGTTTAGGTAAGACATGATTAGTAGTATAAACTTTAGTATTTCTTGCAGGAACACTCTTAGCAACATCTTTATAAGGTTCATGATACTTATTCCACTTCTTTTTAGGCACTTCAATATAGGAAGCAAAATCCTTAAAATAAGAAGCAATAGCTTGAGAGTCTAGACCACAAGCATTTTTAATATTTTGAAAGTCGTCAGTTCCCATAAAAGATTCAATGTATTCATAATCATAGTTTATACCTGACTTTCTACCTTTGTCATTCTCCCATGCTTTAGCATTATCTTGAATACGGTCCAGAAGATCCCATTTAGCTTCTTCTTCCATGCGAGTGAATGATCCATCACAAGAAGCATCAAATAAATCCTTGTCATGTAGAGGGAGCCTTGCATAAAAGTTATTGATAATAATATTGTTGGGGAGCTCATGAATGGCACATTTGAGCATTAGTAACTTCAATCTCCCCCAAGCTTGAGCTGTACTCTCTCCATCAAGAGGCCAAAAGTTGTATATTTGATTCCGATCTTTATGAATCTCACTAGGAGGATAAAACTTTGAATAAAAGACAGGCACTATTTCCTCCCATTCCAGAGCTTGACCATTCTTCAGCAGCTTATACCATTCTTCAGCTCTTCCTTTTAGCGATAATGAGAATAACTTCTTCTTAACTTGATGTGTAGTAATACCTGCACACTTGAACAACCCGCATAATTCGTGTATAAAGAGTAAATGATCATCGAGATGGACAGTTCCATCCCCAACATAGTAGTTATCCATAACACGATCAATAATTCTTGTAGGTATTTTAAAAACATCATTCTTAGCAGGTGGTGGCTTATCTACTACCTTAGCAGTGGTAGTAACATTACCAAATAAGAATCTCAGCGAATTATCCATAACGAAAATAAAGCAACTAACAGAAGTAAACAATACTCATAGTAGAAGTTTCCTTTACTAGTTCCACTCTCCAATAGCGCTTCACTCCTCAGCAATGGCGCCAGAAAATATCTTGATGACCCACAAGTATAGGGGGTGTATCGCGGTATTTTCAAAAAGAGAGTCGAACCCAAAGAGGAGCAGAAGGTGCTGGCCAGTGGTATGGATCAGGAATTCTCTGCAAATACTTAGCAAACGGATTTTTAGGGTTTTTTGATAAAGCAAGTAAACAAAGTACGAGTAAATAAAAGATAGTAGGAATAAATGTAGCAAGTGGCCCAATACTTTATGCAGCAAAGGACAAGCCGGTTGTATTACTTAAGATGACCAAACGTTCTCGATGACACATGGGAAGACTGTCAAGTGCTTTCGCTTCATATAGTTGATTAATCTTCTTTAGCTTGCTAAGTGTTGTGTGGGTTAACCTGTGCTAACGTACCGACCTTCCTAGGACTAATACATACTTGTGATTATACCCCTTGCAAACATCCGTAAGTACAAGAAAGTAATTAAGGTAGAAACCTAACCACAACCTTAAACTCTAAGACCCTTACGTCCCTTGTGCAATGGTTTCCTAATGGGGGTTCAGGTTTCTGTCACACCGGCAACCCCTATGATTAGTAGCCAAATACACAATGCATTCCTCTAGGCCCATATAGGTGAAGTGTCATGTAGTCGACGTTCACATGACACCACTAGAAGAAGTACACCACAACTTAAATATCAAACTATTGAATCTTTCTCAACACAACTCCACTACTAACAACATGACTTCTCCCATGTCCTCAAGAACAAAACGAACTACTCAAAAGACATCATATGGATCATGATCAGAGATGGAATAATGATGTATAATAATCTGAACATAAACAATAATTCAATGGTTCACTCAATAGCATCAACTACAAAGAGTAATTAACACCCGGAAAGTTTCCCCTATGAACTATGCAAGATTCAACTCAATTGTTACAGCAATATGGAGATGGTGATGAGGGTGCTGATGGTGATGATGGTGGTGATGATGATGGTCTCGATGAAGTCCAGCTTGATGGTGGTGTTGATGGCGACGATCTCCCCTCTCCGAAAAGGAATTCCCCCGGTAGAAATCTGTCTGCCGGAGAGATCTTTCTCTCTCGGTGTATATATTTATGTGGTCGCTCCCCGAGTCTAAGGGTTTCGGGAGGAATATATACGCCAGAGGGGAGTTCTAGGGGTGGACCAGGGCGGCCACACCACCTGGTGGCGCGACCTAGTCTAGCCCGCACCAGGGGGTGGTGTGGGCCCCTTGTGGCCCATCTCCAGCCCCCTTCTGGCTTCCTTCGTCTTCTGGAAAAATAGGATTTTCCATGTATTTTCCCGGATTTTCTGATCTTCGCAAATTTTGCCTCCAAACAACACATTTTCCATCAGAATCCTGACTGCAGAGGTCCATGCTCCAAAAGTCATCAACCATGCAAAAACGGATGAAATAACATAAGTATATCCCCTCAATACGAAATATATCAATGAATAACAGTGAATTATGACATAGAATAGTGATGCAAAATGGACATATCAGAGAGGCGTGCGTGATTTGGTCTCGAGGCATGGTCTGAGGCGTGATGGCGGCGATCGCGCTCTGGCGCGCTCTGGCTGCACGTAGAGAGAAAGGGCGGCGAGGCTCTGGGGTGGTCCAGTGGCTATTTGTGGCTGTGGGGTGGACCGTGGGCGGTGGTAAGGTCATTCCTCACTCCCTGGAGCGTCGGAGAAGGGCTGGCGGTCTGCTGTGGCTCGGGCACGATAGGCCAGCGATCATGGCGCCGGGGCAGCATGGCACTGGCGCCAGGGGCTAGGGATAGGGGTGGTTTTGGTCTGGTTGGGCCTGGGGGAGACCAAGGTGATCAATGCACACCAATTGGCTCGACAAGATTTTCTCCTAAATAGTATTAGTTAGGCCAGAAATTCTCTACCTGCCACATGTTCGATCAAATGGCCGCATGAGAGAAAGTTTTGAATTTTTGAAAGATTTTTGGTGGAGTGGTGTAACTTATTCTTGAGCATCTAGGTTTGCTTGGGATTTTGAAATGGAGTTCATGTGAGTAGTTTTTTAGAAAGTGGCATATAGACATATGAAATAGATTCAATTTTCTACTATCATTTAAAATTAGTGTTTGAAGGTTTTTGGGAGATCACAAGGTGGTCCTTGGTACATCACTACTTGTACCATCAAGGCATGCAAAGATCCACAATTGTTTCTGTTAATATTTGAGTGCTAGGAATAGCCAAAGTGGGTTATGTGATTAAAATGACAAAAGTGACCATTTACTTATTTAATTCTTTTTTATTTATTTTTCTTTGGGATTTGCTTGGGCATGATCTAGATGATGTGTAATTCACCTTAGAGTCATTTTACAATCAATAGATCACTCAATCATGGCAATTCAAAACAACTCCTATTTAAATGCACACACATATGAATGCTTAAAGATTTTTAAATAGAAAAATAGTTTTTGTTAACCCCAAATTGTGTAGATTTGATCTTGATCACTTTGATTAAAGTTTTGCGATGTTACAACAATCATCTGACTCCACCATATCCATCATCATATGATGACATGGTCATGCCACTTCAACAATACTCCATTCTTACTCCTAATATATAATTCCTCTTAAGTAACTACCATTGATATACCTATCAATGTAGCTAATGCTAACTCCATCTATTAACTTCCTTACCCTCATCTTGCAACTTCTTCCAAGGCTTGCAAGATCAGAGTTATCTCTATATATCACATGTGATAACAATCGTCTAGAATAGGTATGGTACTACTCCCATAATACAAGTTTGTTATTGTACAAGCTTGGTTAAAGCACTATGTCTCCAACTACTCCATTCAAACTCTAGCTTGACCTCTCATGATCCAGCTAGATGATTCAGTTTACTAGGGCTTGCCTAATTTAGTATACTCACAACCCTACTTCAACACGTGAACATCCACCCTCAATTGACTTGGGAATGTTGATCACCAATCCTTGATCATGCTTAGTTTAAGCTTATAATTGTTTGATCAAGATCCATCAACACTAAGTAATAGAATTCTACCTATCTCTCTATAAGAGTTATCTTGTTAAGGCAACTTACTTTTAAGTTTATACCTACTTGACTTAACAAGATTATCATTGGATATCCTAATACTACTAGCTTCCTTGTATCTCCATAATTACTATCTAAACTCTTGGTTTAAATACCTCTTCTAGTTAACTCATCAGTGAATTAAATCCTCCATCATCAGATGGTTTGATCACTACTAAGGATCACATTCCATTGATGATAGTACACTTAACCATATCTAGCTCCTCCTTCTTATTAGATTACTTCAGGCCTTTGGAAGGTTAATATAATCGGTCAAAGTTAAAGGTTAACAAGTGCTAGGTCAAGAATTGATCACTCAATAGTGATGATCCATTGACACTAAGACTTGGTTAAATATGATTATCAACTATTAACATGAAACTCAGGGTATGAGATGCATGGTTTTGGCTTATATTTCATTATACTTCCTTTGTGATAATAATTGATATTTATGAACTACCATGATACCCATGGTAGGTATCACTATGGGAATCAAGTGTATCAAGACTTAGTTATAAAGTTGTCTTTACTTAAGTTACATACTTAACTTGGTATTCAGGGTTTATTATAGGTAATACCTTGATATCATCCTTAGAAGATTAAGGATTCATCCATGAGTTATGGTATGGAATACCATGTAATGATCTCTAGAAGATCAAGAACTCCTTATTAAGTAGTGTGTTGTGACTTAGTTTTATTATATTTGATCTATCCTTTGATCAAATTATATTACCTAAAGATAAGGTTTAAGCAAAGGTCATATTGAAACTTGTCGCAGTCAACTTGATGATCTACTTCAGTTCCATCAAGTTAAGAGAAGCTTCAATCACTTTGATAAGTTTTATTTAAAAGCGCGAAAATTATCCGGATTTTCTATGCATGAATGCAATGCACGCACCTGTGTTCAGCTTATTTCTAAGCTCTAATGCTGGGTTGTTACGGTCCGCCCATACTTTAGCTAGCTATATACGGCCTACGAGCAGAATCAGATCCATCAAATAATCGATCAGTCTGGTATACCGGCGTGGGACTGATATCATATCGGTCATAGACTCTTATGTCAGAGCTCCAAAATTGATTGATACACATGTGAAACTAACTCCAAAGCTGATACGATATGATTACCCTGCATGTGCATGCGTATTTACAATATATATAGTGAGTTCTATTGATAGCGTGGCAAGAAAAACAATATAAGTGGCTACAAAATATACATATATACCTATATATCACAGGATACATATAATTTTTTTAAACATAATATGGAGGAGTTTAATTAGCCTCGCTGGTTTTGAAAATGTGACTTTAGAGAGTAGGACCTAATTCATCGGACGCACGGTGATTCCAGAGTCACGGTCCTCTTAAGACAGACTGTCCAACCACTCTATCGCCAAGCCAAATTATGACAAGAAAAAAAGTTGAAAACGCAAGCCAATGACTGGTTCTATAAAGTGCTATAAAATAAAGTTGATCCGTCTTAAAATGCCATGAATAAAATTTAAAATAAAACTACAAAGCATATCATTATGATCTATTTTAGCCTATGCTTGCATGTGTTATGGCATAGTAGGAGTTCAACTAATAGACTGGCAAGGAAACAATTAAGGGGCTACAAGATTAGACTGATTTATCCGTACATATATACCTAAATATCAGTCAATACATATACAAATTTAAAATGTAATTTCCAAGAGGTTAATTAACCTCACATGTTTTAACAATACGATTAACTTCAAAGAGTAGGACCAAAGTTATTGGGCACACGAGTGATTCCACAAACTCCTCCTAACTCCTAAGACAAGTTGTCCAACCACTTTACCGCCAAATCGTCAAACTACGAGGAGATTTTTTTTTAAAGTTGATCTGTACGAAAATATCAAGAATTAAATGAAGCCAATACACCCTTATTCTATATGACTCCATATCAACCATCAAGGCTTTGTCACAAAAGACATACTAACAAAATATACATAGACTACAATATGGTGATTGGTTATTGTTTCCCTCACCTCTCAAAGACTTTATTAGTTGGTAAAAGTCAACTGGAATGGGCGATATTGAAAGAAGCATTTTCAATAAAAAGGGAAAGCGTGTATACATGGTTCGAGGCAAAGCCAATTCCTCAGTCAAAGAAATGCTCTTTTTTGGTTATGTAGAGGCCGGCATTACCTAATTTTAAAAAAAAAACTACTTTATGGACGACTCATGTGATTGTATATTTTATTGCTACAAGAGAAGGGAAAGAACTTACGCAAATTTTGTTTTGAGTATAACCTTTTGAAATTATTTATGTATAATGAGACCATATGGTTACCAATGGTGTGTGTGATTAAATAAAATATTTTGTAACTGAAAAATTCACAAGGAATTTTATGTGGTCTCTTATCCTTACATTTTATTAATATGCGTCATTGAAATTTGCAATCATGTAATATAAATGACAACCGACTAAAATACCAGCAGTATTTCATCCATGATAGTTTAGTCATGTTCCATGACAAGAAAATATCAAGAGAGTGCATAATGAAATGATTGAATAGTAAGGCTAATAGGGATATTTATAAGTAGTTAAACAGAGTATTGCATACACTGGAAACTATATCTGCTATTGTTATTGGCATGCAAAATATATTATTGAAACATTACAAAATAAAGTAAGATCGCTAAATTTGAGATAAATGGTATAATTTTTGTAATAACATAAAAATGGCCCAAGATTATATATTCTAGACCGATCATTTCTAAAACATCATGTATGTCAAAACAACATGAGAGTCTTGTGTATTTATATGAAAAATGAAGGGACAAGAGGTAAACCGGCCTGATAAAGTTTGGATTAAATATTTTAATCTTTATTTGACCTATATATTAATGATGATAAAGTCTTTCCTCACTTAGCCTTATTAACAACAAAATATTTTTTTGTTCCATGAGAATGGTAACCTTATCATTAGATCATTGCTCAAGTAAATCCTAATTATTTAACCATCGGAATGTTAGCCATGTATACTGATCTAAGATCATGTAAAAACTGACATCTATCTCACGGTTAAAACTCCAATTGCATATTGCAATTTAATTTCATGCACAATTTCACATATGTTTGCTAGCGTTCACCCATAAATTTAATACGATGAAAGATCTCTTCTAGGCGTGTGATATGTATTTTGGATATATATAAAAATGGTGGATATATAATATATTATTTGCAATCACATAATATTAAATCCATGAATTTACGAGGGAATTTTCTTATCAAATTTGACACACTAAGATGACGCTCTTCTATAGAAAAACAAATAAAGGTGGTGCCCTCCACCATGCTAGTTATATACTAAAAGCAATATAAGGGGTTGTTTCGAGACATTGCGTTGATCGACATCATCAGAATTATTTTAACGGTTAGATCTATTATTTACAACCACGATTCTGTTTAATCCCGTAAACTGTTTTGACCCGATATACTTGTCCGTACCAAATTAAAGTTGTTAGTCACGTTATCTCTCAAAAATATTGTTAGTCACGTGAGCTTTTTATATAAAAGAAAAGTGACCAGCTGGGCCAAAACAAAGGGCGTAGTCATGCTGGGCCAAAATAAATTCAAAATGCCAAGCCACCAGCTGACCCAATAGTAAAATACCGGTTTACTAATGTAATACATTTTCCCCTCAAAAAAATACTACTGTGATACATTTTGACTGGTAGTCTCGTGAGTTTTGTTTTAAGTCAGCCATCGACCAGCTAGATCAAAAACAACGAACAACTACATGAAAAAATATGTACGAGATGCAAAATTGGTGTATAGAATTTTGCATCCTAACTCAAAAATTTACATAACAAATATAATAACTGTTCCAATTATAACAACATTTGCCTGCGCCACACACATGACACACACGCTTAGGTGATTTTTTTTAACATCAACATGAGTACAAATCAAGTACACAGGAGTTGGACCAAACGCATTATGGCTACCCTCTGGTAGTTTGTTTTTCACATGACTTTGTATGCATCAGACCTGAAAATTGTTAGCTTTTTGACAAGTAAATAACGAAGAACGAAAGCGAAATCACAATAAGGAGGACACAAATTTAACGTGGAAAATCCTATCCAACAAAGAGAGGGAAAAAACCACGGACGTCAGCAAATCTTCACTATAACGGGAGTGTTTACACAACGTCAGGGATTTCACAGATGCAACTTATCCCAGCCGGCGGCTTACAAGAGATATATATAGCGGTGGTAACCTAGGTCATCAACAATCCGTACCAAGCTGGCGGCTTACAGGAGGTATATATAGCGGTGTTAACCTAGGTCATCAACGATTTGGCCCAAGCCTCCCGGCGACGGGTCTCGCTCCGCTCCATCAGAAGTTAGCCTCCTTAATAGAATTTGGATCATACTTCAACAAAATCCACCTTGAGACAAATTCCTTCTTGTAGCATCAACATCAATCATCTTACTGAACAAACAAAGAAAACACTTTCAGCGCCAACAGCTACTTGGGCTAAGTAGTTACTAAGCTTGAGCATAACTCAAACTTAGCAATAGGAACAAGCTTTATCATTATATCAGCAGGATTATCATGAGTTCTTATCTTGCATACCTTTAGTGTACCTTGTGTAACAACGTCACAAACATAATGGTACTTGATGTCCATGTGCTTTGTTCTCTCATGGAACATCTGATCCTTAGTAAGGTATATAGCACTGTGACTGTCACATAACAGGTTAATGTAAAAATCATCCTGACAAAGCTCAACATACAAACCTTTCAACCAAACAGACTCTTTGCAAGCTTCAGCAATAGCCATATATTCTGCTTCGGTTGTAGATAAAGCAACAACTGATTGCAGTATTGCCTTCCAACTCACGACACATCCACCTACCATGAACACATAACCTGTGAGGGACCTCCTCTTATCCAAGTCGGCAGCAAAATATGAATCCACATAGCCTGTGAGTCCCTCACTAGTCTTTCCAAACTTCAAGCAAACATTCGATATGCCACGGAAGTACCCAAAAATCCATTGAACAACTTTCCAATATTCTTTACCAGGATTAGCCATGTAACGACTTACCAAACTCATAGCATATGGTAAATCATGGCGAGAACAAACCATGTCAAACATCAAGGAACCAACAACACTAGAATAAGGAACTCGAGACATGTACTCAATATCTTCATCAGAACTAGGACATTGCAATGCGGACAATTTAAAGTGAGGAGTAATAGGATTACTAACAGACTTTGCATCATGCATATTAAAATGTTGGAGAACTTTCTCAACGTAACTTTGCTGACTAAGAAATACCAACGTAGATTTTCTGTCCCGTTTAATTTCCATACAAAGAATTTTCTTAGCAGCACCAAGATCTTTCATCTCAAATTCACTACTTAGGTGTGCCTTCAAAGTAGTGATTTATTTCATGCTCTTGGCAGCAATTAACATATCATCAACATAGGACAACAAGTAAATAGGTGATCCATTAACAAAATTTATGTAAAAACAACTATTAAACTAAGACCTCTTAAAACCTTGTGAGATTATAAATGAATCAAACCTTTTGTACCACTGTCTTGGAGATTGCTTCAAACCATAAAGTGATTTCTTTAATTTGCACACAAAATTCTCTTTTCCAGGAATTATGAACCCTTCAGGTTGGTCCATATAAATCTCCTCCTCAAGCTCTCCATGTAGAAAAGAAGTCTTGACATCTAACTGCTCAAGCTCAAGATCATGCATAGCAACAATATCAAATAAAGAACGAATAGAACTATGCTTCACAACTAGAGAGAAAACATCATTATATTCAATACCTGGAATCTGGCTGAGACCTTTTGCTACTTACCATGCCTTAAATCATGGAGGCTCATTAGGAGACAACCCTCCCTTTCTCTTGTATGTACACTTAGAGCGGACGACCTTGTTTTGTTTAGGCAAGCGCACAACATCCCATGTGCCATTCTTTTCAAGCGATTGCATCTCTTCTTGCATAGTAGAAACCCACTTCTCGCGGTCAACGGATGCAATGGCTTCATTGTATGTAGTAGGTTCAGAATCATGCTCCACCTGTTCAGCACAACTCAAGGCATAATGTGCAAGATTAGATTCTTCAATTAAACAATGAGGTGGAACTATGTTATGCCTCGGTCTATCAGTAGCAATAGACTCATGTGGTTGCTGCAAAATAGTAGTGAGTGCTAAACAACAGCATCATCAATGTTTTCCTCATGAGTATCATCAACAACAACATTATTATCAATATTTTTCTGTAGGTGCTCCACCTGCACACTAGCTCCCTCCTCTCCAACAGCAATAGGAGAGGGATCTGATGGCAAATTGTCATGATACATAACAGACTCATTAAAACAACGTTCCTACTCAACAAAAAAAATCGGTTCGGGATTCCATAGTTTATATGCTTTAACTCCTGAACCATAACCAAGGAATATGCACTTAACAGCTCTAGGCTCAAACATTCCCCTATCAACATGAGCACGAGCAGTGCAACCAAAAACTCTCAAATGTGAATAATCAGAAGGTGAACCTGACCATACCTCAATAGGAGTTTTCTTCTCAAGTGGAATAGAAGGTGACCTGTTGATGAGGTAGCATGCTGTGTTGGCTGCTTTAGCCCAGAAATATCTATACATATCTGCATTGGACAACATACAGCGAGCCCTCGAGATGATGGTTCTGTTCATGCGCTCAAACACGCCATTCTACTGGGGAGTATAAGGGATGGTGTAGTGCCTTATCATACCATCATTACTGCAAAACTCCTCAAACTCATTAGAACATAATTCCATACCATTGTTAGTACGTAGCCTTCTTTTTAGTTTGTTTTTCAAGCATAACTTTCCACTTCATAAAAGCATCAAAAACATCAGATTTATGTTTAGGAAAAATGGCCACACTTTTCTTGAGTAGTCATCAATGATAGTAAGCATGTAATTAGCATCACCAATAGAAGTTTTATGGGAAGGTCCCCATACATCAGCATGCATATAATCTAAAATGCCTTTGTTGTTATGAACGGAAGCATTGAATTTAACTCTTTTATACTTACCTAAAACACAGTGCTCATAGAACTCAAACTTACCCAAGTTGCAACTATCAATTAGCTCTCTCTTAACCAACTCTGCCATGCCATGTTCGCTCATATGCCCAAGACGCATATGCCACAGATTTGTTTTACCACTATCATCAGAATCATTAGATGTAACAACATCACCAATACCAGGCAAAGTGCTACCTCTAAGAACATATAACTTAGCAGAATTCATATCACCTATCATGTGAATAAGAGAACTTTTTGATACCTTTAACAATCTACGCCCACCGGCGTACTTGTATCCATCAACATCCATGGTACTCAGGGAGATCAGATTTCTGGCTATGCTTAGTATGTGCTTCACCTCAGGCAACGTACGTGTCACGCCATCACGTGTCCTGATCTTAACTGATCCAACTCCAACAATATGGCACGGGTTGCCATTCCCCACACGTACAAAATATCCAGTCTGCATAGACGCATATGAATTGAACCAATCTTTGTTATAACAAATATGAAACAAACATGCAGTATTAAGTATCCATTCATCATCACGAGAAGCACAAGAAGAAAAAATGGCTAAACATTCACCGACAGAACTATCATCAGAAACAATAGTAGTCTTACCATTACCTTGATCCTTATCTTTCGGTTGGTATGTACCGTTCTTTTTCTCCTTATTCTGCAGCTTCCAACAATCACCAATAACATGATTAGATTTCTTACAATACCTACAGAACTTGTCCTTTTCCTTGGACTTTAAGTGACCTCTGTCGTCCTTGCTCTTACCTCGGTTGTCGTTGTTGTTAAATCTCTGCTCGGTCCTGCCACGAACCTGCAGAGCTCCAGCCTTGGATGATGACCCATCTGCATGTACCATAGTTTTCATCTCTTGCCTCTATTTGAGGGCCTCTTGTACTTCATCAAGGGTTAGTTCATCACGGCTAAACAATATTGTATCACGGAAGTGTGCATAAGAACTAGGCAGCGAGGATAAGAGTAATAGAGCTAGATCCTCATCATCATATTTTACTTCCATAGACTGCAAATCAACGATCTCTCTAAAAACAGATAAGTGATTCAATACCGATCCACCTTCTTGCATCCTATGAGAGAACAACTTCATCTTCACATGCATCTTACTAGTTAGATCTTTTGACATGCAGATTGATTCCAGTTTCAGCCAAAGGTCAGCGGAAGATTTATCTGCCAACACTTCTTGCAAAATATTATTTGAGAAATGAAGTGGAATCAATGACTGAGCCTTACGGTCCTTCCGCTTCTCATCGTCGGACCAGCTCTTCGCATCTGGTTTCCCAAATCCTTCTAGCGCTTCATCTAGATTTCAAGTGTGGACGAGAATCGCCCGCATCTTCACCTGCCACAAGCAAAATCTCGTGGTGTAGTCCAGATGCGGTAGATCGAACTTCAGGAACGACATGTCGCAAACCCTAGATTAGAACCTTGGGATCTGATACCACTTGTTAGCTTTTTGACAAGTAAATAACGAAGAACGAAAACGAAATCACAGCAAGGGGGACACGGATTTAATGTGCAAAACCCTCTCCAACAAAGAGATGGAAAAACCATGGGCGCCAGCCAACAAATCTTCACTATAACGGGGAGTGTTTACACAATGCCGAGGATTTCACAGATGCAACTTATCCCAGTCGGCGGCTTACAAGAGGTATACATAGCGGTGGTAACCTAGGTCATCAAAGATCCGTACCAAGCTCCCGGCGACGGGCCTCGCTCCGCTCCGTCAGAAGTTGGCCTCCTTAATAGAATTTGGATCATACTTCAACAAAAATAAACTAGCCTAGATATATGAATATACATATGTATCTTTAGTGGAAAAAGACGGTCTCTAATTCGCCAAGAAAAAATAACCGGGCTCTAAAATAGACACCGTGTTAGTCCAAAATCACTTGAACTTTGTAGACCGTTTGATAATTAATTAGCGGCTACAATTGACTACGTTTTAACCTAAACTAACCTATGTGACATGAAATATGCCGGCTGTTGGATACTTAATATTTAATTGCTTGCTATGATTTGACGTAGACTAAGACACTGGATGTGTCTTAGCTCAATCCTGTAAAAAGGTGTGTGGTTCACGTGAAGTTGAATAAATTTACTGACGTGAAAGCCACACTTAACATATGT
Organism: Avena eriantha; assembly: GCA_910589775.1. NCBI lineage: Eukaryota > Viridiplantae > Streptophyta > Magnoliopsida > Poales > Poaceae > Avena > Avena eriantha. The sequence continues at coordinate 395,051,248 of OU342740.1, read as the reverse complement.
ACCTAATTCAACCGTGATTTTGCAATAGAACTCGACTATTTCTCTGTAGGATGTTCCGGTGAATTTTCTAGCCATAGAGCTTTTTTAGACCCCAACTCTATCCAAAACGTCATCTCTACCTTTCCAAGCCATGCTATATCTGCGTGCCCACGGGCGAGCGAGAGAAGTCCTTGAGAGTTGGATGTAAAATTTAATACTAAAGTTTAATTAACCAGCATATTGTCTAGGGTGATCTGAAATTTGGAATTTACAGACACAATTTGGCGCTAGTTCAAAACTTTACACTCATGCACCGAAGCTGTCCATATACATATAGATAGTGTCCGATATCCGGGTTAGCAAACAAAAAAGAGCCCACGTGGAGGTCAGTTGCAAAAAAAAATCAATGTGAAGGCCGGTAGTAAACAAAATAGTCTACTTGAAGCACCGAGATGGATAGGAGAGATCGTATAGTAGAAAAAAATTGTTCAGTCAGGATGGCCAACCGGCTCCACAAGGAATTATATTGTACTGAATAGATATTTGGGGTATAGAAACTGATAAGTGTATATAAATTAATGAATACACCGGAACAACTACATTGCTATACTTCGGGAACAAAACATAAATATATTACATAGAAATATTGTAAAGATGGTTTATTTGTTATCTGATCTCTGTACATATTGTTCTTTTGAGAGAGAAAAACTGTATTTCAATCTTGATATAACAATTTTCTTTGCAATTATCAATGTTATTAGGAGAAAACACTATGTCGCCTTTTTTTGTCTTACCGTAAACATGGGAATATATACAACACACAGGTTATTCAACCATAAGAAAATCTTCAATGTATGAAGGCTAAAATAAAGTAGTACATTATATATTTAGTGCATCTCTATATTCCCTTCAAGTATGTCGTTGTTCCAAACATACCACTCTTCAAATTTGCAAAATTAACCTTGGTAAATACCGATCAATGTAATGTCCCAAAAGTTCAACCATACTGGGTCTTGGACCAAGGGATTGTAAAATTAAAAATAGTTTGAGTCTTTTTTAAACGACCACGCATAATTTAAAAGGCAAATTTCATCGAGTGTAACATGCCTATGGTTCGCGGGAAAAGGCATTTTATCAAATTTTTATCTTCGAGACCGTGTCTTTGTCTATGATGCCACATGTTTCAAAGTGAGTGGAGAAACCTTATTTATATACATACGATTAGAGTAAACAAGAGGAAGTAATATGTGGATGAGGGAAAATGAAAATTATCTTCACTGATATTCCTATAATGTTGCGTTGTTATGCATTTACTGCATATATAGTAATGACACCCTAAATTTATTATACATTGGATCAACCAAACGAAAATTCAATGATACAAACAAACAGTTAATTGAAAAGGAAAAGAATCACTAGTGGAAAAAGGGCCTCCAGTCCCGGCCCGTAAGGGGCTTTAGTCCCGGTCCTGGTAACCGGGACTAGAGGGGCGGGACTAAAGGCCACCCCCACTAGTCCCGGACCGCTTACCATCCGGGACCAATGGGTATCCACGTGGCCTTCTCTGCGGGCGCGGGGTGCCACCCATTATCCCGGTTCGTATTACGAACCGGGAAAAATGGTTCTCTGTCACGGCAGAATTTTAGGCACTTTCTCTGCCGCGGCAGAGAATTCAATTTCTATCCTTTTTTTCATTTCAAAATAGTTTTCTACGCTACCACATACCGTACATGTTCGTGCATACATAAGATAACTTCTCTTAAGATCGAGCATACAAATATATACATGATAGTTACACATGAAGATCACAATTATCGGGACTAGAGCCCGTCTATTCAATTACACGGTCGGGGATCATCGACGCCTATTCACACTAAATTCTCCGGCGTCATCTATCATCTCCTTCATCAAGAATCCTGCCAGTTCTTCAGCAATTGCTACTACGCGTTGCTCTAGTAGGAGCTGATCCCGCATTTTCTCGAACTATATGAGAAAAGGAGATCAATATGAATATCAATCATGATAACAAAAAGTGACTGTAATAAAATAATGTTATGAATGTATTGCTTACATCGACTCTATAATCATTCAGCTCACTGGTAAACGTGCGAATGAACTCGCAAACGTAGAATCCACATAGATTCGTCTTCGGTGGCTGCCTCGCGCACTTTACGAGAATAGAATTCAATCAAAATAATAATCCAGCATCATAATTGTATTGAAACTAGAAGTAAAGAGATGCGCGTACTACTTACCGAGACCGGCTTAAATGTCAGCTTCTCACTAAAGTCACTCGTAACCGCACTCTTGAACTGGTTCCAAACCCTACCCGGTAAAGAAAATGAATGAGTTATTTATTACGTGATATCTCAGAAAATCAACGAAAGAGACCGATGTAGCGCGGAAATTACCTCTGGAGCATGTCCTGCATGTCCCTAAACATTTCCAGGGGTCTTTTTAATGGGTCCATAACTTCAACTCTTCCCTTATCAAGTTGAATGTCCATGAGAATCCAGTGGAAATTGTACACGTTTATATATACATCAGTAACTCATCAATTACACTTAACATCGAGTAAGAAAAAGAGAATGTGTACAATAGAGTAAGACCCTCACGCGAAATTGTAAGGAAACAGTATGTGGTCACAGAAATTTTGCTCCGTTAGAAACCTTAGAATGTTTTCCTGCGTCTCCTCGGGTTTTGTCGTTAGCATCTTTACATGTATTTTATCTGGGTCAATGAACCCAACACTAAAGATTGACCTTCTTTTACATTCCATGATCTTCATTCTACATAATAATAGAGTACAAAAGGATATAATTAGGATAATTACATGCAATAAACTGAACAACTAAAAAAATGAACAACTTATATATAGACAATGAATTCAACAACTTACAGACAATAGCAACTCATGAGACTTTTGTCGAGGGCGTCGAAACTGTATAACTGGAAGAGTTCTGAAAACTCAACATGGACCTCTTCTTCTCGGAAGTAGTAGTCATGTGGGACTTTCGCCACGATCATTATTCTCTCCTGCTTTACGGCTTTCAAGTACTAGTTATGTAAACTCCGCATTTGTGTTGGCAGTTGTTGGAACTACTCAAAGCTAACCAGAGGCTTCCCTGGGACATATGAAGGGACTACCTGAGCCTTGGGTAACTTGTCGTCCTGGGCACCTAGCAATTCCTCAACAGTCACATTCATAGCGGCCGCAAGCTTCTTAGCTTCTTCCATATCCTGCTGGGGAGTGTCATAGGATAACACCTGGAGGGGTGGGATCGATGTTTTGGCCTGTTTTCCGAGCTGGGGAACGTCCATTCTTTTCTCGGTTGCACTTTGACCTGATGATTTTCTCCCGCTTGCACTTCTACTTGATTTGCTCTTCTTCACTACCTTCTAAAGTGTGCGTCGATAGTCATCTGGCTTATGGTGCAATTCATATTGCGATGGTTTGGCCCACAACTGTAGAAGTTCATTAACTAATGGCCTTAGGTACACATCAATGTTGTTGCCGGGTTGCTTCGGGCCTTGGATGAGCACTGGCATCATAATGAACTTCCGCTTCATGCACAACCAAGGAGGAAAGTTGTAGATACATAGAGTCACGGGCCAGGTGCTGTGACTGCAGTTCTGTTTCCCAAAAGGATTCATGCCATCGGTACTTAGACCAAACCATAAGTTCCTTGCGTCACCAGCAAAGTCCGGGAAGTCTCTCTCGATTTTTCTCCACTGCCGACCATCAGCAGGGTGCCTCAACATCCTGTCTTTCTTGCGGTCTTCCATGTGCCATCGCAACAACTTGGCATGCTCTTTATTTCTGAACAAACGTTTCAACCGTGGTATTATAGAAGCATACCACATCACCTTGGCAGGAACCCTCTTCCTGGGTGGCTCTCCCTCAACATCACCAGGGTCATCTTTTCTGATCTTATACCGCAATGCAGTGCATACCGGACATTTATCCATATTCTCGTACTTCTCACTGCGGTAGAGGATGCAGTCATTAGGACATGCATGTATCTTCTGCACGTCTAATCCTAGAGGGCAGACAAGTTTCTTTGCTTCGTACGTACTGGAGGGCAATTGGTTATTTCTTGGAAGCAGCTTCTTCATTATTACCAGCAACTTTTTAAATCTCGAGTCAGTCATACCGGTCTCTGCCTTCCACTTCAATAATTCCAGTGTGCTACCCAGCTTCTTGTGGCCATCTTCACAAGTTGGATACAACAATGTGTTGTGGTCCTGTAACATCTGCTCGAACTGCAACCTCTCCTTTTTTGTGTCGCAGTCTCGCCTTGCATCACTAATGACCTGACCAAAATCATCAACGGGCTCATCTGGTTCCCGTTCTTCACCCCCTTCTTCTTCATTATCTTCAACTGCGGTATCATCGTATTCAGGGAACATAGATCGGTAGTTGTCATTGTCGTTCTCTTCTTCATCGCCGTCTTCCATCATAACCCCTGTTTCTCCGTGCTTGGTCCTAACATTATAGCCGGACATGAAACCAGACCGAAGCAGGTGGCTCTGAATGACTCTTGAGGAAGTGTGAGCCTGCTCATTCCGACATTCAACGCATGGACAACACATAAAACTATCCCGCCGCTTGTTCGCCTCAGCCACAAGGCGAAAAGAACGCACGCCTTCTCTGTAAGCGTCAGAGCGTCGGTCACCGTACATCCATGGGTAGCTCATCTGCATCATACAACCATGCATATATATCAAATGCAATCACGATGCTTAAATTAGTACCGCGCGGTCAAAACGAGAAACTAGTTGCTAACATTTTAGGACACTTCAAAACAAAGAGGAGAAACCTTAAGTGTCGCTCTGGTACCTCATATCATATTTTGTCTTGTGTGAACTCAAGTGGCATCGCTCTAACAGGCATTTCACCGAACACCTCTAGTGCATATGAAGAAAAAAAGTTGGCACAAAGTTATTCCCACCTCTCACATAGGAAAAAAAACAGGAGAGAGTGGAGGGCTGGGTGCATATATATAGGGCCTGGCCATTAGTCCCGGTTTGAGATACAAACCGGGACTAAAGGTTCTGCCAGGAGCACGCGCGCCGGCCCAGACCCATTTGTCCCGGTTTGTGTCTCAAACCGGGACTAATGGTTCCTTACGGACCGGGACAAAGTACCTCGGCCTCCTCAGGCCGTCTGGTTTGGACCATTAATCCCGGCCCCAGCCACGGCCGGGACTAGTGGCCCGAACCAAAGGCCCATTTTCTACTAGTGAATGATCAAAAGGAATAATTTATCTTCAACTTAAACCCTTCCTTTGACACCATACAAGCAACACAATGATACTCCAAAGAAATGCTTTCTAACACGAACACCATGCACTCTCTTTGTTGTTTAATCCAACCATTAAATTTATTCCCAAACACATAAAGACGATGCCCTCGCATTTGAGAGGGCCACCATGCTAGTTATATACTAAAAATAATATACAGATGTCTAATAGAGCCATCACATTAATACACTTCATCTAAATTATTATGATAGTTGGATTCAACATTTGTGATTCAGATTTAACAAGAGATTAATAGTAACATAACTGTGTAATCTGGTTTACAAGTTCACCGTGTAATATACTTGACACGTTAAATGAACGAGTCTCCAATGCGTTCGCTTAAAAAAATGAGTCTCACACACATACTCAAGAACTGATCCATCTTCAACGTGCAATCTCCTCGTCGGATTATGATCTCTCCAATTGATGCCATTCTTGGTGACTTGAAGTTTAGGCTGCATATGAATTTTATTGAGACTAGTATTGTCTTTGCTCCTCGTAATTGTAACAAGCCTCCTCACGTACTAGCGGCTTTGGGTGTAGGTGTAGCTCAAGGAGAACATATTATGTGGACATCGAGCTACCCTAAATCTGCAACCCGTCTGGTGACCGACGATTCTGTCATGTCTTAATGGAATATGAGTATTCCATGAAAAAAAAAAAGAACTGATCCGTCCAAGGTTTTTTTTTTTTGCAACGCACGTGATGATATATCCCAGTAAGGCTCCGGCAGCCTCCTAACAAAGTTTTGTTTGCATGTTGATGTATTCTAATAGGACTCAGGCAGCCTCTCGGATCATCAAAAAATTTCTCGCTGCCTCCAAACAAAAAAATAAATAAGGAATTGCATACAGTTACATCAGCCGTTGATTGATGGATTTTATTTAAGAATGTTGATTGATGGAGTTGATATTGATTTTTTATATTACATTAGCCTGCCCAAAATTATTCCAATACAGTTGCACATGCCATTGTTCTAGTCCAAAGACATTTGCCTACAGTTGCACAGGCCATCGTAGTCCACACCTACGATATTACACGAAGTATTTTCTCTTCTTTGCGTCATGAGGATCTGCGTTGCGACTGCCACGGACTCCAGTGGTCCGAAAAACGGCATCTATACAGTTCTAGACTATCTTTTCTTTCCTGCGCGCCCATTAATTCGGGCCTTTCTGCGGACGGCAATACTAATTAGGGATATTAAAAGTGAGACAAAAGGAGGTCTCACAATCTAAGTGACTTTGGCCATCGGATCACGTGGTTAGAGCGTTTTTGGCCGTTTGATTCTTCTAGCCTAATGTCCCCGACCCGCTACTCTGGAACACAAATCGCACGCCTCTCGTTCGATCCCAAATAAACGGTCCGGATAGAGACAGGTATGCCTCAACAAAACCAGCCGCCACACCCCGCTGTCCCCGCACCCCATCCTCACGCACAGCACTCCACCAGCCACCACAACCCTCCCAATCTCGACCCTAGGCAGAGGCGGGGCGACGCGGCCCTCTCTCTCTTCACAACGCTGCCGATGTGCCACCGATTCCGGCCGCCTCTACAGACAATTGCCTGCCCACCGGCCTGATATCGCCTAGGTATCCTATGCTGATTCCCCACCTCGCTGCTGTTCTATGACCCTGCGTGCGCCCTTGTAGCTAACCCTAGCTGCACTCCGCGTCGTCGGCGTGGCTGTGTCTAGCCGTCGGTATCGACAGGTCAGCTCCTCGGATGGCCTCCCTACCAACTTGCGCCTCCTCAAGGACACTCGCGTCGCCTCTGTGCCCCTGCCCCGACTCCTCCTTTGCAGCTTCCCCGTGCACGCCATCTGGATCAAGTCTCCGAGGACGTCGAGGCCGGCATCGGGGACCAGATTGATGGCCTCTTGTGCTTATGGAGGAACACCATGGAGAGTGAGAGGGCTGCAAGAAGATACCCGAGCACATCCAGGTTTGTCATTGGAGCCTACCACCAATTTGCCCTCTAGCCGCGACGTCTTCATGCTGCGCTGGCGTCCGTGGCGTCTATCCTTGCCTCCTCCGCTCTTCTCCACAGGTACGAGCTCCATGCTCTCCTCCCAATGGTTTGTCTAACTTGAACACCATCATATTAAATTAATTTGACCCCTCTAGGTCCAGCAATCATTCCCGCTCAGGAAGCAAGCAACGTATCCCTCAGTTTGTTTGTGTATTTGTGAATCCTTATACGGAACAAGGAAAGACAAAGTAGGAGGAGAAGAAAAAGGATGCTGATGGTGTAATGGTGCTTTGCATATCTTGTTTCAGTTAGAATCAATAATTTCTTGCAATTATTCTTCACTCATGGTTTCAACATTTTCTTGCATTAATTCAGAATAAGGTGGGATTATGGTGTAGCAATCCACAACTATGTTGCTTCTTCGACAAGTGCTAGTGGCTGAATTTGCAAGTATCTTAAAGCTCAGACATCTGGCTCTTCTGATGCCCACTAGAAACGTCGCTGCAGCAGATGATTCGAGCGAGAAGACAAAATTAAAGGTGTTGATCTTAGTATTATAAATTCTCTTTAAAGCTCATAGAACATAAGTATAGGTAAATTGGTCTCCATTGCCCCCATGTCATATTCATAAGTTGCTTTGAAATTAATTAAATCAACCATCTGTCATGCTATCACAATCTACTTTCATTAGGCAGAAAATACTAAGTGAAATGTTTCTGCATCCCATTATGATCTACTTTTTAGATAGCACACATCACTACTAGATCAGCATTTGGAGGCAATTTTCTGGCTCGAGTTGAAGGAGAAGTCAGAGTCGATGTGGTGTTTGGTTCGACAGCCTTTGCGGCGGCTGCCGATCCTCCCTAGTTGATGCGCCTACGAGTGCAAACCATTGCTAGCTTCAAGCCACAGTAATTTTTCAACTCATGCAAAATAATAATGACCACTATAGTGCGCACCTTGCCAGCAACGAGTGATGATGGTTGTGTTACTACACATGCCTCGCCCTGACTATATATCCTTTCGTTCCATCAAACTCTCTCCCTACCCCTTGTTTTCCCTCTGGTATCATAACTTGAGGATCAATAGTGCGAACTCCCCACTTTCCACCCAATAAGTTTAAACGTCTTTAAACTCCTAATTTTTCAGACCCTAATTCCTTGCAGGTTGTGTTCCTGCTGGTTCCGCCAATTACTTCTATTAAATCTTGGAGTTTCTTTGGATTTTTTTGATTGTGGAATTCCTGATCGGACTATTCGGAATGGATGGCGGCAAGGTCAGTTTCTACATAGTTAACAGTTGTTCACATATCATACTATGTCTCAAATTTGGTTAATAATTTTTTCGAAGATACTAAAAACACTGTTATCATAAGTTGTTTATTGGTGATGGAAGCATGTTATATATCTTATAGAAAGGCTCACGGAGTATTTCTCGAGCCACCTCCACATATGTTGGCTACAGATAAGAAACCGATCATGTACAACGATTCATTCACAGATCTTCGTTTTCATTGTTGGACATACATTTTGTTTTTGATGGTTTTTAACTTATTTCCCCCTTCTGTTTCTATAGAGGAGGGATGTCTATGGAGCTCTTAGGAACAATATCTTGGGTTGACGGATACTGATACTATACCACAAACTGTACAGCCAATCAGGTTATTCAACTATCTTGCTAGGAAGTGAATCTTATCAAACTTCGGATGTCAGGTGTTATCTTAGTCATGCTTGGGTGTATCTATGTTAACTTGATGTATATCACTGTGTTGTAAGCTGGCAACAATGGAGAGACCGTGATGAATTTGTTCTTTTCAGTTCTTATATTAGAAACTATTACTCCAGCCGGTGATGTTTAGGGTTCCATGATAGAAAGTGTGGGTATCGATTTGGTGTACATCAAATCTCTGCATGTGTTATCTTTCTCTTCTCGGTAGACAAATACCTGCTGTCATCGTGTGTTGGGCAAGATCGACATTTCTTTGAAGCTGTACTAAAAATTATCTGCCTCACTCTTTTGTGATTTTCTATCACTACCTAACATTCTCACATCCAAATAGATGGGCGCGGCAACGCGCGCCATCAATGATCTAGTATATCAGTATAAATATTGCCGCTCCAGAAACTTTTCAGACACTACATAATGTTCTACATTTTGGGTTTTTCTCAGACCGGAAAACTCTAAGATATCATGCGTAAAGCCATACCTTACATTTTAATCCTACCTAAGCTAGATATCGAATAAATCTATTTAGCCAATGGTAGTGTTGTTTCCGACATGGTAGCAGGCATTGCTTAGGTCAGCATGCAGATCAATCCAGATATTCTCAGGTGTTGGACATTGTTGTCGATGGAACAAAGTGCGACCATCAACAACAGCTACCCAACCTCGGCGTCGTCTGGATACACGTGAGACATGGAAGAAACAATGCAGTGGGCAAAAATGTAACAGCTTCGGACACGGAAAGATGCAACGTTGACGAGCTTCCATGTTCCGTAGCATTTAGTGTACCCTCTATATCTCCATTATAAACACACATGCATGAGGTACATAGTTTTCTCATTATTTGCGGGGTTTATTCTTCCACATTATTGAGCTGATGTTCTGCCTAATTAACATTTTGGGTCTACATACTACTTTTACATCCATCGTTGGATGAGATACTAGAAGTGTGGACTCAAACATTATAGAATCCACTTACAATTTCAAGGTTATATTTGGATTAGCATGCGATAGGGTAGTCGATCTACCTTATCACGCTGATATTATACACCGAGTTCTGGTTTCCATGACATCTTGCCAGCCATAATTTCACCGTCCCCTTAGTACTGCCCGTTCAAACAAAATTCAATAGTTGTTTGCCTTCTAGACATCACTCAAGCTACCATCTGATGGAGGGTAGGGTATCCTCATATTCGTATTGGTCTATCATTAGCCACTGCTAGGATTAGGATTTTGGGTGGTGGCGACGAGATGGTGACTTCACCCCGGCCCGCGTCAAAATAAGTCTTTCCCTCACAATCCCTGTCCCTACTATCAGATGATGGAGGTTTTTTATTTGAGGCTTGCTTCAGTGTCCCCCCTCCCCCCCTGTGCGGGTTAGGCTTCCTGTTTAGGTCCACCCGAAACCTGGCAGCAGGCGGCGAATCCCCACCGTATTCGATACGAGGGGGAGTCGGTTTGTACACAACGTCTACGCGTGCCGGTCCCACCTCCTGTAATCGCGTGTCCAAGTGGCACCAATCGTGACGACTGTCGCCGCAGAAAAAGAGTCCATGAAGGCCGTCGAGGTCGCCTGGGCAACGTTGTTTCTCTCTTCTATGATATAAAAAGGGAAGCCGCCGGAACCCTAACACTAACTCAGTAGTGACAGCCAGGCGACGTAGAAAAGGTTCACCTTGTAACCTCTATCGAATCCGCCCTGAAGATCTGCTCGACGTCGGAGGTGACTAATCTAAGGTTTGATTCGTCGGTTTCCTTCACCTCCTACATCTCCATTGTTGATCTTCGTACCGCATGGTGGTTTGAGAGGTAATATCGTTCCCCCTAGTGCATGTAGTTCTTGCAGCAATGCTTGGCATACTCGGTTTTTGATTTCCACAATTGTATAGGTGATGTCAGAATCAAGTAGGATGGAGGAAGATTTCGGGTACACGAACGATGAATGCTCTAGCTCGGAAGAGGTTGATCTGTCTAAGGGTGAGAACGAAGTTTCAGAAGACGGGACAGTCGATGTGGAAGAAGATGGCGACGCCAATATTGAGGAAGAAAATGTGAGTGATATATTTGCGGTTGATGTTAGAGTTACCGCTAAATTTGGTATTAATGGTTATTAAATTGTCAAGTCGAGAGTGATGTTGACAAAGAGAAAAAGGATGAAGAAGTATTGGACAAAGAATTTATTAGTGACGTAAAGCTGAGTGTTATCTTTGTGTGACTTGCAATGGTTGAAATAATGATAAAAGCATAACTAACATCGCTCTTTTTTTGCTATGTTCAGTTATTAGTTGATAGTGATAACGCTTATGACTATTATGGTGACTCATACTTGGAGACCACTGAACAATCTATTGAATCATACTCAGTAATCATGAGTGAGGCATGTCACTTGCATATATATATTTTATGTGAACTAGTGATTGAAGTGGTAGTTTAATTGTATTTGTACATATCGTTGTGAATGTGTAGGTCGCTGAAGAGCCCAAGGTGGAGAATGAAGATAAGGTGGAAAGCGAGAATGATTCTGGACAATCAAAAGTTAAGATGGAAATGCACTTGAAGATAATGGACATGACTTTTGCTTCAGAAGCTACGGCTTATGATTTCTACAATAGCTACGGTAGAGATCGTGGATTCAGCATTCTATAGAGCAAGACCAAGCATTGCAAATGCCATCATAGACAAGTTCGTAGGATGCGGTTTGTATGTTCCAAGCAAGGGAAACGTGACACCAAGTTGCTGAACATGGAGAACCGCACCAGAATGTTAAGACCACTATCTCGCTACAACTGCAAAGACGAGATGGTTGTGAGGCATGTTTTGGAAACAGGTAAATGGATCGTTGTAAGGTTCCGTGTCATCCATAATCATATATTAGTTAGACCGGACGAGGTTCCTTTTCTTTGGTCTCATAGGAAGATAAAAGATTTCCAGAGAGCCGAGATCATAGCAATGGTAGCCGCAGGGATTAGAAAGCATATGATTATGAATTCTTCATCATCAAAAACAGTCGGTACAATAAGGTTGGATTTACGAGAAAAGATTTATACAACATGTGTTGTAGAGAGAAGAGCAAGTTTCTTGTAGATGGCGATGCTACCACAGCCATCGGCATTATGGAGGCCGGGGAGAAGAAGTTCCCTAACTTTTTTTTCAAGTATGATACTGATTCAAAGGTTGTTTGAAAAGCTTGTTATGGTGTGATGCTCAGTCGCCTCAAGACTACTAGGATTACGGCAACGCCCTCGTGTTCGACAACACCTATAATATGAATCGGTATGGTATGCCTTTTGTTCTGTTTGTTGGTCTGAACAATCACCATAAGACTACACTGTGCAATCTTAACGGATGAGACAGAGGCAACATATGTCTGGTTGGTTCACACTTTTCTACAAGCAATGTGTCATTAGTATCCCAGGTCTGTAATCACGAATGCGGATGCTGCAATGATGAGAGCTATTCACAGGGTCTTGCCAAATGTGCGGCACCGTATATGTTCGTGGCATATTGAGAAAATCATGGCGAAGCACCTGAGTTTCAATTCGTTGAAAGAGTTCATGTCTCTTCTATATTACACCACCACGGAGATTGTATTGGAGGAAAGATGGCACGCATTTGTTTACACATGGCAGACAGATAGAACAAAATCTTGGCTAAGGAGGATGTACACCAAGAAGAAACTATGGGCAGCGGTGTACCTAACCGAGGGATTTTGGCTAGGGATGGAAAGTAACAAGAGGAGCGAAAGTCAGAACTCGTCCCTCCATCTTCACTTAGACTATGGGATAACCATCGTCGGTCTTATTCTGCACTACGAGAATGCTATTATCCGTATTCGCGAGAACAAGGCGCACGATGACTGCACGACTTCGCAGACCGAACCGGTGGCAGTAACTATTGATGACTGCAAGTGCACAGATTGTTTGTAGCTAGTTTCAAAATAAAGATATCAATCCCACATGGAGCAGGAGTCTGAAGTCTAATAACTCTTGAATTAAATACTACAATAGAAATGCTAAATAAAGTTCAAAGTGACAAGATAAAATGAGAGTATTGCGTAAAAAGGTGTTTTAGGTTTTTGGTATAAGAGCAACAATAAGTAAAGTAAAACAACTAAACACAGAAAATAAGTATCGAGTATGTAAGAGAGATTGGAACTGCAGTAAGGAAAAGACGTTCTCAGGGAGTAGTGAATACACCACTAGCATTATAAAGAGCTAAGGTAAAGATTATTATCATGAACATTCTCAAATGTGTATCTGTGGGAGGAACTCCGTATTTGGACAAATAGGCAGCAACCACTACTCACATCATCCTCATAACCACAATAGTCAGCAATCAACATCAATCGAATTACTGCACTATTATGGTCTTAATGCCATAGGATATATCCCATGGCATGGATAATGTTCTATGAGTTTGCTCGGTTTCCAAGTTGATACGTAAGGAAAGCCAACAACTTTATAGTCACTGTAAGTACTAATACACCTTCGTCTACCAACAAGTACTTTCTTCCATCAAGTCCCCATAAGAGGTAAATATTGAGAGGTTAACTTCCTGTAGCATCAAGATGAAGACAATCTAACACATGGTCACAGCGATGAATATCATAATAAACATTATCGTATTTCAATCTCATACCAGGGTTTCTCCATCTCCCCAAGAACTAAAGATCTACTCAGACATGGAGGCAATCAACATCATGTCTATAACAATGGAATCTATCATAGATGAATAGTACTTGTATAAATCCACAACGAGTACGGAAATTACAATAAGATCTAGACAAGATGTAGATGGGATTGATGGATATGGTGGTGATGCAATGGTTGATGATGAAGATCGATGCCTTAGCCTCCCGGATGTGCCCAGGGCAAAGATGGATACCCGGTGGACGAGTTCCCCCTCTAGATTCCTTCCGGATGTGAGGTTTCGGCGATTTCTGGTTGTTCTGTATGTCGTCTCTATGATCCAGTTGCACGAGGTGAAACTATTTAAGAAGGCGGTGGCGGCGCCAGTTATACGGCAGGAACTATACGGCTAGAAAATTTATTCCCGCCGTATACTTGGTCGTTAAACCGTCTGTGCGCTTTGTTTGCTTCGGGTTTTCTTCTGGTATTATTGATATTTCCCAAATAAGAGATTTATGTTGTTTTTGACTCCTTTTCTTCTCAGTACAACTGCTCCAAGAATTGTGTCCATATTATCCATCATCTGTCTTGATCCTGGTGAAAACTGACATAAAATATGCGCGCGAGCGCCGTAAAATACCAAGATCCTACATCTACAATGCAAAATAATAATATAAAATATGATGCAAATATGCACTCATCAACTTCCCTAAGCTTATACTCTTGCTCGTCCCGAGCAAGTTAGCTTAATGGATGTGATCCTCATATTCATGAAGCTGAGTCGATAAAATAAATGAGACAGCTGCATCATGTGTTTATCATACATGATACATAGGAATAAGTTCTTGAATAGTACCTTACTCGAACAATCTGAATAATATTAGCAGGCTTCCACGCCTTAGTATTTAACACTTCACAAAAGATTACTCTTAACCGAATGAGTTAGCGAGGTAGTCCCAAGTGTTTTAGGATTAACATATTCACTTTGGATTCAAAATCTCAAAACGTCTCTTTGTCATACTACAATATAGTGGTGTATGACTATTTTGTTGGCGTTCGCAGCATAGAAAACAAAAAATTCCTACGATGAGAACTATATGCCAAGATCTATCTACTAGATACAGAGCAACGGGTGGACATACATCCATGGAGAACTTACCCTCGAAGACAACGAGTTTTGTTAACGAGTAGGAACTCGTGGTTGATGTAGTTGTACACTTGCCGATCTCAATATCGTGATGAAGTCCAGCAGGTTCGGCTCCAGCACGTCCTTCAGATCCAGCATCAGCAAGTCCAACACCACCAAGTCCAACACCGCAAAGTAGTGGTGAATCCGTGATCGCACACACGTCCGATACCTCGACAACCTCCGACCTTCGCTCTAGCAAAGTAGTGGAAGCAGCAACTCCCTTCCAGATAAAGCCACCGGAACATGTATCTCGCTAATCCGAGACCATGGGGAAATAATACTAGAGGGAGAGAGAGATCCTTCCCGAGGAGGTGTGAGAGGGGGGACTTCTATAGGAGGAGGGGAGGGTACCCCTCCCATGGCCGGCGCCCATGGAGGGTGTCCCTTCACCTCCCCCATTCATGTGGTGGTAACCTCTCCACATTAAAATGCCCCTTCATATTCTCTTTTAAAGTCTCCACTTTAAATGCTTTAAATTTCTCCAAATTTAATGCTCTCTCATCTAATAAAACTCTTTTATTAATTTTATTCAGAATTTTTTTAATTACTTTCATTAACAAACATTCACATAAAACTCCCTGCAACATTTCAATATTACATGCAGAACCAATTTTAGCAATTTTGCCCAAACAGTTTTGGTGTCTATTGAAATAATTCCAGCGCTTTCTTAAATCTTTATCTAAAACATATTTGCTTCAAATGGTGCCGGTATCCCTTAAGTGTGTCACCCTACGGTTTGTGAATAATGCAGGCATGATCGAGACCCCTCTCAGGTCAATAATTAGAAGTGGGACCTGGAGATCCATACTGACTCCCACACATTCAACGACGACTTCTGTGATCGTGAGAACCTTTAGCGCTAGTAACTAAATCCCTTTGTCTCGCGATATATTACATGTCCGAGATTCGATCATCGGTATCTCCATACGTAGTTTGATCTCGTTGCCGACATGCACTCTTTTCTCGTTCCCGTGATATAACATTCTAGTGATCACATCACTTGCTTGCAAGCTATCTTAATGTGATATCACCGAGAGGGCCCAGAGTATATCTATCCGTCATCGGGATGGACAAATCCCACTCTTGATCCATGGGCCTCAACATAACACCTTTGTAGCACTGAACCCACCTTTATAGTCACCCTGTTACGGTGTGACGTTTGATGTTATCAAGATACTCTTCCGGTGTCATTAATTAACATGATCTCATGGTCTAAGGACTAGGATTACTTCGTATGATGTTATAGCAATATAAACATAATAACTTTGATCGTAATGTTATACTTCGGATGAATGTTCATCACATCATTCCACCAATGTTGCGACCTCGTTATTAACAACATCCAATGTCCATGATCAGGAAACCTTGATCATCTTCTTAATCAACGAGCTAGTTTATATGAGAGGCATTACTACGAACTTTGTATTTTGTTTATTAAACACACATGTATTAAAGTTTCCAATTAATAAAATTATAGCATGCAAAATAAACATTTATCATAAACATGAAATAAGATAATAACCAATTTATTATTGCCTCTCGGGCATATTCCCTTCAGTCTCCCACTTGCACTAGAGTCAATAATCTAGTTTGAAAAACTTTGCGTATTGAACACCTATGGCTTTCTGGTTTTGCATATACGCGATTGCTAGTGGTTAACATAATCTCCGGATCTGACTGTTTGAGGTCCGTGTGTATTTGCATGTCTTTGCGTCTCTACGCATCACTCATTCTCAAATGAGATGGCATTGTACAAATTTGGTCCTTTGGTGAGACCTTTTAGTTTGTTCGGGTTAAAATATGTTGATATTATTGTCATACAATATATCTTCATAGTATTTGCCCACTTTGAACCACACCTAGTTTGATAACAAACTTCTTAACACAAATGCCCTCCTTTGCTGCTACTATAGCAGTCATATATTTATCCTTTTATTGTAGTATTCGTCAGAATGTTTCAACTTTGGAACTGATCCAAATCCATCATGGAACATCCTTTCCATTACATTGTGCCACCCATAGTCTAAATTGAGATAAATTTAATTTGTATCTTTTGATAAAACTAGTATCAATGTAACACTTTACAATGAACTACCTTTAACTATTTGTCACTTATACATGATATATTCTTAGTTATTCCAAAGCTCATAAGAATATCTTTACTATTGTCCAATGATCATCTTATGAATCATTCTGGTATGTGCTCATAACATTTAGAGCATAGGACATTATGTATATATGTACATATCACGGTATAATCGATCAAAATCTTCATGTGATTTTACTCACCAAGTGTTGAAACACTTGAATCTTGATACAATCCTTTCCATGCAGCAAGAACCTTTCTTGTTGTTTCCATATTGAACCCTTTCAATATCCCATATATGTATGTCTGGCACAACCATATTAGCGCCTTAATCTTTCCATATAGATATTGATGCCAAATATTCCGGGTTTGCCCAAGTCTTTCATCTAAATCTTATGTTAATGAAATTCATAACTTGTGTCAATATAAGATACATCATTTCCAATCAACAATATGTTCTCTACATAATGTATTAGAAATATGTCTCAGCGCTCTCACTTAATTTCTTGCAAATGCAAGCATCTTCATCATCTCCGATGAATTTAAACTCTTTTAACAGTTTCATCATGGTGAAGATTCCAACTCTGCTATGCTTACTTCAACTATTGAAGTTTGCATGCCCTTTTAGCACCCTTTGAATTAACAAAACCCTTCATACCATGTCATGTACACGTCCTAGGTAACCGTTCTATTAGAAGAACCTTGTTTTGTTTATTCAACTACCATATACCAAATTATATGTAGTGGTTGCTACATTAATCCGTAAAGACTATATATCGCTATGAAAGATCAAATCTTTTCATAGTCAACTCCTTGAACATTGCCGTAAACTTCTTTCCGCATGTCGACTATTTCATAGATGTTAAACATCTATGTCTATTTCTTTATAGATCCAAACACGACCGATAGGCTTTACGCCTTTTCAGAGGGTCTTCCAAGTTCAGAAACTTGATTCTCGTGTATGGATACTATCACGGATTCTATGACTTCTATTCATTTTATGGAGTCAGGGCCCATCATCGCTTCTTTGCATGCAGTCGGTTCATCATTGTCAAAACAATAACGACTTGTTTATGAAATATCACTATTTGATTCTTACCGACCCACACGGTTCAATATAAACTCTAATCTCCGAGATCACAACCTTTGTAATCACGGGAGCCATGAGCATTGTGGCCGCCACCGGGACACTTTCCGGCGCTGCGCTACTTAGCACATATAGCTAAGGTTCAACAACCTTATCAAGGTTCTATTGTCCTCCCACTTAACTTTTCACGAAAATTCCTTCTCAAGAAACTTGACGTTCCAAGTAACAAACTCTTTTGTCCTCGGTGTTATGGAGAAATTCCCAACAAATTCTTTGGGATAACCTACAAAGACGTCCTTATCCGACTTTGGTTGTAAACATTTTACTTATGCATAGCATACCAAAATTTAAGAAAAGACAATTTGGGTTTTATCCCAAACCATAACTTATATGGTGTCATTTCAACGGATCACGATGGTGGTCTTTTCAGTGTAAAAGCGGTAGTTCTAAAGCTTCAATCCTTAAAACATGATGGCAGTTTTATAAATGACACATTTGATCTTACCATGTCAAACATGGTTTGATTTCATCTCTCGTATATGCCATACTCGTATGGTTTATCGTGAAAAACAAATCATGGAACAATTCCTCAAATCTTAGGTGTTTTGCTAAACATGTAACTCAAATATCTTCCATTATGATCAAATCATAAACTCTTTATTACAATGATTTTCCACTTCATCTTGAAAATCTTTGAACAATTTTCAAATGTTTCATACTTCTTCTTATTAAGTAAATATATCGATATATTCACTTAAATTTATGGAGAAAGCATATGAAGCAAAAAGATCCATCGCATATAGCTACACATAATGGACTATATATATCAATATGTATAATATCCAATAATTTAGTCATCCGTTCCTCTTTGGCCTATGAATGGAGTTTCAATTATCTCGGGGAAAGTCTCACAAGCGTCAATTGATCAAAATCAAAGACTCGAAAAATCCATCAACATGGAGTTTCTTCACGTTTTCTTTCCAATATAATTTAAAAAGCGATGTCACTTCATAAGTGATCTTTTAATCATTTGTCTTGTGACATTTTAGCAATAATGTTTATGGATGTGATTTCTCCAACTAGACTTGTAAAAGTTCATCCATCCTTTATGGAATACGGTAATTATTTGAACAACCATTGTTCTCATAATACCGAAACAAAATAACAATTATTAAAACAAATCTTGAAGGCTAGGTTTGACGACAACGAAAAACACAATAACACTTGATTTGTTTTCGATGAACATCGTCACTTATTCTCTTGCTAGTTACTTAGGTCGTTGTAGTTCATGAATTGTGTTGTTCTGTATGAAACTTCACACCAACCAATTCGGTATCTAGTACCGGTATCCAATACCTTAGAACCACATTGTTTAACAAGCAAGGAATACAGCCATAACATGTATATCTTCTATATACCTAAGTTGGACATCTCCAACCTTTTCTTTTCTACCAAATATTTTATAGATTCTCTTTCAACAATTCCTTTTCTTTTAAAAGAATCTATCAACATCAATAATGGTGTCATTCACATGACACATAGTACAAAGTGTATATAGTCAAATACTAATACCTTTGCACTTGCACTTTGAAGTGGATCACCATCATCAAATGTTTGGTGTTCTTTCAAAAATCCATTCTTTAGTAATCTATTAGTGTAGTAAACATTTTACTTACATCTTCTATTCATCCTTATCATGACAACTTTCATGATCAAGCTACTATAGCATGTAAGGAAGAATCGTGAGTATAATGTTAGTTCCCAAAACCTTTTTGGGATATCCAGATGCTTAGCATCTCCATCCTTCACAAATTCTCATACAATATGAGAACATGTATTTTGCTAAATTATACTCTATCATAATGTAACCAAAAACATTGTTTTAGATATCATAATATCT
Organism: Avena eriantha; assembly: GCA_910589775.1. Classification (NCBI taxonomy): domain Eukaryota; kingdom Viridiplantae; phylum Streptophyta; class Magnoliopsida; order Poales; family Poaceae; genus Avena; species Avena eriantha. Next base: position 395,031,386 of record OU342740.1, on the reverse strand, counting down.
TTCACACATGATGGTTTCTGAAACAATTTTCAGCTCCCATATAATCTTGATATTAAAACAACTTTTGAATATCAATAATCATGGAGGCAAACATGATACTTTAGATACTAACATTGGTATTCTTACTCTTCATTTAATACTACTTATTAAACTTCATGGAGTAAATAGAGTTTGCTGAAAGTTTGCAATAGGACTTCTAAACTTTAAATTGACATTCAAAACAATACGATACCAGTTCGTAAAGTAAACATCCAGAATTCTATAGTTCTATTATCTCAATTAAAACTAAGCATAAGGTAGTGAATAGACGCCAATGACTACAAAAAATTATGCAAATTCACTTCGATTTAGTTTATGACAAATTGAGTTCGACTAATCTAAATTAGAAATGAACTCCCACCCAAAAACGATATCCCTCGTGCCTTTTTGGTGATTACATGAACCAAATCCACTACACCAAGTCCGATCATCACATGAGTCGGTGTAGCTTCAAAGGCCAGCATCAATATGGGCATCATATCAACTATATGACTCATACTTAACCTTTCGGTCCATGTTCTGAGGCCATGTCTGTACATGCTAGGCTCGCCAAGTAAGAACCTTAGTATTCGCGTGTGTAAAACTGTCTTACACCCATTGTATGAAAGCGTAGAGTCGAGTACACCCGACCATCACGTGATGTCTCGAAACACGATCCATAGAACGATGCATACTTAAGGAAGAACACATTTTATCTTGATATCTAAATGAGGGATCATCTTAAAATGCTACTAAAACGCCAAACTAGCAATATAAGATGCACACATCTAATGTGTAAAGTGAGATGATATGGTCCATGCATTTGATCTCTATCATGTGCATCATGGTATGATCTCTATCATTCCTTTGTGTGTAAGGCCAAGGTCTATGGAACTTACACGTTAGGCTATCATACATCTACTTACAACATTACTATATCATGACACTAGCCTAGCAACAATCTAAACTAGACGCCTCTAATTTATCCATTGCAAGTTTTACGTGGCTTAGGGCTTTCGAAGATAGAAGCGATCTTACCTACGAACATGAACCACAACGAGGATAACCAAGTTATTAGCAACTCGTTGTAAATCAGATATTGACTATAGTAGGAGAGACAGACACCCGCCAGCCACTTATGCAAAACAAGTTGCATGTCAGTCGTGGAACCGGTCTCATGTACGATGACATGTAAGGTTGGTCCGGGCCGCTTCATCCAACTATGCACTAATATCCAAAATACATAGAAGATGCAATAACATGATCATCATCGCCCACATATAAACATATGTGTACTACCCGTGCAAAGCACCTACGCATAGATCTGGCTCTGATACCACTGTTGGGGTTCGCAGCATAGAAAACAAAAAATTTCCTACGATGAGAACTATACGCCAAGATCTATCTACTAGATACAGAGCAACAGGTAGACATACATCCATGGAGAACTTACCCTCGAAGACAACGAGTTTTGTTAACGAGTAGGAACTTGTGGTTGATGTAGTCGTACACTTGCTGATCTCAAGATCGTGATGAAGTCCAGCAGGTCCGGCTCCAGCACGTCCTTCAGATCCAACTTTAGCAAGTCAAGCACCGCAAAGCAGCGGTGCATCCGTGATCGCACACACATCCGGTACCCCCGACAACCTCCGACCCTCGCTCCAGCAAAGCAGCGGAAGCAGCAACTCCTTTCCAGATAAAGCCACCGGGAACATGTATCTCGCTAATCCAAGACCATGCGGAAATAATACTAGATGGGGAGAGAGATCCTTCACGAGGAGGTGTGAGTATGAAGGTGTGAGAGGGGGCCTTTTATAGGAGGGGAGGGTACCCCTCCCATGGCCGGCGCCCATGGAGGGTGTCCCTTCACCTCCCCCATTCATGTGGTGGTAACCCCTCCACATTAAAATGCCCCTTCACATTCTCTTTTAAAGTCTCCACTTGAAATGCATTAAATTTCTCCAAATTTAATGCTCTCTCATTTAATAATACTCTTTTATTCATTTTATTCATAATTTTTTAATTACTTTAATTAACAAACATTCACATAAAACCCCTGCAACATTTCAATATTACATGCAGAACCAATTTCACCCCAAACAGTTCCGGTGTCTGTTGAAATAATTCCTGCGCTTTCTTAAATCTTTAGCTGAAACATATTTTCTTCAAATGGTGCCGTATCCCTTAAGTGTGTCACCCTATGGTTTGCGAATAATGCAGACATGATCGAGACCCCTCTCAGGTCAATAATCAAAAGTGGGACCTGGAGATCCATACTGACACCTACACATTCAACGATGACTTCTGTGATCATGAGAACCTTTAATGCTAGTAACTAAATCCCTTTGTCTCGTGATATATTACATGTCCGAGATTCGATCATCGGTATCTCCATACATAGTTTGATCTCATTGTCGACATGCACTCTTTTCTCGTTCCTGTGATATAACATTCTAGTGATCACATCACTTGCTTGCAAGTTATCTTAAGGTGATATCAACGAGAGGGCCCAGAGTATATTTATCCGTCATCGGGATGGACAAATCCCACTCTTGATCCATGAGCCTCAACATAACATCTTTGTAGTACTAAACCCACCTTTATAGTCACCCTGTTACGGTGTGACGTTTGATGTTATCAAGATACTCTTCCGGTGTTAGCAATTAACATGATCTCATGGTGTAAGGACTAAGATTACTTCGTATGATGTTATAGCAATATAAACATAATGACTTTGATCGTAATGCTATACTTTGGATGAATGTTCATCACATCATTCCACCAATGTTGTGACGTCGTTATTAACAACATCCAGTGTCCATGATCAGGAAACCTTGATCATCTTGTTAATCAACGAGCTAGTTTATATGAGAGGCATTACTAGGAACTTTGTATTTTGTTTATTAAACACATATGTATTAATGTTTACAATTAAGACAATTATAGCATACAAAATAAACATTTATCATAAACATGGTATAAGATAAAACCACTTTATTATTGGTCTCCGGCATATTCCCTTCATATTTGTTCTTTACACATTCGCTCTTTTTCTTATTTCATTTCTTCTTCTGTCTCTTTTTTTATATATGCTCACACTTTTTTTAAGTGTTGTGCAAAGGAGCTAGCCATACATTCCACTTCATGTAGGAATTCAAAGTTTAACAATCTCAGTTACCAAATTCTAATTGTATATGAAGCAATCTTTATAGCTTGAATATTCTACCTCGTCTTGATCTCACTCTAATTTGATAACACTTTTTATTTTCCTTTGTTCAAGGTTTCTTTTTCAAGTCTAACTGATTAGATAATTTTTCTTTATTTGTAAATCAAACCATGTACCTATAACATATTGACCAAATTATCTTTGTATGTTCCATTAATACCAATAGTGTGGAAGACTCCAATTGCTATCATCAAGTGCAAGTAAAATTATACTCAAGTCATTCATATATCCAATCGGACAAACACAAGCTCAATATTGCTCCATCTATGATAATAAACTCAGAACTTCATAAAAGGGATCGACTATTCCTGAAGGAAATTCTAATGAAGCAAACTTTATTTCTAATTTGAACTAATGCAAAACTAAAATAGTAATGTAAAACTTATAAGATAGATTACAAGGTCTTAAAGATCTCCCCAAGCTTGGAATCAAGCCAGGCGGGATCAAATAATCCCTTGCGATTATTTGATATCGTGATTATTATAGATCACTTTGGCGCCATGACACGCGGTATCTTCTCTTCACGGGCCAGCCTGAGGAGGAGGGATTGATTGATAGCCTCTAATTCTTTAACACGCAGCTTGTAGAAGAGATTATTCCTCTCCAACACTTTCACTTTCTCTTTAATGAGCTCATTGTTGTCTTGACGGGTTTGGATCGCCTTAAGACTCATAGAAAAACCTGATTCAGTTGTCTGCTTAATATCTTCATCAAGTTTGTCAAGATAAAGTCATAGCAACCGAAGATGCTTGGGAGTACCTGGCGTCTCTTTGTCCATCTCTTCAATCTTCTAATCGAGAGATTTCAACTCCGTCTTACGACGGTCATTGTCGGCGTCGAGGAACTCCATAGGGACGATCTTGATCTCCTTGCCTTGCTTGCTATTGCTCCCGATCTCCATAGGAACTTCTCCCCTTGGCTTCTGTCCTTTTTTTTGCGTGTCCTCGAGTATGAAGAAGAGATAGATTGGTTCCTGGAGATTATGATTAGAGAGAGGGTCAATGGCAGTATATAAGGGGGGTCAGAAGTCGGTAAGAACTCGCGAGAAACACCAAATTCATGCGCAAGAATAAAATCTTAACGGAATAGGAAAAGAAATTGCGGATTTGGAGCAGTCCTACCGCATAACGACCAACTATACGGGCACGACCCGTATAGCTCCGGCCGTATAGTTGGTTCGGGGCAGATATTTCCAAATATCTCGAGTCCAGATCGGTTAAGGTATGATTCGGCACCGTATAGATATAGACACCAAAAATCAAAAATGTCTGAGAGTTCAACAACCATCTATACGGCCGGAAATTTTCCTCCAGTCATATAGTTGAGATCATATAGATCCAGACAACGAAAACAACATTGCAAAGAAGAAATAGAGGGTTTAACGACCAACTATATGGCAGGAGCTTTCTCTCTGGTTGTATAGTTGCGCCCGTATAGTTGGTAAAAATGTCCAAAAACTTCAAAAAAACACAAGGTTTTCAAAGGCAAAAAATTTAGGAGTAAAATTTGTGAAAATAAATCACTTATTTGAGTTAGAACACTTACCTTGAACATACCATTTACTTATTCGGGGATGAATAGCTCGTCCAACAAAAAGACTTCTTCTTATTGGAGGAATTGGCCTTAGTTTTATTGAATAATTATCGCAAGCAAAAATCACCAGGACTAAAGTTCCTCTCAATAAGATTGGTGTCTTGCTTGGCAAATATGGACACTGCATCCAACATCTTTATTTCTTGCCTCTACATAATCTATAACTCAAATTCTTGAAGTAAAAGAATCCAACTGATCAGTCTTTGCTTATGGTTCTTCCTCTCAAGGAGTTCTTTTAAACCATCAAGATCCGTATGAACTCTTACTTTTGCATCAACTATATAAGATCGAAATTTATCATAAGAGAAAATACAGCAAAGAGTTCCCTCTCTTCCTTAGGATAATTCTGTTGAGCACTATTGAGAGTTCTACTAGCATGATGTATAATATTAAATCTACGATCTACGTGTTGTCCTAGAGTTACTCCTACATCATCATCACTAGCTTCACATATTAAGTCAAAAGTCATATCCTAGATAGGTGGTTTAATGATAGGAGCATGGGATAAAGCATTTTTCAGTTTATCAAAGGCTATAAGAAATTTATCATCAAAATTAAATCTTACTCTCTTTTGCAGGAATTCCTAATGAACCTTCTATAAAAACCCACATGACCAAGGAAACTTCTTATACCTTTTATATCCCCAGGTGGTTGTTTAGGCCACGTAGAGATAAACAAAACTTTTTCCCTACGCGGTGATCCCAAGATCCAGCTCCGGTAGAAGGCCACGAGGATTACCACTAGACGCGCAGTTGCGGAATTGATGAAGCACGTCGCTTGATGTAGTGTAGTCCTCGCAATCCGTTCTGGTTCCACGATCCACGATCCGTACTTTCGTCACGATTGTCGAAGTGCTTGATGGGTTCGTAGCATGGAAACCAAAAAATTTCTGCCGCAAGAACGAACAAAACCTAGATCTAATCTAGATAAAAGCCAAGATCTAATCTATTAGACATGAGCAACGAGATAGATGGGAACTAACCCTCGTAGATCCGAAAGCGTTAACGAGATTAGATCTCGTGGTTGATGTAGTCGATCACTTGCCGATCTCAAGATCGTGTGGACGATCCTTCCGGCGTCGCGTTCCAGCAGCGCTTCCGCCCTCGGTCAAGTAGATGATCCTTCCGGCGTCGCGTTCCAGCAGCGCTTCCGCCCATGGTCAAGTAGACGATCCTTCCGCCACTGCGATTCGGCAGCGCTTCCGCAGTCGGTCACACGTGCGGAGTCAGAGCAGACCTTCCTCTCCCCGTTCCAGCGAGCAACGGAGGTAGTAGATCTTCTCCACGGAATCCCAGCAGCACGACGGCGTGGTGGTGGTGGTGGAGTAGAGAATTCTGCAGGGCTTCGCCTATGCCTGTGCAGAAGATGGTGGAGGAGAGAGGCGGCAGAGATTGGGTGTTATGAAGAAGTAGGGGAGGAGGGGGCGCCCCTGCCCCTCTATTTAAAGAAGGGAGGCGCCTAGGGAGGGGGAGTCCTTGTAGGACTCCCCTCCCTTGTAGGCCGGCGGATTGGAGGTGGGGGGAGGAGTCCTCCTCCCCCATGACTCCGTATCTTGACCCACCAGGACTCCTTGATCCCTATCTTGATTTTCATGCAAACTCCAAGATATCTTCTAGAACCTTCTGGAACATTCCGAAACCTTCTAGAATCCTCATACAAACACTTCGGAACATTTCCTAACTCAGAAAATGATCCCCAATATATGAATCTTATTCTCCGGACCATTCCGGATCTCCTCGTGATGTCCCGGATCCATTCCGAGACTCCGAACAACATTCGGTCTCCAACGCACATTCCATATCTACTTAAAACAACTTCGAACCTTAAGTGTGTCACCCTACGGTTCGTGAATATGTAGACATGATAGAGACACATCTCCTATCAATAACCATCAGCGGGACCTGGAGATCCATAATGGCTCCCACATACTCAACGATGACTTCGCGATCGATTGAACCACTTACATACGAAACTAATTCCCTTTGTCTCGCGATACTATACTTATCCGAGGTTTGATCGTTGGTATCTCCATACCTAGTTCTACCTCGTTACTGATAAGTACTCTTTACTCGTTCCGTGATATGTCATCCCTTGTGACCCAGTCACATGCTTGCAAGCTAACTAGATGACATTCCACCGAGAGGGCCTAGAGCATATCTATCCGTCATATGGATGGACAAATCCCAATCTTGGTTCATGCGCTTCAACACATACTTTCAGAATACCCAGTGACACTTTTATAACCACCCAGTTACGAAGCGGCGTTTGATGTCATCAAAGTATCCATCCGGTGATGGTGATTAACATAACCTCATGGTCGAAGGATTAGGTTACTATGTGTTTGAAAGCTTACAGCAATACAAACTTAATGACTTGATCTTATGCTACGCTTACTATGGGTGTGTGTCCATCACATCATTCTCCTAATGATATGATCTCGTTATTAACGACATCCAATGTCCATGATCAGGAAACCATGATCATCCATTAATCAACAAGCTAGTTTAACAAGAGGCTTACTAGGGACTCTTTTATGTTTACAAAACACACAAGTATTAATGTTTCCGGTTAATACAATTATAGCATGGGATGTAAACATTTATCATAAACATAAAGATATAATAATAACCACTTTATTATTGCCTCTTGGGCATATCTCCAACAGTCTCCCACTTGCACTAGAGTCAATAATCTGGTTAAAAACTTGTGCATTCAACACCTATGGCTTTCTGGTGTTGTATAGACACTATTTCTAGTGGTAAACATAATCTTCAGATCTGACACTTCCAGGTCCATGTGTATTTGCATGTCCTTGCGTCTCCACGCATTACTCATTCTTCAATGAGATGGCATTGTATAAATTTGGTCCTTTGGTGAGACCTTTAGTTCCTTCGGCTCAAAATATGTTGATATTATTGTCACACAATATATCTTCATAGTATTAGCCCACTTTGAACCACACCTAGTTTGATAACAAACTACTTAACACAAATGCCCTCCTTTGCTGCTATTACAGCAGTTATATACTTAGCCCTTTGTTGTAGTATCCGTCACAATGTCTCAACTTTGGAACTTATCCAAATCCATCATGGAACATCCTTTCCATTACATTGTGCTACCCATAGTCTAAATTGAGATAAATTTAATTTGTATCTTGTGACAAAACTAGTATCAATGTAACACTTTACAATGAACTACCTTTAACTATTTGTTACTTATACATGGTATATTCTTAGATCTTCCAAAGCTCATAAGAATATCTTTACTATTGTCCAATGATCATCTTATGAATCATTCTGGTATATTCTCATAACATTTAGAGCATAGGACATATCTGGATGTGTACTTCTCAAAGAATGATTGATCAAAATATTCTTGTAATTTCACCAAGTGTCAAAACACTTGAATCTCATGTCAACACACTCGAATCTTGATTCAGTCCTTTCCATGCATCAAGAACCTTTCTTGTTGTTTCTATATTGAACTCATTCAACATCTTATCTATGTACATTTGGCAAAACCATATTAGCGCCTCAATCTATCCATATAGACATTGATGCCTAATTCTTGGGTTATGCCTAAGTCTTTCATCAAAAATGAAATTCTTAACATGTGTCAATACAATATACATCATTTCCAATCAACAATATGTCCTCTACATAATGTATTAGAAATATGTCTCAGCGCTCCCACTTAATTTCTTGCAAATGCAAGCATCTTCATCATCTTCAATGAATTTAAACTCTTTTAACAGTTTCATCATGGTGAAGATTCCAACTCCGCTATGCTTACTTCAACCATTGAAGTTTTGCATACTCTTTTAGCATCCTTTGAATAAACAAAACCCTTTGAATCGTGTCATGTACACGTCCTAGGTAACTATTCTATTAGAAGAATTTTTTTGTTTGTTCAACTATCATATACCAAAATATATGTAGTGGTTGCTACATTAATCCGTCCAGACTAAATATCGCTATGAAAGATCAAATCTTATCATAGTCAATTCCTTGAAAATTGTCATAAACTCTTTCCGGCATGTCGACTGTTTCATAGATTTGAAACATCCATGTCTATTTCTTTATAGATCCAAACACGATCGATAGGCTTCACGCCTTTCTGGAGGGTCTTCAAAGTTCAGAAACTTGATTTCTCGTGTATGGATGCTATCACGGATTCCATGACTTCTAGTCATTTTATGGAGTCAGGGCCCATCATCGCTTCTTTGCATGTAGTCGGTTCATTATTGTCAAAACAATAACGACTTGCTTATCAAATCTTATTATTTGATTCTAACCGACCCACACGGTTCTATAGGAACTCTAATCTCCGAGATCACACCTTTTGTAATCACGAGAGCCATGAGAATTGTGGCCGCCACCGGGACACTTTTCGGCGCTGCGCTACTTAGCACATATAGCTAAGGTTCAACAACCTTATCAAAGTTCTATTGTCCTCCCACTTAACTTTTCACGAAAAATTCCTTCCCAAGAAACTTGACGTTCCAAGTAACAAACTCTTTTGTCCTTAGTGTTATGGAGAAATTCCCAACAAATTCTTCGGGATAACCTACAAAGACGTGCTTATCCGACTTTGGTTGTAAATATTTTAATTATGCATAGCATACCAAAATTTAAGAAAAGACAATTCGGGTTTTATCCCAAACCATGACTTATATGGTGTCATTTCAACGGATCACGATGGAGCTCTTTTCAGTGTAAAAGCGGTAGTCACTAAAGCTTTAATCTTTAATATATAATGGCAGTTTTATAAATGACACCCTTGATCTTACCATCTCAAACATGGTTTGATTTCATCTCTCGAATATGCCATACTCCCATGGTTTATCGGGAAATACAAATCATGGAACAATTCCTCAAGTCTTAGGTGTTTTTGCTAAACATGTAACTCAAATATCTTCCTTTATGATCGAATCATAAACTCTTTATTTTCTTGTTACAATGATTTTCAACTTCATCTTGAAAGTCTTTGAACAACTTTCAAATGTTTCATACTTCCTCCTTATTAAGTAAATATATAGATATATTCACTCAAATTTTCGGAGAAAGCATATGAAGTAAAAAAGATCCATCGCATATGGCTACACATAATGGACTATGCACATCAGCATGCTCAATTTCCAATAAGCTAGTCATCCGTTTCTCTCTGGCCCATGGACGGAGTTTCAATTATCTTGAGGAAAGTCTCACATGCGTCAATTGATCAAAATCAAAAGACTCCAAAATTCCATCAACATGGAGTTTCTTCATGTTTTCTTTCAAATATAATTTAAACAGCGATGTCACTTCATAAGTGATCTTTCAATCATTTGTCTTGCGACATTTTAGCAATAGTGTTTATGGATGTGATTTCTCCCACTAGACTTGTAAAAGTTCAACCATCCTTTATGGAATACGGTAATTATTTGAACAACCATTGTTCTCGTAATACCGGAACAAAATAAAAAACATTAAAACAAATCTTGAAGGCTAGCTTTGATGTTAACGAGCAACACAACAACCCTTTGTTTGTTTTCGATGAACATCATCACATTTTCTCTTGCTAGTTACTTAGGCCATTGCAGTTCATAAATTGTGTTGTCCTGTATGACACCTCATACCAACCAATTCGGTATCCAATACCGGAGAACCACATTGTTTAACAAGCAAGGAATACAACCATAACATGTATATCTTCTATATGCCTAAGTTGGACATCTCCAACCTTTTATTTTCTGCCAAATATTTTATATTTTCTCTTTCAGCAATTCCTTTTATTTTAAAAGAATCTATCAACATCAATAGTGGTGTCATCAACATGACACATGGTACAAAGCGTATATAGTCAACTACTAATACCTTTGGACTTGCACTTTGAGGTGGATCACCATCATCAAATGTTTGGTGTTCTTTCAAAATTCCATTCTTTAGTAATCTTTTAGTGTAGTAAACATTTTACTTACATCTTCTATTCATCCTTATCATGACAACTTTCATGATCAAGCTTCTATAGCTTATAAAGGTGAATTGCGAGTATAATGTTTCTTTTTCGAAACCTTTTGGAGGATTAGGACGACTAGCGTCTCCACCCTTCACAAATTCTCATCAAATATGAGGACGTATACTCTATCATGTTGTAACCAACACATTGTTTTAGATATCGCAATACCTTTCACATATGATGGTTTCTGAAACATTGCTTTCAGCTCTTAGATAAACTTGATATTAAAAACAATCTTTTGAGCATCAAGAATTATGGAGGCAAACATGATACATTAGATATTAACACTGGAATTGTTACTCTTGATTTAATACTATTTATTAAACTTCATGGAGTAAATGGAGTTTGCTGAAAGTTTGCAATAGGACTTATAAATTTTAAATTGACACTCAAAACAATACGATACCAGTTCGTAAAGCAAATATCCAGAATTTCTATAGTTCCACTATCTCAACTATAACTAAGTGTAAGGTGGTGAACGGATGCCAATGACTACAACAAACTATGAAAATTCACTTTGATTGTGTTTATGATAAATTGAGTTTGACTAATCCAAATTACAAATAAAATCCCACTCAAAACAACATCCCTCGAGTTGTTTTAGTGATTACATGAACCAAATCCACTACACCAAGTCCGATCATCACGTGAGATGATGTAGCTTTAAAGGCGAACAATCAACATGTTCATCATATCATCCATATGACTTATGCTTTACCTTTCGGTATTCCGTGTTCCGAGACCATGTCTGTACATGCTAGGCTCGTCAAGGTTAACCTTAGTTTCCGCATGTGCAAATCTGGCTTGCACCCGTTGTATGCACACGTAGAGTCTATCACACCCGATCATCACGAGATGCTTCGAAACGACGAGTCTTAGCAACGGTGCCAACTAAGGATGAACACTTTATTACTTGATATTAGGTGAGAGGGATCATCTTATAATGCTACCGTTGCGATCTAAGCAATACAAGATGCATAAAGGATTAACATCACAGGCAATTCATAATAAGTCTGATATGATATGGCCCTTTCTTCTTGCGCCTTTGATCTCCATCTCCAAAGCACGAACATGATCTCCATCATCACCAGCATTGCGTCAAGGTCAGTGGCGCCGCTTCATGGTTGTCCATCATCACTAGCAACTATTACAACTACTTGGAACAAAGCTATTACAAGATGAATAGACACGCAGGTCTTAACAGAATTAAAGACAACCATTAGGCTCCTGCCAGTTGTCATATTACAACAAGGATCATTGCATACATCAAATATAATCATAATCACATGATGGCCATATCACATCACAAAACCCCTACAAAAACAAGTTAGACGCCTCTAATTTTGTTTGCATGTTTTACGTGGTTTGGGGCTTTTGCATAAGACCGATCTTACCTACGAACACGGACCACAACGTTGATACAAATGTTGTCAAGATGCTCATTGTAAATTGAATCTTAACTATGGTGGGAGAGACAGACACCCGCAAAGCGACTTGTGCAAAGCAAGTTGCACGTCAAGCGTTGAGCAAGTCTCATGTGCGATGACATGTAATGTTAGCCCGAGCCGCTTCATCCCAGCATGCCGCAAGATGCAAAGTACACGCTAAGACACCGACAACAAAAGCATCAACGCCCACAAAAACATTGTGTTCTACTCGTGCAACAGATCTACGCATAGATACGGCTCTGATACCACTGATGGGTTCGTAGCATGGAAAACAAAAAATTTCTACCGCAAGAACGAACAAAAACTAGATCTAATCTAGATAAAAGCCAAGATCTAATCTATTAGACATGAGCAATGAGGTAGATGGGAACTAACCCTCGTAGATCCGAAAGCGTTAACGAGATTAGATCTCGTGGTTGATGTAGTCGATCACTTGCCGATCTCAAGATCGTGTGGACGATCCTTCCGGCGTCGCGTTCCAGCAGCACTTCCGCCCTCGGTCAAGTAGAAGATCCTTCCGGCGTCGCGTTCCAGCAGCGCTTCCGCCCTTGGTCAAGTAGACGATCCTTTCGGCACCGCGATTCGGCAGCGCTTCCGCAGTCAGTCAGACGTGCGGAGTCGAAGCAGACCTTCCTCTCCCCGTTCCAGCGAGCAGCGGAGGTAGTAGATCTTCTCCACAGAATCCCAGCAGCACGACGGCGTGGTGGTGGTGGTGGAGTAGAGAATTCTGCAGGGCTTCGCCTATGCCTGTGCAGAAGATGGTGGAGGAGAGAGGCGACAGAGATTGGGTGTTATGAAGAAGTAGGGGAGGAGGGGGCGCCCCTGCCCCTCTATTTAAAGAAGGGAGGCGCCTAGGGAGGGGGAGTCCTTGTAGGACTCCCTCCCTTGTAGGCCGGCGGATTGGAGGTGGGGGGAGGAGTCCTCCTCCCCCACGACTCCGTATCTTGACCCACCAGGACTCCTTGATCCCTATCTTGATTTTCAAGCAAATTCCAAGATATCTTCTAGAACCTTCCGGAACATTCTGAAACCTTCTAGAATCCTCATACAAACACTCCGGAACATTTCCTAACTCAGAAAATGATCCCCAATATATGAATCTTATTCTCCAGACCATTCCGGATCTCCTCGTGATGTCCCGGATCCATTCCGAGACTCCGAACAACATTCGGTCTCCAACGCACATTCCATATCTACTTAAAACAACTTCGAACCTTAAGTGTGTCACCCTACGGTTCGTGAATATGTAGACATGATAGAGACACATCTCCTATCAATAACCATCAGCGGGACCTGGAGATCCATAATGGCTCCCACATACTCAACGATGACTTCGCGATCGATTGAACCACTTACATACGAAACTAATTCCCTTTGTCTCGCGATACTATACTTATCCGAGGTTTGATCGTTGGTATCTCCATACCTAGTTCTACCTCGTTACTGATAAGTACTCTTTACTCGTTCTGTGATATGTCATCCCTTGTGACCCAGTCACATGCTTGCAAGCTAACTAGATGACTTTCCACCGAGAGGGCCCAGAGCATATCTATCCGTCATATGGATGGACAAATCCCAATCTTGGTTCATGCGCTTCAACTCATACTTTCAGAATATCCAATGACACTTTTATAACCACCCAGTTACGAAGCGACGTTTGATGTCATCAAAGTATCCATCCGGTGATGGTGATTAACATAACCTCATGGTCGAAGGATTAGGTTACTATGTGTTTGAAAGCTTACAGCAATACGAACTTAATGACTTGATCTTATGCTACGCTTACTATGGGTGTGTGTCCATCACATCATTCTCCTAATGATATGATCTCGTTATTAACGACATCCAATGTCCATGATTAGGAAACCATGATCATCCATTAATCAACAAGGTAGTTTAACAAGAGGCTTACTAGGGACTCTTTTATGTTTACAAAACACACAAGTATTAATGTTTCCGGTTAATACAATTATAGCATGGGATGTAAACATTTATCATAAACATAAAGATATAATAATAACCACTTTATTATTGCCTCTTGGGCATATCTCCAACAGTGCTGAACGTACAGCACCTCCGCCGGTATCCACACATACAAGGAGGAGCACCGGCAATGGACTGCTAGGTCCGGCACGGCGACGACAGGACGGACTGGGGCTAGGGTTTCCAACACATGGAGTGACCTAACCTTGTGCTCTAAAGACCTGCGCCCCAGCTTATATAGGGAGTGTAAGTGGGCTCCACTCACTTGTGGCCCATTCACTAAAAAGGCCTATATTAGCCACTTCAAGTCTCACTTGCTGACTAAGTCCATGTCTCTATTTGGGTCCAACTCAAATAGGTTTCCTGTTTGGGTCTAACCCAAACTTACTCCCGCTCTTAAGTGTGTGACCCGACATGCTCATGGTAACCCGGACACGATTCCGAGTCTCACTCGTGATCGATCAGTTGGTAGCGGCTCCTAGCAGAACGTGCCAACTCCCAAGTACCAATAAGTCATGACGACATACCTTCCAATGCGACTTTCGTCTGAGTCCCTTTTGCCTCACGATATACCTTGTCGGACTATAGGCGAATGATCGTCATCCCTTAAATAGTCCGACTCTCTTTCTCGATCCGAGATAAGTGATTTATCCGACTAACTCTTAGTCGGCTGCCTCGGTTAACACTTAATCCGAGACGCGCATGGCCATGATTTCCGAATCATATCTTCTGAGAGGGCCCAGAGAATATCTCTCCAGATGGAGGGGCAAAATCCCGTCTTGGTTATTCACATCACGCAGCTTGATTCTCAGACGACCCGAACTCCGCCTTTATAAGTGCCCACTGACGGAACAACGTTTGACAGAACCTAAGTCGGAGATCCTCAACTCGGATTGTGCAATAACCTCAGTTCTAAGGATTACATTGATCGAGACAGGCAAATGACGACTTGTTCGTTGCATCTCAATATGGGTCAGTCCGACTCGCTAAACTCTTTAGCCGAATCCGTGTAAGTCGGAATGGCATCTCCATGCCCATGACAAGTGGAACCTAGTCATCTGCCGACTTTCACATTGGTCTAAGTTGTGTGTCCGACACAACCTCAATGACCAAGGACAATTAGTATGAACAACATGAATATGTAGTTCCACAATCAAATCACATATTTGATGATACATATCAGCAGTTCATACATGGACCATAACCTTATGAATACACAGGAATATCATCATTCATGATTGCCTCTAGGGCATATTCCCAACAGTCTCCCACTTGCACTAGAGTCAATCTTCCGACATCACATGTCCAGGCATCTGATGCCCATTGCCCTCAGGTGCGCCTCATGCTTCGGCTGTGGAAGTGGCTTTGTCAACGAATCCACAATGTTTGCATCCGTGTGTACCTTGCATAACTTGATATCACCTTGATCCACGAACTAGCGAATAAGGTGGTACTGCATGAGTATATGTTTGTTCTTCTGGTGTTGTCTAGGTTCCTTGGCTTGTGCAATAGCACCATTGTTGTCACAATACACGTCTAACAGATTGGACGAGACCTGAACCACACCAAGATCCATGAGTAAATTCCTCATCCAAACGGCTTATTTTGCCGCCTCCGAGGCAGCAATATACTCAGCCTCTATCGTAGACGCAGACACCGTTTCTTGCTTGGAGCTTTTCCAGCTCACAGCCCCTCCATTTATGACAAACACATATCCGGATTGTGAACCAGAATCATCCGAGTCAGTGAGATAACTCGCATCCGTGTAACCCTATACACTGAGTTCATCCTCACCTCCATAAACCAGGAACATATCCTTAGTCCTTCTTAAGTACTTGAGGATATTTTTAGCCGCTGCCCAGTGGATCTCTCCAGGGTCAGCCTGGTATCTGCTCACAACACTTAGAGCATTGGAAACATCCGTCCTAGTACAAATCATAGCGTACATGATGGATCTGATTGCAGAAGCATACGGAACCGCACTCATCCGACTTCGCTCATTAGTTGTCGAAGGACACTAAGTCTTGCTATGTTTTACGCCATGGGACATCGGTAAGAACCCCTTCTTAGACGATTCCATGTTGAACTTCTTCAACACTTTGTCCAAATATGTACTATGACTCAATCCAATGAGCCGCGTTGATCTATCTCTATAGATCTGGATTCCTAGTATGTAAGTCGTCTCACCCAAGTCTTTCATCGAAAAACTCTTTTCCAATGATTCCTTGGTGTCTTGCAACATCTGGACATCATTTCCAATCAATAATATGTCATCCACATATAAGATCAGAAAGTTTACTTTGCTCCCACTAAACTTCTTGTATAAACAAGAATCATGATCACTCTTGATGAAACGAAACGATTTGAGTACCTCATCAAAGAGAATGTTCCAACTCCTAGATGCTTGCTTCAACCCATAAATGGATTTCCGAAGCTTGCATACTTTGTCAGCATTATCCGGATCGACAAAACCCTTGGGTTGTATCATATACACATCCTCGGTTAAATTTCCATTAAGGAAAGCCGTCTTGACATCCATCTGCCATATCTCATAGTCGAAATAGGCTGCTATAGCTAACATGATCCGAACTGATTTAAGCATCGCTACAGGAGAGAAAGTCTCATCGTAGTCAACTCCTTGAACTTGTCGGAACCCCTTCGCGACAAGCCATGCTTTATAGATAGAAACATTTCCATCCATATCAGTTTTCTTCTTAAAGACCCATTTGCACTCGACGGGTCTTGCATCGTCTAGCAGATCAACCAAGTTCCAAACTTGATTTTCATCCATGGACTTTAACTCGGATCTCATGGCTCCAAGCCATGACTCGGAATCAGAACCCACCATCGCTTCCGAATAAGTTGTCGGCTCATCACTGTCCAACAGCATCACATCACGAACAATTCGCAATCTAGCCGACCTTCGCGGTGTCGGTGCAATTTCCAGCTCAGGTACCACGTCCAGCTCAACCTCTAAGGCATTTGCCGACTCGCTGCTAGCCGGCATCGCTCGAATTTCTTCAAGATGCACCGTACTTCCACTGACTCCCCGACTGAGAAACTCTTTCTCAAGGAAGACATGGTTTCGAGCGACAAACACTTTGCCCTCTTCTCGGTTGTAGAAGTAGTAACCCAAGGTTTCCCTCGGATACCCCATGAAAATAGACTTATCCGACTTAGCTAGAAGCTTGTCCGACTGAAGTCGCTTGACAAAAGCTTCACAACCCCAAATCTTAAGAAAAGACAAACTCGGCTTCTTGCTAGTCCACATCTCATGTGGTGTCTTCTCTACCGACTTCGATTGTACTCTGTTTAGTGTGAACGCTGCAGTTTCTAGACAATAACCCCAAAATGATAAAGGCAGATCTGTCCGACTCATCATTGATTGTACCATGTCCAACAAGGTCCGATTCCTCCTTTCTGACACACCGTTTCTCTGCGGCGTTCCTGGAGGAGTGAGCTGGGGAACTATTCCACAACTCTTTAGATGGTCATCAAACTCATGGGGGATGTACTCGCCTCCTGGTCCGACCGAAGAAACTTCATTTTCTTGCCAAGTTGATTTTGTACCTCATTCTGGAATTCCTTGAACTTTTCAAGGGCTTCTGACTTATGTTTCATCAAGTAGATATATCCATATCTACTCAAATCATCAGTGAAGGTAATGAAGTACTCATAACCACCTCTGGCTGTCGTGCTCATCGGGCCACATACATCACTATGTACTAGTCCCAATAAGTCGGACGCCCTTTCACAACTCTTTGTAAAAGGTGTCTTGGTCATCTTGCCAAGAAGGCAGGATTCGCATGTCTCGAACGACTCCAAGTCGAACGAAGTTAGGAGTCCATCATCATGGAGCTTCTTCATGCGTTTCCAACTTATATGACCAAGCCGACAATGCCAAAAGTAAGTCATATTCAGATCATTTGGTTTTAACCTTTTCACATTTATGTTATAGACAGACTCACTATCAAGATTCAAAATAAATAACCCGTCCCGGACGGGTGCAAAGCCATGAAACATATCATTCAAATATAAAGAACAACCATTATTCTTAATATTCGACTCATAGCCTGTCTCATCAAACATGAGGCAGAAATGATGTTTCGACTAAGCACTAGAACATACTAACAATTATTTAGCTCCATTACAAATCCAGAAGGTAAATGAAGTTGCATTGTGCCGACTTCCAACGCAGCGACTCCCGCTTTGTTTCCGACTCTAATGTCAACCTCGCCTCTTGCCACGCTCCTTGTTCTTTCCAGTCCCTGCAACGAGCTGCAGATGTGAATGACTGATCCGGTATCATATACCCAAGAACTACCAGGTGCATCAGCAAGATAAATGTCTATAACATTGCAAACAAGCGTACCTGAGCCGGAAGTCACAACTCCGCTCTTGGCATTATCAGCCAGATACTTGCTGCAATTCCTCTTCCAGTGGCCATTTGACTTGCAGTAGAAGCAAGTGGATCCGGCTGTAGGATATGGCTTAGTCCCTGAGGAAGCGCTTTGGACTGGGTCCTCCGCCTTACCTCCTGACTTTGCCTTCTTCTTCTTAGTCCAAGAACTCTTCTTGAACTTAGCCTTGTTTTGTACCATCAACACTTGACTGGCACCTTTCTTGAGATCCGCCTCAGCCTGCTTGAGCATCCCATGTAATTCAGTGAGCTTCTTATCCATACCATGCATGTGGTAGTTGGACATGAACTGGCCATACGCACTAGGAAGAGACTTCAGAATTATGTCTGTAGCGAACTCTTCGCTAATGGGGTAGCCAAGTCTTTCTAGAGACTACACGTAACCAACCATTTTGATCACATGCGGACTCAGTGGATCGCCATCCTTAAGCTTGCAGCCCAACAAAGCCTAAGAGACTTGATACCTCTCAGTCTTTGCCTTAGCCTGGAACATACTTTTGAGGCTTTCGATCATATCGTAGGCCTCAACATTCTCGAACTGCTGCTGCAAGTCCGGTTCCATGTGAGCAAGCATAAGACAGCTAATCTCCATGGATTCATCACAAATCCGACGGTAGGCATTGGTGGTTGCGACAGTCGCATTCTCATCCGGCTCAGCTGGAAGTGGGTTGTCTAGGACACGATCCCTTTTTTCTTGTTTGAGAACAATTCTCAGATTACGATCCAGTTGGTGAAATTAGTTCCATTCAGCTTATCTTTCTCTAAGATGGTTCTCAAAGCAAAACCGGAAATCTGAGGAAGACTGCTAGGTGCCATTGATCTACAATAGAAAATATGCAAAACACTTAAGACATGTATCCATAAAGAGCAAGATATATTAAACACTTTAATATTTATGCTCCCACTAGAACCAACACCCCTCCGATGGTTACTTAGTGATTCAGGACCCTAAATAAGCAAGTCGACTAGTGAACTTTAGCATCACCGCTAGCCGTCAAGTGATCTAGGTAGAAAAATCCTTGTCAATCGTATCTCATACGACTCCTGTTGGATGGGTGGCATCACATGCCCCGGCTCCCATCCGACTTTTCCCCAAGTCCCACAACCGTTGTGATCGACCTGTCTAGATTACCAAGTGCTTCCGCTATAAGAGTCCGACTCGAACCCACCTAGTTGAAAAGAATTGATAACACCTCAATTTTATGAGCCCACTACAAAAATGTCCGACTTGTGATGGTGGAGCACTGGCGGGGAAACCGACTAGACCTTCTTTGAGGGATTACTTTCTACCAACTATCTAATAGAGGTAAAACAGAGACATAACAATAACACAAAATAAAGCAACTATAATGTGAAATGGTATGGCTCTCTTCATGGCGATGTCCATCTCCATAAAGCCTGTAATCCGACTCGTGTCAACTCTTGTCACGTGCCGTCTTACACCATGTAGCCGACTTGTACACCGACTTGCATGCTATCCGGATTCTCCAAACAGCTACACTAGCTAGTAATCCAAATTACACAGAGAATCCGACACGCAGGCCGTTATACAATAAGTGGAAAGCACCTAGGCTCCAGCCGGCTGACAAAAACCGTGATACGCAGATCACGTATGGATTACACACATGACATGCACATAAGCCATACCATTCACAACATCATCCTGCAAAAACAAGTTATGCATAGATACGATATCTACCGGCATTGTGAAACTCGCAACGACATCTAAGGCGCTACGACAGGGCGAAGCTGGCGGTCCCGCTAGATCTCATCTGCATTCTAGTCATGGATTTCATCATCGGATAAAACAATTTTACCCAAATCCGATCGGGATTCCGATTCGATCAAACCCTTTGATCTTCGATCACCGCATCCGGGTTTACGTGTCACAGTCTACCCTGATGGCGGAAACCGACCGGTAGGGGTATGTCATTCCACGACCTTAGCAGTTAGATCACGGAAACCAGATCATCCATTCCCCCGAGTACAGTTGATCCAATCAACTTTGTACAAAACCGATCTATCTCATAGATCGACCACCAAAACTGCAATTAGATCCAATCTAACGCCAACCGCATATCACATATGCGTGATCCCGAGCCTAAAACCAGAAGCTAATGCTCTGATACCACTGTTTAGGCCACGTAGAGATAAACAAAACTTTTTCCCTACGCGGTGATCCCAAGATCCAGCTCAGGTAGAAGGCCACGAGGATTACCACTAGACGCGCAGTTGCGGAATTGATGAAGCACGTCGCTTGATGCAGTGCAGTCCTCGCGATCCGTTCCGGTTCCATGATCCACGATCCGTACTTTCGTCACGATTGTCGAAGTGCTGAACGTACAGCACCTCCGCCGGTATCCACACGTATGAGGAGGAGCGCCGACGATGGACTGCTAGGTCCGGTATGGCGGTGATAGGACAGACTCGGGCTAGGGTTTCCAACACATGGAGTGACCTAACCTTGTGCTCTAACCACCCGCGCCCCAGCTTATATAGGGAGTGTAAGTGGGCTCCACTCACTTGTGGCCCATTCACTAAAAAGGCCTATATTAGCCACTGCAAGTCTCACATGCTAACTAAGTCCATGTCTCTATTTGGGTCCAACCCAAATAGGTTTCCTGTTTGGGTCTAACCCAAACTTTCTCCCGCTCTTAAGTGTGTGACCCGACAGACTCATGGTAACCCGGACACGATTCCGAGTCTCACTCGTGATCAATCAGTTGGTAGCGGCTCCTAGCAGAATGTGCCAACTCCCAAGTACCAATAATTCATGACGACATACCTTCCAATGCGACTTTCGTCTGAGTCCCTTTTGCCTCACGATATACCTTGTCGGACTATAGGCGAATGATCATCATCCCTTAAATAGTCCGACTCTCTTTCTCGATCCGAGATAAGTGATACATCCGACTAACTCTTAGTCGGCTGCCTCGGTTAACACTTAATTCGAGACGCGCATGCCAATGCTTTCCGAATCATATCTTCCGAGAGGGCCCAGAGAATATCTCTCCGGATGGAGGGGCAAAATCCCGTCTTGGTTATTCACATCATGCAGCTTGATTCTCAGACGACCCGAACTCCGCCTTTATAAGTGCCCAGTGACGGAACATCGTTTGACAGAACCCAAGTCAGAGATCCTCAACTCGGATTGCGCAATAACCTCGGGTCTAAGGATTACATTGATTGAGACATGCAAATGACAACTTGTTCGTTGCATCTCAATATGGGTCAGTCCGACTCGCTAAACTCTTTATCCGAATCCGTGTAAGTCGGAATGGCATCTCTATGCCCATGATAAGTGGAACCTAGTCATCTGCCGACTTTCACATTGGTCTAAGTTGTGTGTCCGGCACAACCTCAATGACCAAGGACAATTAGTATGAACAACATGAATATGTAGTTCCATAATGAAATCACATATTCGATGATACATATCAGAAGTTCATACATGGACCATAACCTTATGAATATACATGAATATCATCATTCATGATTGCCTCTAGGGCATATTCCCAACAGTTGTGGCATTCTCTCTATGGCCTCAACCTTAGCTCTATCCACTTCAATTCCCTTACCTGATACCTTAGGTCCAAGGACTATACATTTTTTGACCATAAAATGGCACTTCTCCCAGTTTAGAACAAGATTGGTTTCTTCGCAACGCTACAAAAATCTTTTGAGATTATCCAAATAACTAGTAAACGAAGTTCCATAGACAGAAAATTCATCCATAAATACTTCCATTATTAGTTCTATAAAATCCGCAAAAATAGCAGTCATGCATCTTTGAAAAGTAGGTGGAGAATTACATAAACCAAAAGGCATACGTCGGTAAGCATGTAAACCATAAGGACTAATGAAAGTTTTTTTAAGTTGGGCATCAGGGTGAACAACTATTTGAGAAAAACCAGAGTATCCGTCCAAGTAGCAAAAATGAGTGTGGTTTGCTAACCTTTCTAAAGTTTGATCTATGAACGGTAAAGGATAGTGATCTTTCCTAGTTTCTTTATTCAATTCCTGAATTCTATGCACATCCTATGTCCAACAATAGTTCTAGTAGGTATCGATTCATTGTTTTCATTAGTAACAATAGTAAAACCGTCCTTCTTAGGGACACAATGAACAGTACTTACCCATTCACTTTCTTTTACAGGATAGAATATACATGCGTCCAATTGGCGTACAATTTCTTTTCTTACCACTTTCTTCATTTTGGCCTTCAGCCTTTTATTAAATTCTGCAACTGGTTTAGCACCTTCTTCCATGAATATTCAATGGACGGTTATCAGGGGACTAATGCCCTTCAAATCATCCATTAAGTACCCCAAAGGCCTTGCGATGCGCCTTAAGTATTTTCATGAGTTCTTTTTTTTCTCCTGAATGTGTAGCAACAATAATAACACGAATTTTTTATCATCTAAAAATTTGTAGTTAAGATTATTTGGTAGAGTTTTAAATTCTGGGGGTGGTAATTCCTCATTCCTTCTATTTTTTGGCTCTTCAAAAGCCTCATTAGTTGGAGGCCCTATAATAGGAAGTGAATCGAATTCATCTTCTAGTTCTTCTAGGGACTTGTCCTCCATCACTATTTCTTCATAATTTAAGTCTTCATTGGTTTCTTATTTTTGATCACTAAAGAAGAGAGCTTCCATTTCCTCAATAGTTTTCTCTATCTCTTCTTCTTGTATTTGTGGAGGTCTGTCTTTAAATTTGGAAAAGTGGAATTCCTTTTCCGCTTCCCCAAGCTTAAGAGACACTATCTCCTTTTTGAAATCAACATTGGCACCTACATCTCTCAAAAAGTTTCTTCCAAATATAATTGGGAAAAGAGTGTTAGCTGGCATATCAACAACTACAAAATCGATAGGAAAGATTTTGTTGCCAATTGTGACAGTTGCATCTTCAACTACTCCCATTGGAATTCTAAGAGTTTTATTGGCTAACATGATTGTCATATTAGTATTTTCAATTGTATCCGGTTATATTTCTTGTTTTATTTCTAAATAGAAATCATAAGATATAACATTAAATTCGGTGCCAAGATCGCATAAACCATAATGCAAGGTTTCTTTAAATATACAGGGAAGGATAGGCTTACCCACATCTTTTACCTTTGTTTTACCATCAACCAATATGGAATTCTCTTTATCAAGTTCAACTATGTTACAATGTGCAAACATAGACATAATTGGTTCCTTGTTTACCTCTTCATCTTTGGTTTCTTCCAGATGTTCTACAACTTCTGGCATACTTTCCTCTTCCTTCTTCTCCTGTACTGCTTTAACCTACTAATAATCAAAAATATGCTTTTGTGTACTGTTAGGGAAAGGTATCTCATGTGTTGGTTCTACGGAGGCCAGTGTTGCTTTAACTTCTTTCTTCTTCTCAGGTTCGGGTGGTCGATCATACTTGACCAAAACCTCTTTTGGAGCTTTTATGTGTTCTATAAAAGCTTTAACAACTTGCAACACAAGATCTGAATCCAAATAAAGTTCCTTAGATAATTATTTAACATGGCCCTTTTTATTATAGTCATGAATACAATCATGATCTATTTCTATGCCCCTTCGCTCCTAGACCAAAATTCCATGAAACTCTATGATCGCGAATTCTATTGAGTAAAGCCCAAGCTTTAGTTATAGAAAGATTCATAAAGGCTCCTTCCGTGAAAGAGTCTAGTTCAATTTTATTAGGTTCAATTAAACTACGATAAAAGATATGGAATAAATACCATTCAGGAAAATTATGATGAGGATATAGATTAAGTAAATCTTTAAATCTGATATAAGCTCTTACTAGTCCTTCATTAGGACGGTTCCTCCAAGTCATTATAAGACAACTGATTCCAAAACATTTTGATAATGGGTAATATTTTGCTAGAAATTGACAAGCTAAATTATCCCAAGTAGTAGTGGCTTCTGGTGGTAGAGATCTATACCATGAGAGAGATGAACTAGTCAAAGTTTGATTAAAATTTTTAACCCTTACCTCATTAGCGGTATGTCCCGTCAATTGAAAAGTGCCACATATATCTTTGAAACATGCCATATGCTCATATGGATCAGGATCATCTTCATCCCTAGTAAATTGCTTATTGTGTAGAATACCAAGTAATAGAGGATTTATTTCAAACCCCCTTGTCTTCTTGTTGGAGTTGTCTCTTTTATAAATATCATAGGGCTTCCCAAAGTGGCTAAGTGGGTTAGCACTAGTCATATGCTCAAACTCCATCATGTTGGTGGAAACCTGTAACTCAAAACAAAACTTATCAAGACATGAATAAATAAGCAAAACTAAAAGACCTACAACGCTTAGCTCCTGGCAACAGCGCCAGAAAATAGCTTGATGACTACAAGTGCACATATCGTTTGTAGCTAGTTTCGAAATAACGATATCGATCCCACAGGGAGCAGGAGTCTGGTGTCTAATAACTCTTGAATTAAATACTACATTAGAAATGCCAAATAAAGTTATAAGTGACAAGATAAAATGCGACTATTGCGTAAAAAGGTGTTTTGGGGTTTTGGTATAAGAGAAATAATAAGTAAAGTCAAAAAACTAAACATAGAAAATAAGTCTTGTGTATGTAAGAGAGATTGGAACTGTAGTTGGGAAAATGCGTTCTCAGGGAGTAGCGGATACACCACTAGCATTATAAAGATCCAAGGTAAATATTATTATCATGAACATTCTCAACTATGTATGTATGGGAGGAACTCCGTATTTCGAAAAATAGGTAGCAATCACTGTTCACATGATCCTCATAACCACAACAGTCAGCAATCGACATCAGTCGAATTACTGTGCTATTAAGGGACTTAATCCCGTAGGACGTATCCCATGGCATGAATAGTGTTCTGTAAGTTTTCTCGCTTTCCAAGTTGATACGTAAGGAGTGCCAAGAACTTTATAGTCACTGTAAGTGCTAACACACCTCCATCTAGCAACAAGTAGTTCCCTCCATGAAGTCCCCATAAGAGGAAACTATTGAGAGGTCGACTTCTCCCAACATCAAAATGAAGACAATCTAACACATGGTCACATCGATGAATATCATCATAAACTTTATCTTATTTCAGTCTCATACTAGGGTTTCTCCATCTCCCCAAGAACTAAAGATCTACTCAAACAAGGAGGCAATCAACATCATGGCAATAACAATGGAATCTATCATAGATGAATAGTACTTGTAACAATGGATATGCGTAGGGCAAAGATGGATCACCGGTGGACGAGTTCCCCCTCTAGATACCTTCTGGAGGTGAGGTTTAGGCGATTTCTGGTTGTTCTGTATGTCGTCTCTCTCATCTAGTTGTACGGGATGACTATTTGAGGAGGCGGTGGCGGCGCCAACTATACAGCGGGAACTATACGGCCGGAAAATTTATTTCCGCCGTATAGTTGGTCGTTAAACCGTCTGTGTGCTTTGTTCGCTTCGGGTTTTCTTCTAGTATTATTGATATTTCCCAAATAAGCCATTTACGTTGTTTTTGACACCTTTTATCCTTATAACAACTGCTCTAAGAATTGTGTCCATTGTATCCATCATCTGTCCCGATCTTTTGTTAAAACAGACATAAAATATGCACGCGAGCGTCGTAAAATACCAAGATCCTACATCTACAATGAAAAATAATAATATAAAATATGATGCAAATATGTACTCGTCAACTATCTCAAAGGATATCGAGAAAGCAGCAGCAAATGTGTTCACTCCAGCAAACTTCTATATCTTGCAAGAGTAACTCAACAAGATCGACAACATAGTGCTTTCGGAAAAGAAGGTCGCGGGAGGTAATGTTGATTCTCAGCAATTCATCATGGCATGGAAGAATAAACTTGAGAAAAGTTTCTATGTGGACTATATGGTAAGCAATCTCGATGAAGTTATAAAGTGTAGCTGCCGAAGGATGTTCCGTAAGGGGCTCCCTTGCAAGCATATCGTGTTAGTTCTGAAGGAACTGCATTATGTTGAAATACCGGAGTGTATAGTCCTTAAGCTATTCTCGAAAAAAGTGAGAGAGGGTTTGACAACGATCCGCACAAGCGATCTCTTTGGATGGAGGTTTTCTGGGTCAGAGGAGCAAATCAGATATACCGAGCTCAGTGTGTTATCTTCTCAAGCTCTACATATAGCATGCAATGTCCCAGTTTTATACAACGAGTTGAAGGCAAATTTTGAGGACATGATATGAAAGAGACTGATGTATGAGAACTCATCTCGTGTTTCCAAGAGCTTGTCTAATACAGATCCAGACGGGAGCACAATATATGCTACTACGTCCGATCCACAACAAGTGTCATTCATTTTGTACTAAGCTAGTACATACTTTGTACTAGACTAGCGACACTTATTATGTATCCAAAGGAGTACTAAAGTTGGTGATCCTAATAATGCTAAGCCGAAAGATGCTCCAAAAAAGGCAACAGGAAACATGGCGATGTGTATAAAAATGGTAGACCACTTTCATTCAACGAGCAAAATAAAAACAAAAAGGTGTCTATAGTGCTTCAAAATTACCAGGGCACACACAGCAGAGCATAAAATGCAAAGATCATCACCAATGTTGTTACTCATGTCACCAGCTCTCATAGGAACCTTGTTCACAACCTCCATCCACTTTGATGTTATCATGGCACCACCTTTTAGTTTACCTCTAGTCTTTATCTTGGTCATCGCCATTTTAACTTTTGCAACTTCTATATTCTTCGAAAATACTTGAATGTTTGCAGGTAGTTCAACATATGGAACAATATGCTCCACCGTGAAGTTCCTCGAGAAGTATTGCATACAGATTACACCAAGACATAAATAGTAGTAATTTAACAAATAAAAAAATTGATACTTGTTTAAAAGGTTTACCATTTTTGCTTTCCCTTTCAAGGTGTTAGATTTATTTATGATGCATACATAAAATGGTCTTTTTAAGAAGTTCTTATCAACTGCCTTCTTCGGTACATTAAATTCTATTTCATGGCTACACAGTTGTCGTAGTCGCAATAACATTCAAAATCAGATTCATCCTTTATTCGAGGACCTACATTTGACAAATAGATACATATAGCAAATAGTATAACTGATTTTTTAATGATTTTACATTACATACCTTTTATATGTTGGCGTTTATGCAACTTCAGAGCAGCACGGACATGACGAGTACGAGCATACTCCTCGACCTAAGCACAAAATGGCGCGTACACGCACGGATTGAATTTCAATAATTGGGCATGGTTATTACAAATCACCGAGCAGTTTCCACTTCTAACATATAATAGAGTGGTGCTAGATCTGGGATGTCATGTTTTTCACTGCTAACATACAATAGAGTGGTGCTAGATCTTACATAGCCAATGCATTAGTCTATAGAATTATCAATGGGACGACATGATCGTACTATCTCTATATCTGACGAAAGTTATGTACATCATTCTCGGTTTTCATACAAGAGTTGGCAGAAACATACCTGATCCTTGAATCTCTTATCCATGAACCTTTGTTGTCGCAAGCGTTGAATAATGGAGGCGGTCGTCGATGGATCTTTTGACAGAGGCGCTTGTGCGAGGGGATAGGAGGCGAGTCATGGTCGGAGGCGAGTCGTGGACATAGGGGACGGTGGATTGACTAAATACCAAACGAGTCTACGCCGTCAAATCCGCGTGCATCTGGTGGGCGCGGTTGGGCTGGCCCAAATGGGGAAGCGGCGGCTGCAGCAGCGACGCGAGCGTAGGAGCAGGAGTTGGGCTGGGCTAACTGCATGCCCGCCTAGCTTGAATTATTATTATGTTTACAAATTGAAACAAAAATGATTTTTTCAAACTTCGATTTTTTTGGACAAAAATTACATATTCAGGATAACTTCATTTGTGCAGGCATGTTCAAAAATTTGGAGTTAATTTGGTAGTGGTCGAAAAAATAGCAAACATAGAAAAGGAGCGTTTGGTCTAACATGATCCACTTTTCATAATAATGTGATTTTTCGACCTTCATGAAATAAGATGAATTGTTTTACACATGTTGAAGGTTTTGAATTTCTGGTGCCCCGCTCAAAGTTAGGTCAAACTACGGACGATACCATCATCGCATGTGGATGAATCATGCTTACCTAGGACCACATCCATGATGAAACATGAACTTGTGAACTTTAGTATGAATTTTGGAATAATAAATGAGGTGCCAATCATGTAGTTGTAGATCAAATTTTGTAAAATTTGACCTGTTTAACCATAATTTGACATGGGAACAATATGGTTCAAACTTGCATGTCATATTCACTATAGTGGTTATTTGTGGATCAAATAATACCATCTACTTCACAATGTTATCGGAAGACACATTTGAATTGCATAATTTGTGCTTCCTTCACAAAAACTAGCTTATATTTCCATATTAAAATGAAAAATGGTACTTCTTTTCAGAAAATGTGATAACCCGCAAAATAAAATATGTGTGTCATGCCAAGACACACACCTCTGCCAAATTTGAAATCAATTAGGCAAAGTTTGCTAGTGACGTGGACACTTCCTAGCTGATTTGGGTAGTAAGCCCTGGACCTCCCACTTGAAACCAAGTTTTTGAGAAGAAAGTTTTGAATTATTAAACATAATCCTAGTATCATATTTTTTTTGTGTGAACTATGACACATGGTGAAGGTTTGAATGTTTTTTGATTTTTTTTTGAAATTATGGTACCCGTTGAAAGTTAGGTCAAACTGCGGCGGGTACCATCATCGCATGTGGATGAATCATGCTTACCTAGGACCACATCCATGATGAAACATGAACTTATACACCTTAGTATGAATTTTGGAATAATAAATGAGGTGCCAATCATGTAGTTGTAGTTCAAATTTTGTAGAATACGACCAGTTTGACCATAATTTGGCTTGGAAAAAATGTGGTTCAAACTTGCATGTCACATTCACTACAGTGGTTATTTGTGGACCAAATAACACCATCGACTTCACCATGTTATCAGAAGACGCTTTTGAATTGCATAATTTGTGCTTCCTTCACAAAAACTAGCTTAATTTGCCATATTAAAATGAAAAATGGTACTTGTTTTCAAAAAATGTGATAACCTACAAAATAAAAAATGTGTGCCATGCCAAGACATACATCCTTGCCAAATTTGAGATCAATCAGACAAAGTTTGCCAGGGACATGGCCACTTCTTAGCTGATTTTGATAGTAAGCCTTGGACATCCCACTCGAAACCAAGTGTTTGTGTAGAAAATTTTCAATTATTCAACATAATCCTTGTATCATATTTTTTGTGTGAACTAAGCCTCGACACATGGTGAAGTTTCAATGTTTTTCGAATTGTTTTGAATTTCTAGTAGCCCGTTGAAAGTTAGGTAAAACTGCGGCAGGTACCATCATCGCATGTGGATGAATCATGCTTACCTAGGATCACATCCATGATGAAACATGAAGTTTTGCACCAAAGTATGAATTTTGGAATAATAAATAAGGTGCCTATCATCTAGCTGTAGTTCAAATTTTGTAAAATTTGACCATAATTTGACTTGGGAACAATGTGGTTCAAACTTGCATGTCACATTCACTATACTGGTCATTTGTAGACCAAATAACACCATCTACTTCACCATGTTATTAGAAGACACTTTTGAAGTGCAAAATTTGTGCTTCTGTCGTGGTGGTGTCACGGCAGATGCCATGTATAGGCTAAAGGTGGGGACTAATACTCGCTAGGGAAATCCAGGGAGAGATAGTGAAGTGATTCTCCACACAAGAGCTTGTATTGATTTACTTCCAAGGTTACAAGTGCTCCTAGAGCTGTATTGGCGAGAGGAGGAAGAAGGAGCTCTCTTACTCTCACCCACAGATCTCACCTGAAACCCTTGACCAAAACAGAATCGTAGAGAGACCAACCCCTTCAGCAGAAGCCCTAGCCCCCCTTTTATAGGGGAGGCTCGGTTTCTGCCTAGGGCATACGTGGAGGCATATTCTTAGGAATATGAATATGCCTCCTCCCAAAGTGGTAAGCCGACCGGGGTGCTTTTTCCCCCGCGTCACACATGCTTTAGCTACGTGAGCCTCTGACGGCGCCCTCGTCAGCCGACACAGGCGTCGTCACGCTTGTCGGCCACGGCCCGGTGGTCCTGTCCTTGCTCGCTTCGCTCAAGCAGTGCGTACCGGGGCTCCTTTTGACCAGCGAGATTCCTTCCTTCTCCTAGAAGCTTGCCGTGACCCGGATGATGGTTCATCCGGCCACACCCGTTCCTGCATACAGGTAAAACATACACTTCCGACTTACCGCGTAAGTCGGATGAGGCCTAGTTAGGCGAATGCCCCCAGGTCCGGATTACCCCGTGATTCGGCCTGCCTTGAGGTGACCCGACCAGCATCTGCTTTGGCCTTGCCGAACCTCGGCTAACTCGGCCTTTATACCCCGGCGTGACCCTACCCGGGGGTATCCCCCCAACAGCTTCCTTCACAAAAACTATCTTAATTTTTCATATTAAAATAAAAAATGGTACTTCTTTTCAAAAAATGTGATAACTTGAAAAATAAAATATGTGTGTCATGCCAAGACACACATCCGTGGCAAAATTTGAGATCAATGAGACAAAGTTTGCTAGGGACATGGCCACTTCCTAACTGATGTGGGTAGTAAGCCCTAGACCTCCCACTTGAAACCAAGTGTTTGAGAAGAAACTTTTGAATGTCTGAACATACTCCTAGTATCCTATTTTATGTGTGAACTATGATACAAACTATGACATATGGTGAAGGTATCTAATTTGTTTCAATTATTTTGAATTACTGGTGCCCCGGTCAAAGGTAGGTCAAACTCTTGGTGTATTTATATCTCATGGTGAAGATCTCCAAGAAGAGATGAGTGAAAACTCACATGTATCGCATATTAAATATTTATCATGGGAAAAATGGAATAGCCACATGGTGTAGGCCGAGGGTTAGATAATTTTGTATTTTCTTGAAATTGTCGTGTCATGGTCAAAGCAAATATTAGGTCAAAATATCGGCTTCTGCTTGGCCTGTCTATGGGTTTGAACTACTAAGGATTCCTATGCAAAATCTCATCCTTCTTATTGTACTACATAGGTGACCCAAGATCTTTAAAAAGAGAAAGAAGAAACATATTTGAATTTAGAAACAAAAAATGCCAAAAAAGTAGAAACAAAAAAGAAACCCAGCTAGCACACACTACGGATTAGTTGACCAAAGGCATGACCCGCTCAAGCCCACTATAGGCGAACCAGAGATGAGCCACGGCGCAACTTGTCCGCAGCGGCCAGGCCGACATGACAGAGAAAGTCTTTTCTTCGGTAGGTTTGGTGAGAGGAACTCGTGTGGCAGGTCGAGTTGACGGTACATAAGCTGGTAGTTATCCCCCTTGAGTAGCGAGGTGGGACTAAAACTTCCACTGCACCTGCTCAGCACGACACGGGGCATTAACATGCGAATAGTGTGGCCGGCCCATGCCCCATTCGGCTTGGAAGGATGGTAAACTGCGTAGACATGGGCACGAGAGGACGAGATGGGATGGTGTTTTCACTAGGCCCCTTGCGTTGAATTCGTCTTTCTTTCTTCAATTGCTTCTGTTATTTTCCTTTTCTTTCAATTTCATATTCCTTTGAATTTCCTCTTCTACGAATCCTATAAGGCCTAAATTACATACCAGGAAAACAAGTAGAAACATATAATTATAGACCACCATAGATAAGTAGAAACATACAATACCACTTAGTTCCATACTAAACAAGTTCAAACATAGTCGCAACTGATATAATAATAGGAGTTCTATGTTAAACAATAGTCTACTAACTAGAAGGACAAGTCCATCAGATTACTACATAGATTTTAGATAATAAACATCATGTTTGCACATAGTAGATGATGTGCCATCATAATCTAGCTTCTTCACTACCCATACTCAAGAACCCTCATGAGGGTAGCATGCTGGCACTTCTCATGGATGTTTTTACCATGCAAATATATCTCTTGAACATGCAGCGCCAATGCTACCCTCAAGCCATCCTTTGGCTTCCTCGTGGCAATGGTAGGTCCTGCCATCATCCATGACATATGCAACCACCCCCTCTTCCACAACCTCTCCTCTATGTTAGTGTAAGTCTTGTAGTTCCATTCGTCCATAGCGAATGATACTACAAGAAATGAACAGATGACAGAAGTTGTAATTTCCACTAAAAAACATATAAACTAGCTGAAATGTGAAAACAATTGCAAAATGAATTGAACTCACTGAATCATGTCCATCAGATTCATCTGACCTCCTCTTCCTATTCCCAGCAAGCTGTTGCTAGAACAAGCACATCAACATTCAAAACAGTTAGGCCCAATTTTCTATTGCAAATTACAAAATACAATTTGATGGAATTTTACTACAACTACTATAAGTAAACATCAACCCAGTGATTAATAATGCAATTTGTTATTATAATGCATCTTAGCGTAAATCAAAGTTCAATAATCAAATGCTATATTACGCATGCAAATCTATTAGTCAAGGTTAGCTCTTTAGCAAATTGGACTAACATGGATTTGCAATATGATTTCTAGTACATGGTTAGCGAATTACAATATTTAGAACACATGGCAATACACTACAAACACCAGTGCAAGATAAAATCAATGAGACAGTAATTACATGAAGGGCAACCTTTATTAATCAGTAATCGTCATACTAGATACACTACATGCATAGCTGCTTAGACAAAAAAATGGAGGTTTACTTCTAATCAATACAAATCAACAAAATTATGAGGATCAACCCATGATCAAGAAGTGAAATAAATGCAATAAGGAAAATAAGATCATGCTCAGCAAGTGAAATAATTACCAGTACATGGTTATTTCTATGTCAACGTAAATACTAATCCTATTTCACGAATACTAGTCACTACAAGTTGCACAAGTCAATTCACAACCATCTGTTCTAACAAATGTTTCATATAACACGGCTTTGCACAACAATAGAAGTAAATGGTTTCTAGAAGCAGGATAAGCTAATTGAACTAACACATACTTCAGATCACATGGCTTTGCACAACAATTACATTTACATGGTTACAATAGCTAGGCTACAAAAATTCACATGATACTACAATATAGAAAGGAAATATAGTTTTAGCGTCTACCTTAATAAGGCAATTATAGAGAACAAAAAAACATAACGAATGTAAAGAAATTCCTAATTCTAGGCTCTAACTCTAGGCGATCAACTAATTGTGCTGCAACAAACCGCATCTAGTCCTGGGTCCCGGTTCTGATGTTCTAAGTGCTAACTCTGCATTGTATAGTGCCAAAGGACTGGAGGATAATGAGGTGCCAAAAACAATAGATGCAGAAAATCCTAATGGAAATGACACCTACCTGAATAAAATCACTACGCATCATATCCTAGGAACCCTAAAGGTAGAAGGCACCTACCTGGGCCACGTGAAGAGGCAGCGGGTTCCCCAACACAAGCTCATTGGCGACATGCTCGGGCCCTGTGTTCAGATCTAGCACGGGAAGCTCCTCCTAATCCGCCGTAGCCGCGATGAACCCTGCTGATGCGGCCGCAACACGAGCGGCACCATGAGCCGCACCGCAAGCCACAACTTGAACTACTCCTCAAGCAGCCTCCAGTGCATCTAAAGCGGTGACGTCGCCACGACCAGCAGCACCCACGACAACAGAGCTGCTCCCACCCTCCATCCCCTGCGGAATCGACGAACGTCAACCTCGCTCCGGCGGAAGAATACGATGGGGAGGCCGTGCAGTCGTGGAGACGAGGGTTTTCTAGTTCGCAATCTGGTGAGACAGGAGGAAGGTGGTGGGGGAAGAAGGCAACGCGGCCGAGGTGTTCCTTTTATATGGCCAGACGATTTAGTACCAGTGACGTCACTACGTCTGACGACGTTACTCTATATAATACGTGCAACGTACATAATACTGTACTCGTATGCCCACGTGTGTACGCCCGCACCGTACAGACACGCCTTAGCGGGTTGCGCTGGATAGTCCAATACTGAAGAAATTCTTAAACCCCCACTGATCCTAACTGTCCGAAGTTTAATCCTGGGCGTCCATCTCAACTCTACGTCCAAACTTTCCAAAGGGGAGGACACCAGAGCAAAAGTTTTTTTATTTGAAAATGGGTTCTTTATTACTATAATAGCTTTATTACTAATATAGTAACAGATGCACACAACCGACAACAATAAAAAATTGTAGATAAACATAAACCAATTAAACGAGAAGTACACAATCATTTCATTAAACAAAACGCCTAGGAATATGGAAGTTCAATTCTTAGGTCACATCACCATCCATGACGATAAAAAATATCGCTCGAAAATATCCTCCAAATGTGTATACCCTCCGTAAAGGGGTCTTGAAAATCCACATGTTATAGAGGGTACAGATGGAGAGTAGTCGTGCTCCGGTATACAACCTGCAAATTAGAAGACATTTTATCATTAAAAATCTTATCATTTCTACATAGCCACATCGACCAAATAATGACAAACGCTCCGACCCTACCAGATACATTGGTAACAAAACGCAGAGGAGATAATCTAGACATTGTTTGGATGATTGACCATATAGAACCAACGAAATTACATAGAACGGATAAATGTTTAATTGTATCAGCTTGGTGATAAAAAACACATTGCTTACTTCCTTGCCAATTTCATTTTACAAGTTTGTCTTTTATGAGAATAAGTTCTCTACCTAAGTACCATGCGAATATTTTGGTCTTTAGAAGAATTTTCATCTCCATATTTTCTTATTATCATCAACTTGGTACATCTAGTTGAATCAATATCTTATACATGGAATCTGCGGAGAATTTACCACTCTCCAGTAAATTCCAACTGAACACATCAGAACCCTCAAACAATTCACTACTAGAGAAAACCCTATCGCCGACGAACAGAAAAGGGTCATCGCCGGCGCACTAGTGCTCGTCGGCGACCACCTCGCCGGCAGTAAGTCCGCATCGCCGGCGCCTTCATAATTCGCTAGTGGTAATATGCCACTACCGCCGGCGAGCGGCTATATACGCCCAGGGTAAGTCCTCATCGCCGGCGCCTCCAGAATTCACCGGGGGTAATATGCTTCTACCGCCACCGAGCAGCTGTCTACGCTGGGTGTAGTATAGTACCACTGGCGCTAGCCTTCATTCCCCTGTGGTAGTACAATATAACAAAGGCGAATATAGATTCGCCAGGGATAGCACCATGATTTTCCTAGTGGTAATATTACCAGGTTTTAAAAAAGCAGATCGAAATACACCGAATACACTGTAATATTAACAAAATACACAGGATAATGATATAATACAAACAACAGATATAGGGAATACACAAATGTTCAAACCATGCATCAATAACATTCAAACAGTTCACACAAGTGTAGAAAGTGACCACATGGTTCAAACTTGGACTCCAACTAGCAAATATTACACAAACACATCATCACAAGTCTCCGCAGTTGCATGACCTAGCTAGACAACAAGGGCATAATAGACTAGAGAGGCGTGGTGGCTGCGAGCATCATAACGACGAAGGGGGTCAACCGGCTCCTCCACATCTCCCTCCTCCGCCGCGCTAAAAACCTCGCGTAGCGAGTTTACGCCTCCTCCAAAGTGGCATAGCCCTTGTAACTATTCCCGTAGAAACGGTGGACCTGCCTCCTACAATCCTCTCAGTCGTCATAGACTCCGGGAACCCTGCCCTCGTACATGACATACCACGGCATCCGCGCACACACACACAATAAAGAAATGTTAGTGTTGTCAGCATATATTCATAATAGAGATACAACATATAGGTATGCAAAAAACAAAAAGTATCGGATATAGCTAAGTAATTCTATGACTAACATTTGCATGGAAAGATAGGTATGCAAAAAGAAAAGCATAAAATAAACTAATCATAATTCTATGACTAACATTTGCAGGAGACAAGTTTGTGACTCGATCATGTTTTCTTCGGCTTCGGCGGGAAGGGATGGATGCCACCTAGCGTGGTGAATGTCCTCCCATCGGCGACCGCAGCTAAGCTGTCCTCGGTCTCTGCATTAGTCAGCGGGATACCGCTGTAGTTGAATGTGGCACCTCTAGTCAAGACAGCCCTCTTGAGTATCGTGCCAATCTCCCGCTGGATTGCCCGGAACTTGGCTCTGATGTTTGCATCGGTCGTTTCCGTAATGTCTCCGCCCATTTTCTTGAGAACGGATGGCATCAAGAGTTGCTCCTCATCCTTTGCGTACTCCCTCGTCTGTAGGATGGCAAACCAGGGCCCCATCCTAGTCGACGATTGCCTAAGGCAGGGGAAATTGGTTACGTGGGAGTTCACATAGATGCCTTTGGATCTTTTCTCATACTTGAGTGGGACAACCGCGGCTCTGAAACTGTTGAGTGCTTTATCAAGAGTATATTTGATGTCGGTGTAGTCTTTATGCACGTCTCTCCCGGAGTCGAGATAGATGACATGGGAATAATCCGGTTGAACGGCGATGAGGACGCACCCATTCTCTCTAGGCAAAACAGTTTGGAATAAACCATCATCCTCGGCTATTAAGGAAATTCACGAAAGAATGTAATAGCGGGAAGTTTAGCGACCAACTACTTACTCGGGAAAGTATGGAAGGAGAAATCAAGACTTGTCTTTATTTGCCACCAAGAAATCCTTGATATACTTCACGACAAACACTTGTTCCTTGTCTATGGTGTCTACAGTCATGTAGAAGGGGTCATGATAGCGAGGTGCGGGGTCTTTGCCATGATAATATCATGCGCGATTTTTAGCGATACCAGGCGGACCACGTTTCGATCGAGCCATAACATGTGGAAGATCTTGAAGATGTCTTCATACGTGATGAAGAACAACTCGCCGGGGGGTGACGAAGCCACAGTTAGTGGCCACCCTGACCATGAAGAGCGGGTACGAGGGATTTTTATCTTTGAGAAGCTGCTGCTCTAGATACCGAACAGTCTCATGCAGGCTACATAGGTCCGGCAACAACGTCTTTACAATGTGGTCCGACAGGATTGGTTCACCGAGGAAATGCATCGTTCTCCACTTGGTCCGTAGCTTGTCAAGAACCACTTTCTTGCTTGTTGCAGCGTCTTTCCCATGCTTCGGCTTCCGCTTCCTGCCCTTCTTATGGAACGGAGGGGTGCCGGTTTGTCTTATCACCTCCATGGCCGTATCATGGAGTGTCCTCGGGGTAACCTTAGCATGCGGCGAAGTGGTGAAGGCGGTAGCGTCTTCCGGCTTGGGTGTTTCTTGAGAAGAGAAGAGCTTCTTCTTCGTCATGGTATCATGGGCGGGTGCCTTGGAAGGAGCAACATTGATGGGAGCCTCCAAATCAGCGATGAATGAATCGATGGGAGCCTTATCAATATCCACCGTGTTGTCGTGCTCATGTGTCTCGGGCTTGGGAGGATCATCAGCAGGTGGAGGAGTGACCCTTTGGCTTGCCGCCGCAGGTATAGACGCTGGAGTGACCCTTTCTTGGCTTGATGCTGCAGGCATAGATGCTGGAGTGACCCTTTCTTGGCTTACCGCCGTAGGCACAGATGTTGGAGTGACCCTTTCTTCGGCGGTCTTTAGGCAAAGTAGGGCTTTCAGCCATACAAGGACATGATTCTTCAGTTGCCCGACCTTCAGCTCGTCTTCGGCACCAGGGGGTTAAGGAGGAGGAACCAAGTGTGTGCATCCCGGGAACGACCGATCCACCTCAACCTGGTGCACGCTATCGTCCATAGGCTTCCAGTGGAACGTCCGGTGTGCGGGGTTCATGATGTGTCCCCTCGCAACATCCTTGAGCTTGTTGTCCACATACATGAGCATGGTGCAAGGAACACTTTGCTCCTGTGAAGAAACATGCATGTGTAGGTCAGAGAGGGGCGGCGACAAAGTAATTAACTTGCGTAGAGGCTCAATTAATTACCGTGAGAGTGTCAATCTCGGCTCGCGTTGAGGGACCGGGGAAGGGCGTGCAAGTGACCGAGGGGCTGCTGGCTGCCCCCATGGCCAGCGAATCCTCCCTAGCACCTGCATTGGCGCCGGCGGGTGGGGTCACCAATATAGGCGCGTCTTGAGCCCGTGTAGCAGGAGGCCGCATGTTGCCCGAGTTGCTGCCGCCTAGGCTGATCACCGAGAGTGGTCCTGTTTGGCTGTTGGTGAAGTAAGTGGAGATCGACACCACTATTCCAGGAATGATCTCATTGAACCGCCTGGCCACCAAGCCATCGACCTTGCTGGTCACCTCTGCGTGGACCCTGGTTTCTACCTCAGCATGGACCGCGGCTTGGACGTGCTGGTCAAAGGTTGCTTCCAAGTTGGCCACCTTCTCCAACAGAGCCGCGTGCTCCCGGCCCTTCTTCGCCTGCAGCGAGTCGTTGGTGGTGGGCACGTCCACACCATAATCGACATGCTGGCGACCTCCTCCGGTGCCGGGGACACGGCCTCTTGCCGGCCTCTTCAACGGCGGCTGCTCCTTCATGATGTTCAAGTCCCTGATAAAAGGGTTGTCCCATGGGACTTTGCCCGTCGATGTCTAGGTCGACGCCTGGGACGAGGAGCCAGACTCATTCACTTCTTCCGCGAACTACAAGAAGTAGCATGAAGAATTTTAGAGATGGAGTTGTGGTGAGAATTATGAAACTAGTAAGCTGGTAAAATTGCTTACCACTCCATTCGCAACTTGCACCACCTTCGGGTCAGTGACCAAGACAACACCCTCCACCACTGTAGGGCTCGTGACAAGTTTCCCGTCCATCTCTTTACGGTACCAGGACATGACAAATGCCCTGAAGAGCGGGTCCTTGTACTTGGCCTAAGGGTTCTCGATGCCCTTCTCTACGTTGGTCTAGTCCTCCTTCTGCCGCTTGTTCGTCTTGCCGTCATAGCCATGGCAACTGAGACGGTGGCGACCGATGTTATTCTCTGGCAGCACCTTTCCCCAAGCCGACTGATCCTTGGTGTAGGCTAGGTCCTCGTTTTCCAGGAAGCGCATGTAGTCCTCGGGCGTAAGCTGCGGGAAGTGGCGCTTGATCTATTCCCATGGCTTCTCGTAATCAATCATCTCACTTAGCATGGTTTTATAACCGTTGAGGTTCCTGGTGAACCTACCGAGGGTGAACTTGTTCACGATGTTCTCCTTGGGATCTAGGCTCGTGAAGCCCTCGGGGAACTGGTACCGCACGTGCAGCCGCAAGAGGACTTGGTCCTGCAGATTCTTCTTCTTCTTCGTTCGGAGTTTGGTATCATTCACATTGATGACATCCTGAAGGATAGCTCCCAACAGGAGGTCATAACCCCTCGCGAGATGCTTTGACTCCGTAGGGATAATGGTCTTGGGGTCCACCGCTGTGAATGTCTCCTTCGTGGCACCGACCCTGTTCATTCGTTGCTTCTTCCGTTCCCTCTTGTCCTCCGTCGTTGTCTCCGAGCCACCCCCGGCGGCACCACTGCCGGTGGTCTCGTCGCCCCTCTCATGACCGCAATCAAGGCCATCATCGACGCCCATCTCCTCACCGCCATCATCGGTGGTCTCGTCATCTTCTTCGCCCCCTACCTCCTCCAGCTCTATGTCCTGGGATATGAGCATGTAGTGCTCCTCTAAGGCT
The DNA here is from genome assembly GCA_910589775.1 of Avena eriantha. NCBI lineage: Eukaryota > Viridiplantae > Streptophyta > Magnoliopsida > Poales > Poaceae > Avena > Avena eriantha. The sequence continues at coordinate 394,991,064 of OU342740.1, read as the reverse complement.
CGCTGGCCCGGATCGTCTTCGTTGCAGTTTCCAGAAGACGACATGGCTATACTAAGCACTACACAAGCAAAAAGAAAGGATTTTAGATACGCAAATTCACGACGAAAATCCGGCATGACCTTTGCTAAAAAATGGTCATGCCTGAGTACCAGAAATTCGCCTGAACGGAAGTTAATCGATATTCCAGCGAAACATTGGTACTCAATGTACCTGCACAACATTCAGAGCAACTTCCAATGGAATTCATCTCACAACTTCCAATGGAGTAACTCAAACGTAGAAAGATGAAAGTTGAAAAAAATCTGGCATGTTGAAAAAATGATGGGAGAAAAATGAGCTTAACTGTCATATATTCAGAACAGCAAAGTAAAATTACATAAAATTCACATGTGGTGAATTCTGGGCAGCCTCTTTGAGGTCCTCAACTGCACCTTCCCAATCTTCTGTGAGAAGTTTAGCCTCACCTCTCTGCAACAAGTTCGAAGGGTGTCATACAATAAACAGTTAAAGTAATAGGCTTACAAAATCTGGCATAATGAGTAAGTTCACTTTATTGTATATAGCACATAACTTCAGTTTCCTAACATAATTCCAGTAACAAAAACTTTTGCACTCTAGAGATATTATCTATGAACATGGAACTGCAAGATGTTCAGTTTTGTCTGCGGCAAACAATTTCCTTGATGCTACATTTAATATGGTCAAATAGTAGGAAAGGCGAGAACAGCTAAGATGCATGCTCAATAATAAAAGACTAGTTTAAGTGCTAGCAGGTAGTTCCTCTTCCTATTTTCCAATAAATGAAATATGTGCATAATTCTCAAGCCAACAATATATGTATAATTCTCAAGCATAAAAGAGTGGTCTTAAGCCAAGAGTACTGGTATAGAAATAGTGTATAAACCAAGGTTTCTTATTTCACAGTTTCTTATTTCTCATTTCTTATTAGCCAAGGTTCCTCTTCTCATTTCTTATTTTCATATCGAAGTAGCGCGCTTGTGCAAAAGTATGCCAAGATCAACTATGTCGCAGAGCCAAGTATATACTGAAGCAAGTTCACTAACAATCTTACGTACTGCATAAAGTGTTAGTTTCAACATCACCACATCACAAACCACATATAGAATACAAAATAGACGAACCTACGTAGCAAGTTCTGTGTTTCAGACTCTCGGCAGCCCGGATGCACCCTAGGTACCTATAGAACCGTCGATGTCATCTCTGTCAAAACAGTTTCTACTACTCTATTACAGATAAAGGATTATATATACACACATTCAGGCAGAACGAGGCATCATAACACTGTTGTTTTTCCAAGTTGGGCATTGCACAAACATTGTCTCCTTTTTCAGAACCAAACAGTGTGTCCTCCATTTTGTACTTATAAAGAGCAAAGTAGCTTTATCCAAGTACCACACGCATGAACAATAAGGCAGGCAAAGGTTGACTGTACATAGTGACTTAACATGAAGAAAATGTGTTCAGCACCTCACATATCAGAGCCAATTATTATGAAGCAAGTTCACTACTGAATGTAACAACTGCATGGGGGGACACATAGTTAGACAAGATTGATCATCATCTTAAAATGGCGCGCTGATACGTCCAAAACGTATCTACTTTCCCGAACACTTTTGCTATTGTTTCTCCTCTAAACTTGTGTGATTTGGATGCAACTAATGCGGACTGACGTTGTTTTCAGCAGAATTGCCTTGTTGTCTACTTTTTGTGCAGAAAATCAACTATCAGGAAAAATCCCAGAAAATATGCCAAACATCCTATTTCACCCGAAGACTCCAGGAGCCAGAATACGAGACGGAGAAGAGCCCTGGGGTGGCCACACCACCTGGTGGCGCGGGCCAGGCCAGGTCGCGCCAGGGGGTTGGCCCCCCAGGCACCCCCTCGGCCTCCCTCTTCGCCTATAAGGAGCCTTCTGACCTAAAAACTTCGGGGGGTTCGACGTTTTTCCAGAAGGTGTTCTGCTCCGCCGCCACCACCAGATTCCACGAACAGTACCAGAAACTCCGTTCTGGCACCCTGCCGGGACGGGGAATTGGAGGAGATCATAGTCATCATCATCACCATCGCTTCTCCATCGACCATCCATGTTTCCCCCATCTATGAGTGAGTAATCCCCCGCTGTAGGCTATGGGGATGGTAGGGATTCGATGAGATCGTTCATGTAATGGCATCAGATTGTTAGGGCATGGTGCCTAGTATCTTTTATTAGTGCTTTATGACTTTGTTGCGACTTGTTGTGCTTAATGCTTGTCACTAGGGCCCGAGTGCCATGATTTTAGATCTGAACATGTTATTGAGTCATTATGATAGTATTGTTATTGGTCTTATCTGCAAGTTGTATACACACGTTGTTGTTCGGAACCTATGGCCCCGAAGTGACATAAATCGGGATAACCGGAAGGGAAAGGCTTTGATGTGAGGATCACATGTGTTCAAGGAGTGTTAATGCTTTGCTCCGGTGCTCTATTAAAAGGAGCACCTTAATTGCCAGTAGTTCCCTAGAGGCCCCGCTGCAAACGGGCTGGTAGGACAAAAGATGTTGTGCAAGTTCTCATTGCGAGCACGTATGACTATATATGGAACACATGCCTAGGATTGTCTAGTACTTGGGTTCTTTATCTTATTTATCTTCAATTGCCCTATGTTCTGATTGCTATGTGAATTGTCTTGTCCATGCAACGCCCGTCCATCCATCCCTATGCCAACCGCGCTCGAATCCCATTGTTTACTGCTTTTGTTACTACTGTCTTTGTTTTGCTACTGCTGTTACTTTACTATTCCTACAACAAAACTGTTGCTACTGATAAACTGTTGTGAGCAAGATTGTTTCCAGGTGCAGCTGAATTGACAACTCAGTTGTTAAGGCTTATAAATATTCATTGGCTCCCCTTGTGTCAAATCAATAAATTGGGTTTCACTTCCCTCGAAAATACTACGATACACCCCCTATACTTGTGGGTCATCAAGACTATTTTCTGGCGCCATTGCTGGGGAGCATAGCTTTATTTATCAAGTTCACTTGGATTCTCTATTGTTCGCTGCTATCCAGCCATCATGGGTAAGTCTCATGATGGCAAGGTTCCTATTTTACCATCCACTACAAGAAGAGGTACGGTTCTGAACACCTCTGCTGCTCTTGATTCACCGTCTGTTTTGAGTAAGTTCCTTACACCACTACATACACATGCTACACACACTGCTACTACTGCTGAATCTAAAACTTCTGATACTTATCATGCTGCTTCTACTGTGCTTGATAAGAGTGGTTCATTAGGTCCTTGCCTAGATGCTACAATTGCTAGAACTATAGCTGGAAATACCGAAACTCCTAATGAAGACACTACCACACCTGTTAGCTCACCTGATTCTAGTGAGAGTTATGATACTGAAGAAGATTATGTTGAGATGACCGATGAGTTTATTGAAGAATATAAGAACACCCATGATAGGAGCGCTGCTAAGAGTCTCCTTGAGAGGCGTACTATCAGACCCAAATTATCTCTTGATGCTAAGTTTGCTGCTTCTCCCATAAACATTATAGATGAAGATTATGATTTCTCTCTCGATCTATCTTAGATAGCTATTGTCGAGAAAGAACCTTTCTGTGGGACTAAGAATGAAAGTGCGGTAGCACATATAAATGAACTTTCTACTATGAGTGGCTTGTTTTCTGATGATATTAAGATGCGTACTTATTTTGTTGCTAAGATTTTTCCTTTTTCACTGAAGGGAGAAGCTAAAACGTAGTTTAGTAATTTACCTCCTGGATCTATTGATAGCCCTGAGTGCTTGATTAGTACTTTCCTGTAGAAATATTTTCCTCCCAGTGCTACACATGCTATTTTGCAGGAACTTTTTGATTTTAAACAGGGAGAAAAAGAGGTATTGCCCGAATCTTGGGAAAGGTTTTGTGCTTTGATTCATGCACAGGCTGGAAGTCCTTTACCTAAGAATGAGCTTCTTGATATATTTTATAATGGACTAACCGAGGAATCTAGGACATACCTAGATAGTTGTGCTGATTGTGTTTTTAGGAATAGGACTCCAAAGGAAGCTGAGGAATTAATGGCCAAAATAAGCAAGAGTTATGAAGATTGGACTCCTCCTAAACAAGTTACACCTGAAGTAATTGTACCTAAACCATCTATTCCTGTGCCTATTCCAACATTAAAGAAGAGGGGAGTTATTGAATAAAATGATGAAGTGATGAAGGAAGCTAAGAAATGTCTTAAGCAGAAGGGAATTAAGCTGCAGATGTCAAGAATTTACGTCCTATAGAAGAATTATGTAAGCCTATTCCCTACTCACCCACTATTGAGGTACACTCTCTCCAACAGTTTGATGAAGGTGATATACCTTACTTGAAACCTCCTGATCAATGCTTAGAAGAATTTGATATCTTTATTGTTAAGCAAGATAAATTTAATAAAAGGGTGCAAAATCATCTAATGGAAAACACTAGAGCTATTGTTGAGTTGAAAGATATTGTGGAAAGAACCTCTAATGATGTTAAAATGATTGTTAAACACTTTCAAATGGTTCAAACTCAAATAGATCAACTCGTTAAAGTGCAAAACAACTTGCTAGTTAATGCTGCTAAAGAAAAACATGCTTATGAAATTAGAACTAGAAGTGGAGTTGCTACCCAGGATCCTCTATATCCCGAGGGGCATCCCAAAAGAATTGAGCAGGATTCTCAACAAACTGAAAATAGTGGATCTACTCGTAAGAAAAGGAAAAAGAAACATAAAACTGTCATAGAACCCTCTGAACCTGCTATAGATCCTAATAGTATATCTATCTCTGATGCTGAAACTGAAAGTGGTAATGAAGAAAATGAAGTTCCTAGTGAAGAAAAAGTTGAAAAAGAACCTAAAAACCACACTAAGAATACTAAATACACTAAAGAAGATTTTATTGCTAAGAAACATGGTAGTGAAAGAGAACCTTGGGTCCAAAAACCTATGCCTTTCCCTGATAAGAAACACAAGTCAAAGGAAGATGAACACTACAATAAGTTTTGTGAGTGGTTGAAACCTTTATTCCTGCAAATTCCTTTGACTGATGCTATTAAATTTCCTCCTTACTCAAAGTATATGAAGGACATTATCTCGAATAAAAGTAAGATCCCTAATGAAGAAATTTCTACTTTGCTTGCTAATTATTCCTTCAATGGTAAGGTTCCTAAGAAACTTGGAGACCCAGGGATTCGAAACTATCCCTTGCTCTATTAAGAACAGTTATGTTAGAACTGCTTTGTGACTTGGGAGCTGGAGTTCGTGTTATGCCTTTCTCTCTCTATAAGAGGCTTCAACTAGAAAAATTGATACCAACTGATATATCGTTGCAAATGGCTGATAAATCTACCACTATTCATGTGGGTATATGTGAGGATGTACCTGTTCAGGTGGCTCACAATTGCTTGATATTAACTGATTTTGTTGTGCTTGAAATGCCTGAAGATGATAATATGTCTATTATTCTTGGGAGACCTTTTCTTAATACTGCAGGAGCTGTTATTAATTGCAATCAAGGAAAGGTGACCTTCAATGTTAATGACAGGGAACATACTGTCTATTTCCCCAAGAAGATTGAAAGGACTTATGGTTTAAATTCGATTGAACATGTTGAAGGCATTCAAGTTGGAGAAATATATTGTCCCATACCAAGAGAAAAATTTGAAACTATTATGATTGGGACCATTGCTATCAAGGTTGAGGTAACATAATCATTAGTGGATTACAAAGTTTTGTCTCATATGCAATTGTTTTGATAGCAAGACTTGATCAACCTTGCTAACAGAAGGATTCCATTGAACAAAACAATGTTTTCATTATGATTATCTCCGTTTATTTCTATCCTTTGCATCTTAGTTTTTGCTTTCGTTTAGTTTTCTTTGTGTTGTTAGTTGCCTGCATGTTAGAACTTCTGTAGTTCTAGCCTTGTTTTGTCTTTGCATCATGTTTCCAAGAGAAAAAAAATTGTCTGTCAGAAATATCATTCTTCTATTTCTGAAAATTGCCCAAAAATAAACTGTCTCGAAAATTTCCAGAAAATTCATATTAAATTTTTATGTGAAAAAAGCGGCAGAGGAGTACCTGGTAGGTACCATGGGGGCCACCAGGCAGGCACACCATGTGGTGGCGCGGCCTGCCCTAGGTGGCGCCATGCCCTGGTGTGGGCCACCCCTGGCCCCCCACTAGTTCTCTCCCTGCCACTTTCTTCTCTCTCCCGAGTAAGCTCCAGTTCATAGCTCAAAATCGGGTTCTTTCTGTGCTTGCTCTCGAGATCTTCGATCTCCTTGCTTAGCCCATCTTTCTTGCTAAAATTTGGAGCATTTGTTCCCTGGAATGTGACTCCTCCCCTTGTCCAAGTAGATTTGTGTTTAGTGGTTTATATGTTGAGTATTTTGCTGCTGTAGGTGACTGGTTATGAGGGCTTGTAAGCTTGTTTGATGCTTAGAGATATAGTTTTGATGCATGTTTAGGCCTCTTGCAAGTCCCTATGAGTAGAATCCTTCATTATATTTACTTTGCAATCACTTGTTTAATAGGTGTTTAAATTTCAGATTACCAAGCATGAACAACCGTACTTTTGGAGAGATATTTGAGAGTGATGCACCCAGGAGGTCGAGGCCCTCAAGAATAGGCTCTCAAGCTAGGCCATCATACAATGAAGACCTCATTGCAACAAGCATTGGCAGTGAAAGGGATGATGGAGACACTCACCCATCTTCTTTTCCTTGTTTTACTTTCTTGCAAGCTGCAGATATTCTTGATGATTTCTTGCTACTGATTGAGAGGGTTTGTTTGACCTCTTATATGCAAGATGAGAGTGCACAATACGCTATGCTCACCAATACTTTTGTTGAGAGCTTCTCATTTACTAACACACCCTATCAATCTACTGTCTCTTTTAAAATCTATGATATGCCCTTCACCATGCCTTTGGAGAGATTTTGCAGTATTGTAGGTGTGCGTATGACAGGGACCGTGAAGAAGATTCAAGGGCGACCCGCTGATTTGTTGGAGCTATACCGAGGGGTGACCAATGATGATGACCGTGTGGCGCAGCGCAGAAAGATAAGAAATATCCAACTCCCTACTCTTAGCTACTTTGCATATTATCTTGCTACTAGTGTGTTGGGTAGGGAGAACACTAGTAATATCTCCAACTATCATTTAGCATTCCTTGCTGCTGCGCTTAACAATGATACACGGTACAATCTTGGCTCGCTTATTGCTCGCCGCCTAGCTGCTAGGGGGGCTATCTATGGGGGCATCATTGCCTCGCGTGTAGTCAATGCATTAGGTCTTTCAGTGGATCCCGATGATGCTATGCTAGCACCACAGAGGCTCGACCTTGTTGCCATGAAAACTCATCACTTTGTCACTGCTACCTCTGATTTGAACAATCTAGTATATAGGATGCTTTTCACTGACGGGGATGAAAGGGAGATCCTTTTGCCACAGCCTGCTTTGTTTAGTATTGACAGGAGACCGTGGTCGCGCTCCAAGGAGGAGGTGGACGAGCAGCTTCGCTTGCTGGGGTTCCACGAGCAGCACCAGGAGGATGTGCCCTCCTACGATTACTCTGTGCACTACGGAGGGACATACTCGAGCTCGCACCAGGACGAGGGTACCTCCTCGTCATACCATGATGACACTTCATCCTGGCCGGCTTGGGATTGATTCCCACTTAGGCCAAAAGCCTAAGCTTGGGGGGAGGGTTTGGCAGTTCTTAGTGAATTATTGGTTTCATATATTCAAGCCACACAAGTGAAGAGCAATTATGAGGATTAATGACAACTTGAGGCATGGTAAGAGGTTAGTAACAAACTCTATTTGTCTTTATTTTTGTACATATACTCATCATTGTGAGCTTGCTTAGTCCGTTCATGAAGAGTGTATGTTTTCTTTGGATGCTTAATAGTTCGTGCTTTCTTATGATTAGCTCCAGCTCGCTAATAGTTTGTAGCATGTCTCATGAATGTTTTCTTGCATTACTCTATTCATAAATTGGTATGACACCATGGTCTCCTCCTCTGAATGTTTCATTTGAATTGACTTGGCACATGCTCACGCATGCACATGACTATAATAATCAGTTAAGCCTCGATGAATTATTTTGCCTCGAGGATCTTGAAGCACTTTCATGTCATGAGTAGTCCTGTTTTGTTGTAGGCATGATAATAACAGCTATTGCTCTCTCGTTTGTCGCTCCCTTACTTTTGCTAGCCTTCACTTCCACTGAGTATGTTTTACTCAAGTTTCCAACTCCCTAAACCAAATGTTTCCAAAGTGTCCACCATACCTAGCCATTAGCATCATTTGCTACCTCCGTGCATATTCAATATGCCTTGTTTTCTTCCAAATAAAATGTTTGCTTGTTATGAGAAAGTTAGTTAGTAAAGCTCTCACGAACTTGATGGCACACTTTATTTTCTTGCACTTAATAAACCTGAACCATTGCGTCCTTCTTTGTTGTGCATACTCTTGCGCTTTATGAGTTGAAGTTAGCTGAACCATGTATCATGGGGACCGCTTTCAACACTTCATAGGTAATTTATACCTAGTTGATATCATGTTCTTTTGCTTATGGATCCCGGCGGTGTGAAATAAAAGTGGAACTTGTAAGATCATGGCGTGTGTATGTATGTTAGAGAAACGCTTGGGCCGCTAGCCTAAGCCATGCCTAATCATGGTGGAAACTTGCAGCATAACCATAATGAGCATTCTATGAAGCATCCTCAGTAAAAATCTATGCACATAGTAAATAAAAAGATCGTCGAGATGCTCATTGTCTGCTTGCCTTGTATTTTGATTATGGGATAACTCTTGTGGCATATGCAAGGGGTACCCCGTTGGCGGTTCTCTATGATACGTATATACTTACAATGACAAGAGCTTGCTTGTGACTGAAGTTGAGTAGCATGAGGATCGGTCTTCGTAAGTAAGGGGCATGAGACTTCGATTTATAACTTGTCAAGCATATCCTCTTAGTTGTGTCACTTTCACCTTAACCACATTAAAGATGCTTATGATAGGGGCATTGAGAGCTCAAAGCTAATGAGTACCATACTTTCAGCATTTGGAAGCCTTTCAAGTTATTCAAAACCTTTTCTTCTACTTGTTGAGTCTCCACATATTCTTTGAGCACCTTCTTGAGAGCATGGTTGTCATTCTTTGTGTTTGTTCCATTACTTGATTATTTGTGTTATGACTTTGATGATTGTATCCTTGATATCTTTACTTCTAGTCATCACTTGAACTTCAGAGGTGCCTTGGCATTCATAATCAAAGGCAAGCGAGCTACCACTCTATCATACCTTTTTATGAGCATGGTAATGTTTCTTATCTTTGTGCCTCATGCTACTTATTATTCTTGAGTTGGAATCTCTTCATAGCTTGCAATGACTATTAAGTAGACTTGGTTGCATACTCTTTATTATGAATTGTCTAAGTAGTTGATCACATTGCTGAGAATATTTACATCATATGAAGCAAATATGTTCGTGAAAGTTCTTTTATCGCACTCAGTTCTCAACTAAATTCCTTGAGGACAAGCAATAAGCTAAGCTTAGGGGGAGTTGATACGTCCAAAACGTATCTACTTTCCCGAACACTTTTGCTATTGTTTCTCCTTTAAACTTGTGTGATTTGGACGCAACTAATGCGGACTGACGCTGTTTTCAGCAGAATTGCCTTGCTGTCTACTTTTCGTGCAGAAAATCAACTATCAGGAAAAATCCCGGAAAATATGCCAAAAATCCTATTTCACCCGAAGACTCTAGGAGCCAGAATACGAGACGGAGAAGAGCCCTGGGGTGGCCACACCACCTGGTGGCGCAGGCCAGGCCAGGCCGCGCCAGGGGGTGGTGTGGGCCCCCCAGGCACCCCCTCGGCCTCTCTCTTCACCTATAAGGAGCCTTCAGACCTAAAAACTTCGGGGGGCTCAACGTTTTTCTAGAAGGAGTTCCGCTCCGTTGCCACCACCAGATTCCACGAAACAGTAACAGAAACTCCGTTCTGGCACCCTGCCGGCATGGGGAATTGGAGGAGATCATCGCCATCATCATCACCATCGCTTCTCCATCGACCATCCATGTTTCCCCCATCTATGAGTGAGTAATCCCCCGCTGTAGGCTATGGGGATGGTAGGGATTGGATGAGATCGTTCATGTAATGGCATCAGATTGTTAGGGCATGGTGCCTAGTATCTTTTATTAGTGCTTTATGACTTTGTTGCGAATTGTTGTACTTAATGCTTGTCACTAGGGCCCGAGTGCCATGATTTCAGATCTGAACATGTTATTGGTTCATTATGATAGTATTGTTCTTGGTCTTATCTACAAGTTGTATACACACGTTGTTGTCCGGAACCTATGGCCCCGAAGTGACATAAATCGGGATAACCGGAAGGGAAAGGCTTTGATGTGAGGATCACATGTGTTGACGGAGTGTCAATGCTTTGCTCCGGTGCTCTATTAAAAGGAGCACCTTAATTGCCAGTAGTTCCCTAGAGGCCCCGCTGCAAACGGGCTAGCAGGACAAAAGATGTTGTGCAAGTTCTCATTGCAAGCACGTATGACTATATATGGAACACATGCCTAGGATTGTCTAGGACTTGGGTGCTTTATCTTATTTATCTGCAATTGCCCTATGTTCGGATTGCTATATGAATTGTCTTGTCCATGCAACGCCCGTCCATCCATCCCTATGCCTACCGCACTCGAATCCCACTGTTTACTGCTTTTGTTACTACTGTCTTCGTTTTGCTACTGTTGTTACTTTACTATTCCTACTACAAAACTGTTGCTACTGATAAACTGCTGTGAGCAAGATTGTTTCCGGGTGTAGCTGAATTGACAACTCAGTTGTTAAGGCTTATAAATATTCTTTGGCTCCCCCAGTGTCGAATCAATAAATTGGGTTTCACTTCCCTCGAAAATACTGCGATACACCCCCTATACTTGTGGGTCATCACGCGCGCACACATATCCCTACTGTCGGTTAATCTAGGCGTTTTAGTCAATAAGTTTCAGTTAGCGCTGTTAGTTTGTCAGTTGCTTTGTTTTCAGCTAAATTTTAGGGATAGGCTCAGACCAGTTCATGATCATGTATTCTATTCTTTGAATTTGTAGCCGGCGTCAGCTCAGTGGAGAGTAATTGGCACGTCGTGCACCTGTCTACAAGTTTGGGTCAGAGATAAGCTAGACATGCTAATTGAATTCGCATTCCAAGTTCTATCCACCAAAATCCGTGCAAACACGCTGCCTGCTGATCGATTAACTCCCCTTACACGTTACTACCACAATTTTTCTGCTCAAATATTTTAGATGAAACACTGAACGTTCACGGTAGCAGAAGAAGCCATGATTAACAGCTTCACATGCCACCGCGTACATTGCGTGGCCGCGTGGTTTCCGTCAGTGGAGGGCGAGGGGGGAGAGAGGAAGGGAGGGGAGAGGGAGAGGGAGGAGAGCCAGACTGAGGGGGAGAATATGAGAGGGGGAGGAAGGGGGTACCTGCGGGCAGCCGGCAGAGGGGACGACGATGGCTTCTCCATGGGGGCCTCCTCCTCCGGGCGGTCGACGAGGGGCGCGGCTCCGTCCACGGGCTCCTGCGAGCTGGAGGGTTAGGTAGTGGAGGGCGAGGGGGAGAGAGGAAGGGAGGGGAGAGGGTGACGGGGGGACTCACCTCACTGATGGCGGACGGCAGCGGATCGACGGGGAAGACGACGGGCGGACTGCGACAGATCGAGTCGGGTGTCTCTGCGGATCGATCTAGCATCGATCGGGAGGGAGGACGACACTTATCCCGTGGGTGGGACCCATAGCCAGCGTATCCCCGGCGTATGCGTGAATTCGCCGGTGGTAACCTTAGGGTCACTGGAATGTGGGGCCAGCGCGTGCTACCCCCGGCGTATCGTCCGAATTCGTCGGCGGTAATCTTAGGGTCACTGGCAGGTGGGGCCAACGCATGCTACCCCTAGTGTATGGCCCGAATTCGCTGGTGGTAAGTTTTTTTAGGCAAACACATATCTATATCTTCTTATAAAGTAGACCCCCACTAAAAGTCATTTAAGTTAGTCTATTTGCACATGTATCCTATCCGCATCATCGCATTTTCAAAGCCGTCCGATTTAGAGCATCCCTTCATTCATTTGTGTTCCTGGTACAGTTCCAACCTGTTTTTTTTTCTGTCACTTGATGCGACTAAGCATGTTCCCTTAACACAATTCCGGCGGAGGCAAACACACATAAAATGATAGCAATACCGTCACAGGCAAACACACATAAAATGATAGCAATTCCGTCGCCATCTCTGTAGGAGTTTAATAAGTATGTAGTACACACGTATACATAAAATCATTAATAAGAGATACACATAAAATGATAAGTGTTAATTTCTCGACCACACCAATCTTAGTGTTTCTTCTTCGCACTCTGCTTCTTGTTCTTGCCCTTATGCTTAGTCTTTTTTGACTTGACCCCACTAGTCTCATCGTCGTGACTCCTTGTGTATGAAGGAGTTGTTGTAGCTGACGACCTAGGTAGTGTAATCCTTCTTCTTCTTTTTATGTATATTGCATCGTCTTCATCTGGTTCTTCCATCATCGGGTCTCCAACGAGTCAGTCAAAGTCTTCCTCGTTAGCAACTCCATCCATTCCGACGAGGGCCCTTTTGCCTCCCCTCATGACGACACGGCTAGGCCTTGATGGGTCGGTAATGAAGAACCATTGCTCGACGTGCTTAGCCAGTACCCATGGCTCATTTTGCGCGGTGGGTTCTTGGTGTTGGAATTGTTGGGCAAACACATGGTGGTGAAATACTCGTCTTCTTTTCTGACATCTGTAGCCCATGTGAAACATCGGTACCTTCTCCCCGACGTAGTCGAGCTCCCAAATTTCCTCGATCCTTCTGGAGTATCTTTTCTTCTCTTCACCCGTGTAAGATTCCATCATCACACCCGAGTTCTAATAGTCTCTTCTTTTGTCTCTCTACTCCGTGTAGAATGTGTGTTTGCCTGATAAGTCATGAGGTTTGGCGCGGGCCCGTAAGACAAGGCCACTGTGATTCTGTCCACAACGCTTGTCATTGGCGGGGGATTGGCATCAATCTGGCCTTTGAACGAGCGTGCGAAATACGAGTTGTGCGCTCTAAATACCTCTTCTTCCGTCATCGGCCTATTAGCATTGTTCTCGATCATGGTTTTGTGCTTTTCCACCTAAGGCGTGACATCGTCCATGTGCTGTAGCGCTACTAAGTGGGCCCTGTCAAAGTCGGCTCTCCTATCAGACTGATCCAGGTCCATTTCCTTCTTGCCGGTGCGGTGGCCTACTCCCTCGAACCTGCCGAGGTGCTTGCTCATGGGCAAACTAATCGGACGTGGGTTTTCCTTGTTTAGATAATTCTTGCAGAAAGAGACGCACTCCTCGGTGAGAAAGCCCTGGATGATGCTTCCATCTGGATGTGCCTTGTTATGGACGTATCCTTTGATGATCCCGTTCATTCTTTCTAACGCCATCATATTGTGAAGGAACGGAGGCGAGCCCGTGCCCACTTCGCCGAAGGTAAGGAGTGCTGCTATAAGCTTTTCTCTACTAGTGATTGTACCGTGATTAATCTGAATAAAAGAACACACCAATGAGATCACGCCTAAACGTCACATTAAGAGGGTTCGATTCTATCATAGTGAAAATTGTAAATCCTTTGTTTACCACAATATTGTATAGAGTAGGATATTCTTCTCATAGAGTAGCATGACCAAGCCAGTTATCTGACCAAAAACGTACATGTGATCCATCCTTGATATTAAAGGTCCCAAATTGAAAGAAATTTTTTTAGAAGCCATGAGGCTAGCCCAACAATATGAATCTCCAGCCTTCCATAGCAGTTGAGACACAACTTTTGAGCAAATATGTTTCCTATGAAGAATTGTTTGCTGGATACCGTAGGATCTGAGTAGCTTAAAAATCCATTTACCCATAAGAGTGGTGTTCTTAACCTGTAGATCGTGAATACTAAGTCCACCCCGGTATTTTGGACGTTAAACCACACTCCATTTGGCCAGTCGATATTTGTGAGTATTGAGTTTACGAGTACAAGTCTTCCACCCAAAGCAATTTGCCTTTCCAACTACTAAGATTTTTTGTAGTCTTTTCTCGGCGAGTTTCCATTCATTTGTAAGTCTTCGATAGTGAACCAGGATACCCATATAGTTGGCTGGAAACTGACCCTGCCCGCAGCCAAAGAGATCGGCATACAAGTGAGCCTGGTCCCGGGCCTTGCCAAAATAATACAACACACTTTTATAGAAGTTTATCTTGAATCCAGAAAGCTTCTTGAATACTGATAAGATTAATTTTAGATTCTTGGCCTTTTCCAAATCGTGTTCTATAAATAAAATTGTGTCATAAACATATTGAAGAAAGGAGAGTCCCCGATCTACAAGATGAGGGAATACTCCTTCAATATGACCATGAGCATTCGCTCTCTCAGTCAAGATAGCCAACATATCAGCCACTATATTAAATAGTATGGGTGATAATGGGTCACCATGTCTCAATCCGTTTTTTGTCTAGAAGTATTTTCCAACATCATCATTGACTTTGATGGCCATGTTCCCTCTCGAAACAAAGGATTTAATAAGAGCTCGCCACTCCTTTGAAAATCCATTCATACGACCACTTAACATTGTCGTGCAAATGACCACGACATTCGCTACCAGAGGTTGCGATTGATACGATTTGGGGCAAGAGCTAGTCGCCATCCGCGGTGCGAGATTGGAACCAGAGACAAGGGATTTACCCAGGTTCGGCTGCTCGTAGGGTAAAGACCTACTTACTACTAGATTGTATTATCGGCGAGTGGATTACAAGGTGGGCGAGCTTGGAAGCTAGGCAGTGAGTTGCTTGGATGTGGTAGCTAATAACACGTAAGCATGCAGAGCACCCTAGGGAGGTTTATATCGGAGGTACCTCGCTAGGGTTTACAGGATTAACCAAATGAATTAAGGTTTCAGAGGATTTAACCTAATCTGACTAGGCCTATCTAATCTTGTGGGCCTCCAGCTTCCAGTCGTCAGGCTTCTGCTTCAGTTGCTTTTTAGTTGCCGATCCTGCAGGCCCATTCGCTATAGACTTTGGGCCAGTCAAATCATCCTTCAAGGCATACCCCGATTGGTATATCCCCATCAGTAGTCCCCAAGGGAAATGGGGGTTCGGTGTAGGCATCAACATGGCAGTCGGAGTAGGCGAGTCTAGGGGACACCCAATCGAATGTGTTGGACTCCCCCAATGAAGGGAGAAGTCTCTTCTACATGTCTTCAATCGCAACATTGGCGAGTATAAATATGCTCGAGTCGCCAGACCCAATCGATTGGAAGGCGATAGCAAGCAGGCGAGTGGATTGGCTCAAGTTGGACCATCAATTTGGTCAAAATAGCCGTTGGGTAAATCCAACGGTAACTTTGGCGGATTTACCGCGCAGTAATGGCTAGCCTGAGATTGTCTGGTAGCACCGCTATATAAGGAGACTGGCGGAGGAAACACGAGCATTATTCACATTCCTCCGCAATCTCGCATCCTCAGTCTCCAGATCCACCTCCAATCCGGAATTTCCAGACCAAGCGTCCTTCTTCTTTTCTCGATGGCGCCGCCGAAGGATCTATGGGGGAAGTCAAGGTGCACCACGGCCATCCTGAAATCCTTCCAGGATGTTGGGATTCTCTTGAAGGGGAACTAGTGGTTCCCCGTGGCCGACGAGACTGAGCCGTAGCTGTGCCCCGAGGAATTCATTTGTTTCCTCAGCCATATGGAGAGGGGACTAGGATTCCCCATGTCTGCCTTCTTCCGGTGCTTCTGCTCCCACAAAACGATCAAGACATCTAACCTAGGGCTACATAGCATTGAGCACCTCACTATTTTTGTGGCGTTATGTGAATGCTACCTAGGATGTCGGCCATACTTCCTCTCTGGCTGGAGTTGTTCCATGGTCGCCTCAGCCGTGAAGGGAAGGGCATCCCTATCTTGGCGGCGGGAGGCGTCACCTTCCAGCTAAAGCCCAAGGCCAAATTCATGAAGATACATCTGCCGAAGAACACAACAAGTAAATGGAATAAGTACTGGTTCATCGTGAAAGAGTCGACCCCCTTCGATGAGGTGTTGCTCCCGATGTACGCCGCTGAAAGAAGCAAGTCATGACGGTTGTCAGCGGACAAGCTCCCCGACGACCAGAAGATGGTCATGGACGAGGTGCTCACACGGATCCGGGACCCGGAGGAGGAAGGACTAGAGACAATCAACATGTACAACTGCTAGCTCGGGCGGTGACTGGTCCTGATGGCCACCCGAGCCCACTGGATGTACCAGTATACCGGGAGGAAAGACCCAACCAGATCCAGCAGTGAGTCGTGGGAGTCGGAGGACTACATCACGGTGCTGAAGAAGATCACAGAGGCGGAGTACACAAACTCGAAGGCAGGGCAGGCCCTATACACCGCTGGGAAGCGGAAATCTCCTCCAGTGAGTTCCTTTGTTTCTCTCATTCACAGTTTCATAGTCGTAGTACCGTAGTCGTGGTTTTTAGTCGCTGATTACTTTTGGCTTCAGCTTTTCTAGGTACATGAGAATTGGCTTCCTCCACTCGATGAGGAAGTTCCCGAAGAGCTCGAGGAGAAGGAAGAGATCTCTAAGAGCACAGATGAAGGCATGGAGGTGCATGCGCCTTCGTCTGCATCTTAGAAGATCCGTGGCCAAAAGCAGCACCAGATCAAGGCTATCCGTAGCCTTGAGGAGCATGACAGTGACACGAACCCTGTGGAGGAGCACAACTCTCGGAAGGCGGCCACGCCGGCCATACCCGCGTGGAAGAAGAAGTCACCAACGAAGGCCAAGTCATCAGCGAAGCCAAGGGCACCGGCAAAGACTTCGGCCAAACTGGTGGCAATGTTCGAGTCGGAAGACGAATCCGATGAAGAAGAGGCCGCTGACGTGGGGAATGTTTAGGAGGAACCAAATCCGATGATGGAGCCGACGACCACTAATGTGTTTTGGAGTTGGCTATTCCACTCACCATGAAGTCACCAAGCGCTCTGAGCATGCCTGAGCCAGAATCCCAGGTGGCCGCAGGGTCGGCGGCTCCACCGACACAAGAGTAGGAGGAGATGCCAATGCTGAAGGAGCCAGAAGTGCCCCGCGGCGGCATCCACATCGGTGGAAAAGCCTATGGCGTCGCGCCAGGCAAGCATATTTGAGAGGGGGCTAAGTCGCAAGATAGGCCCCGAGTTGGAGAAGCCCGCGCACATTAGCACTGGTCTACGAGTTATTTCAGTGGCCAGGTAAATTTTCTCTTTTGCGCTTGTTGTAATTTGCTACATTTGGAATTTCCAAGTCGATGACCGTAGCGAGCTTGCAGGGGCGGTCCCAAGAAGATCAATCACCCTTCGGTGTCCAAGGTCCCACCAGCCGGGACCAAAGGTGAAGACGACCCTTCCAAGAAGAGGAAGGAAGAGGCAGTCGAGGTGCCAGATGTAGGTGCAAAGAAGGGCGACATCGTCGCCGTGGTGGATTCAGGCACGGAGGAAGGAGACTCTGCAATCCCTCCTGAAGAGGAGGCGAACATTCGGATGGAGCCAGCCAAGGCGGGCCCGCCACTGGAGGCATCCGCATCGACGGCTAGGGTGCCAGGGGTAACAACCGTGACGTTCCTCCGATTCATGGCGAAAGCCTCTATCGCGGTGACTGGGACGGAGTCGCCACAAGTTTCGGAGATTATCAACAATGACATTGGGTAGAATCGTGGGTGCACAGTGCTCGTGGTGCCTTCGGCAGACGCCATCAACCTCCATCGCATGTTGGGCACCACGCTCCAAGTATGTCTAGTCCCCGAGATTCTAGTCACTAAATTTCAGCGGCTAGAGACTTATAACTTCGATTGTCTAGTCCCCGAGGGTCTAATCGCTGAATTTCAGTGGCTAGACACTCAAGCTTCGATTCTCCAACCCTGATTGTTGGGTCGATAAGGTCTTGTTTGATGTTATTGTGTTAGGGCTTGCAGGTTGAATCAGTTGAGCGAAGGGCCACGATGGAGCGAATGGAGCATGATCTGTGAGTGGCTCAGGAGGCGAATCAGCTACTCCAAGCAACCGCAGGTTAGTTTCTTTCTTGCAAATTTTGAAGCTCTTATGACTATTCGATTGTTGATTTGGATTTTCTTGACTGTAAATGATCACGCCGCTGCACTCGCTAAGGAACGCGCGGGTTATGTTCCTGCCGCCGATCTAGATGTTGCAAAGGCCTCAATGACCACAACAAAGGAGAGTGCCAGCTTGCTGGCAAAGGAGCTAGAAGCAGCAATGGTAGCAACCAACTCTTCTGAAGAGAGGGCGTAAGGCCTCCGACTCTGTTATTGTGGGTTTGTAGGGGAAGTTCTTCGCGTTGGAGAAGTTCACCGTGGAGAACTGCCGCAAGCTCTTTAGTAAGCTTACTTTCCCTTGTTTCTTGTTCTACGAGTAGCGCATTGTCTAGTCGCAACGAGTCCGCGAGCGGGTGAGTCCGCAAGCGGGTGAGTCCTCAAGCAGCTGAATCCGCGAGGATGTCCTTCTGCCGGAGATTGATGTTCTGACATTGTGCAGCTGTTATAGGTCAGGGAGATCCGGTGGTGCAGACCTTCAATGCCGAGCAGTGTGTGACGGCGTTGGTGAACATTGCCACCACGTCGGTGATGTGCGTCCATCCTGTCCTCCAATGTATTTCCCCCACTAAAGTAATTCCCGGGAAATTGACTGAGGTGTGGCGGTACCTTGAGGAAGCGCCCGTAGTCTTTGAATGTATGGCATGGTCTGTGTTCTGCCATGGAGCCACTACTGTGTTGAGGCTCGGTCTCGCGCATTTCTTGGAAGACTTTGATCTTGACAACATCACTAGCTGGTACCCTTCGGTGACTGACCAGGCGGAGATCCCTGAAGTCCTGAGGCTGAACGCCAAGGCCGCTCTGTATGCAGATCGTGTGTTGGCGATGGGCAATCTGCTTCCTTATCAGGAGACATGGGTGGCGCAGAATGACACCAAGCCGGCGCATCATGACCTGAAATCGGAGCACCCCTTCCGGTCGTCACTCGCGAAGCAGTTGACAACTTACCCGGCAAACCCCTAGAAGCCCTTTGTTCGGGCCAAGGGTGCTGCCGGTGCCTCGTCGTCGAAGCCTGCAGGATGAAGAATTGCATCAGAGCATAAGTTAGTGTGGTGATTGGCCTTTTGTAATTTACTTTGGTTGTGAACAATGTATTTTGTCACTTGGTGAATATGTGAATCGACTCATATGAGATTTCATGATTTTTTTGTTTGGATTTTGGATTATGCGAGTCCCCGAGCGTGTCCGCCATTGGGTATTGACCTCGCGTATATGTTTATTGATTTGTTTTAGGTTTTTCGTTTAACCTAGGTTGACTCGCCGTGGTTCATGGGGGCAGTTGCTTGGCGACCTCAACGGGTGCTCTGTACTTGGTGTTTTCCCTGAACGCGGACGGGGTCGACTAGGGGAGTCCCTGAGCGTGGTACTAAACCTTTTGAGTCGCATGCCCAAGGTAAGTGAGCAAGTGGTACGTTGTTTTTGACATGCCTCTCCTCCTGACTTGGAAAGCCAGTCACGTGGCGAGTCCAAGGAAAGCTCTCATACTTGGTGTGTTCCCGAGTCGTGTTAGGGTCGTTTTAGGGTAGTCCCCGAGCGTGGTACTTAACCGTTCAAGTCGCTTTCCACGAGGATGAGGAGAACATGGCGTTGTGGGAAGCTTGATCGGTGGTCTTGGCTCGGGAAGCCAGTCGAGCGGGGCGACTCCGATGGTGGCTCCGGGTTGGCATTTTCGTGGACGGTTCAAGGCCCGAATATTTCCAATTCCCTTGAGACGCACTACTTAGCCATGCCGGTTGCTCGACCAAGGTTTGAAGATCATAGTTCGCGTATTGCTATGTGTAGAAGTGGGATTGGCGCAAGAAATGGCGAGTGGACACAATTTATGCAAACAGGATTTTTATTCCATCATTGGTACAATTGGGTACAAGTTTTGAGTTCTAGGTGTAGAACTTCCGGAGGAGATTCACATTCCATGGTTGCTCGACGTCCAGCTGGCCGTCACCTCGTATGTTGATAAGGTTGTAGGTGTTGTTGCCTAGGACTGGCCCTTCTTGTCCTAAGTTAGTCGCGGGACAAGGTCGCCCTCCTGGAAGGTGCGAGTCTATACTTGGCGGCTGTGGTAGCGGCTAAGTCCTTGCTGGTAGATGGCGGTGCGGGAGAGACCTAGGTCATGGGCTTCATCGAGCAGGTCGACCCTGTTTTGACGTGCAACCTCGGTGTCTTCTTCTAGGTAGTGGACGACTTGGGGCGAGTCATGTTCCAGGTCGGCTGGCATGACGGCTTCGGCACCATACACCATGAAGAAGAGGGTGAACCCTATTGATCGTTGACGGAGGTGGGAATGCCCCATAGCACAAAGGGGAGATCTTCGACCTAGCATCCGGGGGTCCGTTCGAGGGGGACCTGCAGACTTGGCTTGAGTCCATGAAGGACGCTTTGGTTAGCACGCTCTGCTTGGCCATTCGACTCCAGATGGGCGATTGAGGCAAGGTCGAGTCGAATGTCGTGCTGCTCGTAGAAGTCAGCCATGGCACCCTTGGCGAAGTTTGTGTCGTTGTCTATGATGGTGCTATGCATGTAGCCGTACCGGTAGATTAGCCAGTGGAGGAATTTGGTGGCGGTCTTGTCATCGCATTTGTTGATCAGCTTTGCCTCGACACACTTGGTCAATTGTCGACTGCAACCAGGAGGTGGGTGTAGCATAATGGAGTTGTTTTGAACTGACCCACCATGTCGATGCCCCATACGTCGAATGTCCATGTGATGGAGGTGGCCTTGAGGGTCGAACCATGGATGTGTGTCTGGTTGGAGTACTTCTGGCACCCGACGCAGCGCTGGACAACGTTGGTGGCGTCGACGCGCATGTTCGGTGAGCCAGTAGAAACCATGGCGCATGGCCTTGGCGACAAGCGACCGAGCGTAATCATGGTGGCCGTAGTCGTCGGCATGGATGTCTTCTAGGATCTTACATCCTTCTTCTAGATGGATCCAGCATTGGAACACGCCGTTCACGCTGCGCTTGTGGAGCATGTCATTGATCATGATGAAGTACTTGCGACAACGCAGGAGCATTCATGCCTCAGTCTCATCATTGGGCAGGTCCTTGTGCTCAAGGTAGGCGACGTAGGGTGCAATCCAGTCGTTGGGCTCCGTGATCATGGCGACTAGAGCGGGCTCGGGCTACAACGGTATCCTGATGTCAATCTCTTTCGAGGGGAGACCGATGGCTTGTCGATGATGTCGAGGAAGACGCCCAGAGGTGGCGTTTGGCAAGCCGACCCGATGCAAGAGAGTGTGTCGGCCTCCTCATTCTTGCGTCGGTCGATCCATTCGATGCAGTAGCCGGCGAAGTAGCCCCCTAGCTAGTCCATCGCTTGGCGGTATGCTATCATGGTGGGGGCGACGGCGTCGCAGGTGCTAGCGACTTGTGCGACGACGAGGTTGGAGTCGCCGTAGCACCTGAGGCGATCGGTGTTCATCTCCTTGGCAGCTCGCATGCCGTGGAGGAGGGCCTCGTATTCGGCCATGTGGTTGGTGCAGGGTGTGAACTTGATCTGCAACATGTATCAGAGCTTGTCACCCTTGGGGAGGTTAGTACGATCCCTGCCCCGGCGCTGTCCGAGTTTTTGGAGCCGTCGAAGTGGAGCGCCCAGTGGTGGAGGTAGGGCAGCTTCTCGGGCTGCTTCGCCTCTTCCTAATCCGCAAGGAAATCAACCAGAGCTTGCGACTTGATCGGTTTGCGTGGCTCGTACTTGATGTCGTGGACACTGATTTCGACGTCCCACTTGGCGACTAGCCCAGTCGAGTCGCGGTTGCGGATGATGTCCTGCAGCGGGGCGGAGGAGATGACCATGATGGGCTGCTCCTGGAAGTAGTGTGGGAGACTCCTTTGGGCTCGGAAGACTACATAGACCAGCTTCTGGTACTACGGGTAGTGGTTCCTCGAATCGGTGAGGACCTCGCTGATGTAGTAGACAGGGCACTACATGGGGTGCTCCTTGCCCTCGTCCGGTCGCTCGACGACCGTCATGACGCTGATGACTCGACTGGGAGTCGCGACATAGACGAGAATTGGCTCCTTGTTCATGGGGGCAGAGAGTGCTGGTGCCGCGAGTACCAACTCCTTGAGATCTTTGAGTGCGTTGTTTCCTTCGTCATCCCACGTGAATGTGGGGTTCTTCCGCATCAATCGATAGCGAGGCATTGCCTTCTCACCGAGCCGGGGAATGAAGCGACTGAGGGCCGTGACTCGCCTGGCCAGCTTCTGGACGTCGCCGAGGCATTTGGGTTTTTTGACTTGCACAATGGTGTCGATCTTGGAGGGGTTAGCCTCGATGCCTCGTTTGGAGACCACATAGCCAAGGCACTGGCCGGTGAGCGCGCCAAAAGTGCATTTCTCTAGGTCGAGTTTGATCTTGTACTTCCACAAGTTTGCGAAACTTTTGGCCAAGTCGGCAAGTAGATCGCTCTAGAGAGTCGATTTCACCACCACGTCGTCGACGTAAAAAATGGATGTTGCGGCCAATTTTGCTCGCTAGGCACTCCTGTATGCACCGCTGGTAGGTTGCGCCGGTGTTCTTGAGGCCAAACGTCATCACGGTGTAGCAGTAGGCTCTGAGTGGCATAATGAAAGACGTTTTCTCCTCGTCCTTGACCTCCATCTTTATCTAGTTGTAGCCATAGTACGTGTCAAGGAAGGACAGTGACTCCGACCCCACGGTCAAGTCAATGATCTGGTCGCTGCATGGGAGGACGAATTGCTCCTTCGGGCACGCCCTGTTGAGGTTGGTGTAATCGATAGACATCCTCCAAGTATTGTTCTTCTTCATGACCAGGGCTGGGTTTTCTAGCTACTTGGAGTACTTGATTGGCCGAATGAAGCCTGGAGCGAGTAGCCGCTGCACTTCTTTGGCGATTGCTTGGCGACGCTCTTTATTGAAGGGCCGCAATGATTGCTTAACGGGTCGCGCTTTGGGGTCAGCATTTAGTTTGTGCTCAGTGAGTTTCCTTGGGACATCAGTCATGTTAGATGGCTTCCATACGAATATGTCATGATGCTCACGAAGAAACTCGATGAGCGTGCTTTCCTATGCAAGGCTCATGTTGGTCCCCATGGTGAACTTCTGGCCCGTGTCACCTGGGACGAGCTCTACGGTGTGGGTGTGCATGGAGGCCTTGAAGGTTGCCTGTACGGCCTTGGCCGTGGTCAACTTCTTGAGGATCATCGAATCATCTTTGTGAATGTTTCTTGCGTATTTGGCGAGCTTGTCTGCGTGGTTGGTTCCGTCGGCAATGATGGCATCCACGAGCTCGGCGCCTTTGTCCTCAAAGTCCACGGCCATGTCGGTGTCGCCGCGAACGGTGATGATGCCGCTTGGCCCGGGGAGCTGCATCATGTTGTACACATAGTGCGGGGCCGCCATGAACTTGGTGAATGCCTGTAGCCCTAGGATGCAGTGGTAGGGGCAACAGAAGTTCACCATCTCGAAGATGATCTACTCTATGCGGAAGTTAGCTGGGGTGCTAAAGGTGACTGGCAGTGTCACCTTGCCGATCGGGTACGCCTTTCGACCAGGAACAATGTCGCGGAAGGTGGTGAGGGTCGATTCGACCATCGACTGCAGGAGCTGCAGCCTCCTAAAGGTGCTAGGTATAGGATGCAGATAGAGCTTCCACCATCCATTAGAGTCTTCGGGAGCCAGTAGTCAACAACTTTGGGCTTGACCACCAGGGTGACTCGCCTAGGGTACTCGATCCGCGGCGCGTGGTCTTTGCGGCTCGAGGTGATGCTTTTTTCAGACATGAGGAAGCGAGGGATGTCAACTTGGGTCACCGCGTTTATAGCGACTGCGTGGGCGAGCACCTTCTTATCGCGCTTGGTGCCAAGCTCGATGAATGTATGCAGCGAGCCGACGGCATGGCCGAATCCGCCAGCGTTGCCATTGTCCCTTGGCGGGTCGTCATTGTTACCCTCCCTCGCTCACCTAACCTTCTCGGTCTCTTTGACAGAGCGCAATCAGCGTTAGTGTGGGTAACGGGCTTTCCTTCCCTGCTGTGGTAGACACAAGGTTGGGAGAGTAGGGCCGCGGGGTCAAATTTCAGCCTCGCGGTGTTGTTGGTGCAGTAGTTGCCGTTGTCCCGCTGGAAGTTCTTGGGGTCGCGCTGCCCATAGCCGGCGTTGGCGATGAAGTCGACTCACCAGTCACCACGGCTCTTGCCGGTGAGGCGAGTGTTGCTATAGCACAACTTGTGCTGCCTGCCGTTGTCATCGCCGCCTGAGCGACGTCTCCCACCCGACTCATCGTCGGAGTATTGGTTGGGGTCCCCCTCTGGGTAGCGCTTGGTGATCTCAAGAAGGCCGGGGATGTTGTCGAGCATCCGGTACACCCTCTTGATCTTGGCGACCAGAGGTTCGTACCGGCACGCGTTCTTGAAGTAGTGGATCGACATGTTTGGATTGATGCCGGAGGCATTGATCCATAGGTCTTGGCACCTTTGGACCAAGTGGCGAGTTGACTCACGCGGTTCCTGGATGCAGCGCTCCAGGTCCTCGATAGTGGTGGCGCCGGTGTAGGATCCCTCGAAGTGCCTGATGAAGGCATCTCGCATGTCCTCCCACGAGTCGATGCTATTCTCGGGGAGGGTGTTGATCCATTGCCGGGTCGATCTCTCCATCAGCAGGGGGTAGAAAGCGGCAAGTAGGTCGGTGTGGATGTCGATCCCCATCGCCATGAGGTACCTGTCAATTCACACTACCGGATCGTACGTGGGATTGTACTTCTTGATGTCCTTCGGCTCTTTGAAGGTGGAGGGGTACTTCTCACCTCGGATCATTGGTCTGAAGCACTGTGGGCTGATTTGGCTGAGGGAGGCCCTTGGCTTGGGCTCGCCGCGGTTGGTGTGGGTGTTCCTCAAGTCGTTTGGCTGGCGATCGCTCTAGGTTTGGTTGTTGAGGATGTGGGTCTGCGCGTTGATCGGCTGACAGTTGGTGGCGACCGTGTTGTTCACGGGTCACGGCTCGTTGGTGGAGAGTGAGGGGTTTTCCTTCCGAGATTGGAGCTATTGGGGCTCGGGTGGGGGCAGTTGAGAGTGTTGGCGACGGTTGGACGGCCGCTTGAAGCCACGTGACTCCCGGATGAGCGGGAGTACATCCACCCCCTCCTGGGTAGACCCCCATGGCTTGCGGCTCGACGGCCCTGGTGAGTAGGGCCTGGGCGTACTTGACCTGCATCACGCCCTCACCCGTGATGTTGAGGTTGGCGACTATAGCTTGTCATGCGATAACATTATCCATCAGGGTGTAGTAGCGCGGGAGTCTATTGGAGTCGCGCGCTTGTGGGAGATTGTGATCCGCTGCTTCTCCGGAGGACGCGAGCGGAGGGGTGGTGGTGGAGCTCTAGTCGCGGGCACGCCAGGTGGTGGGCCACTAGCGCGAGGCGGCGCGTTGTAGCAGAAATCGCGCTCGGCCGCGCGAGCGAGGTCGTGTTTGTCGTTGAAGTTTAGGGCGTGGCCCTAGACGTTGTTGTGTAGGCGACTCCTAATGTGGCGCTGGTGATAGAGTGATAGCTCCTGCACCGTTTGCTGGTCGACGAGAAATTTGTCGCACTCGGATTGTTACCTGACCTTGGCCGCCTCCAGCTGCTTGCGGTACTCCTCGATCTCCATCGCCGTCGCGGTCGGCAGGAGGGCGTGGAGAAGGGATCTAGTGGCGCGGTGATGCTACCCGCCATGTAGATGGCGTTGTAGCGGTTGGATCTGGTCCGTGTTTCGTTAGGGGAATCCGATCTGAAGTTGGAGTCGAAGAGCCCGAGGATAGAGGGATCCTCGAAGTCCTCAGCGTTGGAGACTCGCATGATGGAGTCTTCGCGTGACGCGGCCGTGATTGATCCGGCGACCGAGGCAGGGGTCGACGAGTAGGCGTCATCGTGGAGGGCCGCATCGCTCGTGGCATCGTACTCGGAGGCGAGTTGGGTGATGGAGCGGACCTGCTCATCCGAGAGCAGATTGCATGGTGGTGATCCGTCGATGATCGCCGTCTCCGCTAGGTCGGTGGCGTCTGTGCACTCGACGAAGAGGTTGATGGTGCCGACCGGCATCACCGCGCCGTAAGTGGCCGGGCGCGACTCCGGGATGTAGCTGCTCGACAGGATTTGGAGGAACCTGCCGCTGGCGACCATGCGACTGGTGGCGATCGACCGGTCGATCAAAATGTAGGGTCTCGCCGCATATCTCAGGCTTTACTAGCCAAGCCCCACGGTGGGCGCCACTGTCGTGGGAATGACCACGACAGTTGCTACCAGGGGTAGTGATAGATACGATTTGGGGAAAGAGCTAGCCGTCACCCGTGATGCGATATTGGAACCAGAAACAAGTGATTTACCCAGGTTCGCCCCCCTAAGGGTAAATACCTACTTTCTTCTAGATTGTATTATGCACGAGTAGATTACAAGGTGGGCGAGCTAGACGGCTAGGCAGCGAGTCGTTTGGATGGGGTAGCTAATAGCACATAAGTATGTAGAGTACCCTAGGGATGTTTATATAGGGGGTACCTCGCTACGGTTTACAGGATTACAACCGAATCAGTTAAGGTTTCGGAGGATTTGACCTAATCTAACTAGGCGTATCTAAGCTTGTGGGCCTCCAGCTTCCAGTCGCCAGACTTCTGCTTTAGTCGCTTTCCAGTCGTTGTTCCTGCATGCCCATTCACTATGGACTTGGGCCAGTCGAATCATCTTTCTGGGCATACCCCGGTTGTTATTTCCCCATCAAACTTTATCGTAAGCCTTGTCGAAATAAATCTTAGACAATACCCCCATTCAAATTTACTGTGTAGTTTGTGTCATGTTTCGTGCAACATTACTACACCATCGACGATGTTTCTTCTTTGCAATAAAGGCAGTCTGAGAAAGATGAACTACATGGTCAACTACCAAATTTAGTCTAATCATGGCAAGTTTAGTGAATATTTTAAAGCTAACGTTAAAAAGAGATATAGGACAGTACTCTTGTATCATTTCTACCTCATTAATCTTAGGTAATAAAATAATCTTGCACAAATTCAGCCTAAACAAGTCTAGTTGCCCAGCATGATGAAAGCCGAACAAATCTAGAACATCACCCTTGATGACCTCCTAGAAATGCTAGTAAAATTCTGCTCGGAAGCTATCCGGACCTGGTACTTCGTTATCTTGACCAGATGATGGAGGTGATGTCCGATGGTTCTCATCCTGATCCATTAGGGTTTACTTGATTCGTGTTGTCACTGTAATTGTAGTTTTGTGTAATTAAGACTAGTCGCATACACGGATAGAAGTTGGCATCAAAGTGGATATCCCCCATGTTCACTAATGTAAGATTTTCTAACTTAAAAAAATAGCATGTATCTAAACATGTTTTATTGTTTAGGTTCGTCAATTTTAATCTGAATCTAGTCTATTTTAAAATATATAGAAGGTCTTACGTTAGTAAATGGAGGGAGTAGTATATAAGCGTGATGTGCAATGTGATAAACATGCTCAGAGAAGTTTTTGCATAATTTGAACCAGAATGCAAGTTACAGTAAGCCATGGGAAGCTATGAGGGATATGCTCTTTACCAAAATGAAGTGGGTGGCCTATCACGGATGTGATATTCTGTATTAGTGAGTAGATTAATTTTGGAATCATTTTGAGATATGTGAACAGGGGAGGGATTAAGTAGTTTTACATTTTGGTTTTCACATGTGTTTACTAAGCATAGTATAAATGTAATAATGTACCTGTAACATTCACAGGCTATATTTTTTCAAATGAAAAGAAAATGTTTGTCTACTACCCGCCTACACTGGTAATAAAAACGAGCTATCGTTCCTAGAAACTAGCCGACAGATCGGTGACTACTACCTAGCATTCATGGTTGACCTATAAAAAATCGATGCATCCCTTGATTTTTCTCCTTTTAAAAGAAAATAATCACATATTGTACCGGAATTAAGTAGGAGCAGGTTATGGTAGTGAATTAATCACTGTCCTTTGCAAGTGAAATTCAGATGCTATATATGGACACCGCTTAGTGAGAAATCGAACCACGCACAAAAAATTAAAGGCAGGCATACACTATGCTAATTAATCTTTCCAAAGTAATACCAGCCCAAAAGGCTCGCGTTGGAGCAAATTAGTTGTTCTTGTATTGATCATAGGCACGAGAGATATCTGGAATTTAGTTGTGATACATGTTCTGCCACACATCTCCACTCTTGGAGTCACGGCGCCCCAATTTACAATGTATTTCTCCAGCTTGGGTAGTGGCGAGACAAGCTTGTAATAGAGGAATTTTACACGTACTCCCAAACCATGCGCTGGAGTACCATGCAGTACCACGCAGATCAGGCCGTCCGTACAGAGACTAGCGAAAGGGCATTTTAGACCTTTTAGCCTGCCCATGAGCACCTGACCTGGATTGGATTTTCCCCCCATAATCATGTTCGATTGTTTGCACATACGACGCCTCCGTCTCTCTGCGCCGCTGCTGCTGCCGGAATCGATCGGCCACCTCCACTGTCCTCGTCGAGCGTCCGACGATGGCCGCTTCTCCCATGCGTGAACTAGGGACTTCCCTCGCATCTCGCCTTGTCTTTTACGACCGACCGCCCTCGCACCGCCGTCCGGATCAAGGGGCTCTGCTTGCGCCGCCGCCGCTGTTGTTCCGATCGGTGGTCTCCGGCCGCTGCATGCCTACCTTGACTGCCTTCGCGATCTGTTTGCCGTTACCGTGGATTTATTTACACAATTGTTAAGTGTTGAACGGTGGATGAATTTCGGATTACATCAATGTGCAGCTATCATACATGCGGGAAACATTAGAGCATTCAGATTCAGGACTTCTCATATCATTGATGGATCTCCGTCCTTTGCAACCCGGCCGTGTCCTGCTCTTTATGCAAAAAGTCATATAGCTTCATTGAAGCCTTCAGACGAGAGAGAAAAACTCAAATCTCCCATCGACACAGATAGAACAGCAGTTCATAGATTTTGGTCGGGCAAATGAAATCGCTCTGAGACACACACAAAAAAGACGACAATGCAACACACGGATAATATAATAGGCGATAGCTCGATTTACAGTTTTGCCCCTCGGATTGAGGTACTCCGTGAGTTGTTGCTGAGTTTTGGAGTTAGTACTCCATGGACGAACTGTGGAGTACCAGGCCACACTAGCCATTTGATCAATAAAAATGAATGGTTCCGGTTAATTTCGGGGTACTGTAAAATTCACCTTGTAATATCATCGTGCTTTGACAACCACTTCACGCAGCTGAGAAAGTCTTTCTGGTTGGCATGGCAAGAGCCAATGCCAGGGTCGTCAAGTCCCCGACCACATCGTCGCTTCTTTCCACGAGGGGCACGGAGATGCAACTCTTGATGTACAATCGTGGAGCGCCTTGCGCCTCCACTCCACGTTCAACGAAACAAATGTGGGCGAGTCACCAAATGGCGCCTGTTCCTTCATCAACAGATCAAACCATCGAGTTTTCACATCCCTTTTAGGACAAAACTGTGTCGAGCTGTATGCAAATTCCTACCACGGCAGATGACTTGGATGGACAGGTCCAGAAGCTCTTGACGAGGGATTCACACGTGGAGTCTTGCTTCGATACCCCCCCCCCCCCCCCCCTTGGGTTGTGGGCGGGCCGAAGTCAGATTGAGCTTCTCCCGTATTGGCCACTTATGTAGTCGTATTGTACAGAAACTCTGGGGAGAAAAAGGTCGGTCCTACGTTCGTAAGGGGCCTGAACGTTCCTACTCTCGATCTGATACCGCATGGCGGCGGAGAGGAGGTCAACGCTGCCAGAGGCCTAGGAGATAGAGAGTGTCCAACGATGAGGAGCTACGAGGCTTCACGGAGGCGCGATTCACGGCACAAGACGGAGGGCGGCGCCGGTAGCCGGTACCATGGAAGGTGGCCAGAGCCAGGCGCGGGGTATCGACGACGCATCTTAGACGGAGAAGACAACATTATCTCTTTGGCGATATTGCACTTTACCCCTTTTTATTTTTATTATTGTAAAAGTTTCCTTTATGTGCAGTACATGTTGACACATGGGGTCCACTCGGTGCCACGTGAGCGAATACGCTCGTGTACTGAACCAATAATGAAGCTAGTGACCGTAATGAGACATCCACCATATTTAGTGACCGTAAATCGCGTATTCTTAATGTCAATAATCGTATTTAAAAAGGGTGTCAAGTTTAGGTATTACTGTTGGATTTTACTCGTCCTCAAAGGAGGGCCAACTGCCCAACTCTAGTCTGAAGATAAAGATGGAGCGAATTATTGCCAAAGACCTACGGTCGGACACCTCGGTTCGAGCTGCCTTTTTGGTCCGGGATAAATTGGCTCGGCTCGGGCTGGGTAGCTGGTTCGGTCCATGAAAACTTGCCGGAGTTAGCCATAAACTCGGTACATACCGACCTAGCCCGTGACCCTGTACCTAGACACCTAAACTCTCTACGATTCGAATTTGTCCAACAAAATTGAACAAGAAAACGTTCAAATTTTGTCATGAAACTTCACAGACTCTTAATTCAACTATGTTTGAATCCATTCCAATGAAAATAATCAATAATTAAGAACCTCAAAATATCAAATCTGTGCTTTTACTTAATACAGTATTGTAAATTAGTGTAAGTACATATCCGAAAAAAAAAATTAGTTTAAGTACACATGACAAATCCTTATGTTTACCTGCATCGTTGGGCTCCATGCTGGTGTTGAACTTCTGGAGAGAGAGTAGGGACTAGGGAGGCGTGGAGACAGCCGCACGGGGGTGCTGCTGGCCATGATCGACTACAAGAAATCTTCTAAAGCCAAGGCAAAGTCGAAAAAAAAAGAAAAATGCTGAGAAAAAGAAATACCACCATAAAATGGGGACGAGTGGCTACAAGAGTGTCGTGCCTAAGTGGAAAGCTATGGAGACCAACATGAGAACTAGAGGATCATTCCCGGTATAGATGGATGGACCGAGAGGTCAAAGCACTAGTGATATGGGCACGGGGAAAGTTGAACCTAGAAACTGGGGTGACAATTTTTCATGAAAAAATTCTAACACCCTCTAATGCACTTGTTCAAGCAATGGCCAAGGCTCAAGTGAGAGTGTTCAGGCCCGACAAAGAGAACGACGTGCTGACACGCGTCCTCGGAAATCCTGAAAAACCTAGACGGACACGAGGCAAAGGCGCCGGTGTTACGTGGAAGAAAGGGTTTCCCAAGTATGACGACAGTTACAGAAGCCGTAAGAGAAAGAAGGACCGGGAGGTAGACCGGATCGGGAAGATAGAAGAGGACCTAGCTGGGATGAAGAAGTTGGTGCAAGCAATTAGGGAAAACAGGTCATCTCAGCCACATGATGATGCTCCTGCAATGGATCATAGCCTGCGGAGAAGCAACGTGGCTTCCACGGAGGTCCGGAATGATGATAAAGCACTGCTGGATGATGCACCGGTGCCTCGCTACCCCGTGGATGATGTTAGAGAGATGACACAATGCAACCTACACTAGCCAATGAACAACCTGTCCTTAAAGGTGTCGATCGGCACTGCTTTACCTTGTCTACCTGGAGCACTCCACCATTCACTTTCGATTCTATCTGGCTATGCTCGTCTCTCGGTGGATGACCTAGTGGAGGATTTTGCGGACCTAGAGATTGACATCGCTTCACCTGAAGGCCTTAGGAAACTGAGAGATATCAAGCACCACATCATTCTATGAAAGAAAAGGTACATCAAGTTTCCAGGCTCAGCACCAAGGCCACCGACTCCTAGCAGGAATAATCCAAGTCCACCCCCTGAGGATCGTGAACCTACAAGTCCACCGAATCCGAGGAATCCAAGTCCATCCCCCCGATGATCGTCAACCTCCAAGTCCACCTCTTGACGAGAGGGATGTCAATCGTCGCAGCGCGAGTACATCTCGATCTACGCCTCCACGCAATACTACGCCACTCCCCCTCTTGAAAAAATGGAGGGTCGCCGCCCCCCTACGCCTCACTCATAAGAAAGGTAGTACGGCGAAGATAGTCGACATCCCGCCGGCTCTTCCCAAGAGACCTTCTGACATGACTGATGAGGAAAACGCCGTGATAACGGCTACCTACACTAAGGCTTTTTTTACACCAAAAAAGCTCGAGCCACAGCAGGTATTTGATGAAAAAGCCAAAAAGTGGGCTAAGTCCTTTCTTGAGCAACCATCCCAGATATCGATGAATCCACATTCTGACTATGACCGCGAAATTATGAAGCAGGCTAAAAGTGCGAAGCCTAAGCACAAAAACAAGTGCAAAACACGGGAAACAAACAAATTTCCCAGCTCGGACAGCAGCAAAATCAATCGGCCCCCCCCGCTCATAGTGAGTTCCGATATCGACACTGAGTTCAGAGTCGATATCGATAAGCACATGAAATTATTGGACCCCAGAGCCAAAGCTATTGCTAAACAATTGGGTATCATTGTAGCATAAGCCAAAGCTGTTGCTACCGACGCAGGTATGTCTCTTGGTCAATTTTATGGGTGAGATAGCACGAAAATATGTCAAAGGGCATCCTCTGGTCAGTCATGAGGAGTACCAAAGGCTATCAAACACATATGTGAAGTCTGCACGACTGGTACATGGTGCAAGCAGCGAAGAATCAGTCGAAAGAATGTATTTCGGCGGACGTTAGAGAGGAGCATCACTTCAAATCTTACTCGATACAGATTCAAATGAACAAACTGTTTCAGTTATACAATAATCGCGTCCTCGACAAATATATTCTTCGTTGCTATTGTCTGTAACTGTAATTAAGTCTCTAGCTTAGCTCGTTCATTGCATATAATATATTATCCTGACTATTTATCATTTTGTACGATACAGAATTAAGATGCTTGAAGCCAAAAGAGCTAGAAATTATAACGTTGGGTTCATTGACCCATATATCCTTAATCAACATACGTTAGACAATCACCCAGATGACGTTTCGAAGACATATCGACCTTTTCAAAATAGTATAATTTTTGTCGGGATATACTATTTCCTTTCAACTTCAAGTGAGGATTTCTGTCTTGTACACATTCTTTTTTTGCATACTCGATGTTAGGTGTAATTGATGAGTTATGCATGTCTACTTATATAAACATCTGCAGGTTCCACTGGATTCTGCTAAACATTCAAGTTGACAAATCTCAAGTTCAAGTCCACGACTAATTAAGTTGGGACCAAGAGTAGTGGAGCGACATGAAAGCAATGCTCCATAAGTACTTTCAATCATTATCACATTATATTGGCCTCTTTTGTTCATGTCCTAATATCAAGTAATTAATAACTTCTATGTTCATTTTCTTTGCCGACCAGATATTGGACATGGTTCAGAAATAAAACGGCCGGAGAATTCAAAGAGACGCTAACTTATATACCGGTGAAGGGTTTGCAGCAGCCACGGGGAAGTCATTTATGTGGATACTACTTTGTAAATACATCCGCGAGTTGACCAGTGAGCGTGGAGTTCCTTCAACTTATATAGACCATTTGCGGGATAATCTCCCGCCAGAAAAGCGCATACGAGGAATTCAAGAGGAGTTGGCGGGATTTGTAATGAGGGAGATCATTGATCCAATGGAAGAACATTATGTGCCGAACGACGAACTCTATATGTGATCTCCATGTATAATACGTGATCTCAATATGTGAACTCAGTACGTTATCTCTCCATGTAATTAAATAATTGTATATGTATGCTCGTAAGAGATCGAATATTTATAATATATGCCCCAACATGTAATGTGTATGTAGTAGTGTAGAATATGTGCGGAGACATGTTTAAAGATATAATCAAACATAAATTGAAAAATAATAAAATGGAAAAATCAAACGAAAAGAAAAAACACAAATTCATGCTGCGGCAGGGACTCTTTAGTGCTGGGTCGTGTTATGGCCCGGGACTAGGTCCTCCAGCCTAGCCGCTCTGCTGCTGCCATGTGGTAGCCTCCAGTCCGGGGCCGTAGCAAACCGGGACTAGAGACACCTCTAGTCCCGATTTGGTAGTCCCGGAGCCAAAACCGGGACTAGAGCCAGTTCCGGACCGGAAATAAAGGCCCCTTTTCCACCGGTAGCTCCATGCGTTCTGCATCGGACACGGAGGTAAAAAATGGCGATTGTCTCGCGTCCACGTATGACCAGGTAAATATCGGTGTCTGCATTTGTACACGGAGGTGAAAAAATGGCTAATGTCTCGCTTCCACGCATGACCATGTAAATATCAGTGTCTGCATTGATTATGGATAGTACATAAATAGTAATGCTACGGACACTTTTGTGGGGATTATGAACGAGAAGGTAAAGGTAGGATTGCATTAACTTGCTGTCCTTTGGAATTGAAATTAATTATGGTCCGGCATTTTGAGAGACGATAAATATGAACACCAATAGAGCCATAGTGGAATGACTAAACATATACTAGCAGTGTACACTAGCTAGCGCACGCAGAGGTCCATATGTTGAAGCTAATTAGTCCCTCCTATATTGAGCATAGGCATGAAGGACATCTGGAACTCTGTCATGACGCTTTGGAGCACATCCCCATCCGTCTGCTCTCACATCCTAACATTGACTATGCAAATGGATGACACAGCAATAGTGGTATGCACTGCCAAGAGAAACCAGACAGGGTAGTGGACCGATGTGCCTCGTGTACCGAACGGTGCCGCGAAAACGTCCTCCTGGTTGGCAGGCAGGCTAGGAGCTAGCCACAGCGATTCAGCGAACGACATTAGGCTATAAATCATGTCCTTCGTAATCCTAATACAAGTTCTTCTCATACCACTAGGTTTGCATCTTATGCCGCGATGTTCGTGTCTTGTACTTAGCAGGCAACGGGTGTCCTGCCCTTGTTTGTCGATTCAAGTCCTTCTTGGGTTTATGCCTTGTACTTTATGTTTGCCTTTTACTTACTCTTTGTTATGTGAACTCTCTAGTTAAGATGCAAATGACCGATAGGAAGCTCTGTACCCAGGCATGCCCTTGCTTTCTCGCACATTGTGCCCTGGGACCTTGCTTATTAGGACCATCGATGAAGCATCGTCGGGCTAGCTTGTCTTGCTGATTGGATCACAAACATTGAGATGCCAAGTGTCAGACGTCGACATAGTGGTATCGTTGTTCCTGACAAACATTGAGATGACAAGCGTCAGACCTCGACATAGTGGTATCGTCGGGCCAGCTTGTCTTGCTGATTGAATCACAAACGTTGAGATGATGTCCAGAAGGAGAGCGGTCCTGCGCTGGACATGGTTTGGTGGTGCCGGATACGTGGTATTTGCCTGCAAGGTCAACATTGGATCATCGGATCAGGTCTAAGCATGCCTAAATTTGGGGACTTTGGTAGTTGAAAGACAAGTTTAGAGTATTGTTAGCTACATTTACTAAAAAGTCGAAGGAACTTAAATATGAATGGACTGTTATTCGGTAGGTAGTGGCGCTACCTTATCACGGTTATCTTTTACACCATACTACATCATGTAGGCGCGCGTTGCCGCGTCCGTCCATTAGGAGAATAGATTATTATAAATTGATGCAAATATATTTGATAACATGTTCCAAAGTATCAAGTCAATACTTGACAATGTATTCTCTTATAAGAGCAACTTGCATGTACCCCTATATGGTGAAATTCATTTGCATTTTAAGCTAAAATTCTTCATAGGTTTATTAGTGGTTTATTGGAAGGATAGCATGGAGGGTCAACAAAGAGAGGATATGTGTGATATGTGAATGTTCTAAAGTGTTCAAATTATTTTTAGAATCATTAATTTTTGTAATCATTAATAGTGTTCTTCTGTTTTGATTGTTTTTTTCACGAATGATGACTTCAAAGATGGAAAAGAAACTGAATACAAAAATCGTGAATCATTGTAGTGGGAAAGGAATTGACGCATGTGTAATATTGTAAAAGACATCCTTAACTACATCACAGAACCAAAGAGACATGCCAAGATTTTCAAAAAGTAAGATGGCATCAAAATGGAAATGAAAAGTAATTTATATATACTGTCATAATTTCAGAATCGGTACCTTTGAGTTGCAAAAGAAGCACACCAGTCTAATGCTGGAGAAATTAGCCAAAACGGTGCAGAAATCAACTCAAACGGGCCAAATCCGAACCATATGGAAACAAACAGCAGTGGCGCGGAGTTCGGAGCAGATTCCCCCGCCCTGTCACCGCGATCGACCTCGGACAATTTACAATGGTGCAAGTGACATGGATATAAGTATAGCAATGGCAAACATTTATAATAATAAGGCATATACTATTAAGCGAAATTAGTGATGTAATTGAGGAAATCACCTGTCCAGCATCCATTGGTAATACCGAGTCCAACAAAACCTACCAGATGAAAATTCGACCAATCACCAGGAAGCAATAGAATGTAAGCAGCTGAGCTAGAACAATCAGAACCTGTGGAGAAATATATTTCTGATTTAGAAAAGATGATAATTGTTATTTGAAGAAGATGGGTATTTTGTTTGGAAATAGAATCAACCTATCAAACCACCATTAAACCTGGAATCTGCTATCGAGTGGGAGTAGCACAGGCAGAAACTGAGGCAAGAGATTTTATAGAACATGTAGGCAGTGTAGTAACGTACCATAATCATCTGCCGCCGTCAATTTTTACACCATGGCTGCCATTAGGGATTTGCAAGAACTAAAAAAATAGCATCGTCATAAAGATCAATTAAGACCGGCGCATCAGGTCGCCATGAATGGGGAGGCGAGAGCAGGATTTGTACCGCATCCACAGGAGAGATCGATGAACGCTCCAGATTCTGGCCTGCGTTCGAACAGATCGAGAGGTGTGCATCTGGTCTCGGTCGGTCGAATCTCGATTAGAGTCTGCTGCATGCCCGCTCTAGATTTCGGCCCGCGGTCCAATCGATCGGGAGGTGTGCATCTTGTCTGGGTGGTCGAATTTACATTGGAGTCTGCCGCCGCATCGTGTGTCCTCTTCAAAAAAAACTGGTGGTTCCTTATGAGCAAGGAGATCCGGTTTCTATTGGAGTCTGCTGCCGCATGTGTCCTCTTCAAAAACAAATCCGGTGGTTCCGTACGAGGAGACCCGGTTGTCGAAAGGTGGAGTAGAGCCGGCCAAAATAGATAGACATTCCAGTCCAATTAAGCATAGAAAGTATTTTTGATGTCCAGAAAAGCATCTCTAAGGGATAATTCGGCCCACGCGGGAGCTGACGATCATCCATCGGCCAAAATGACGTGGGGGCGCGATCGGACGGCCAAAACTTCCCAGTTAGTGGGAGGCCTCCTTTTTGACTCAGTTTTAATATCCCTAAAGAGCATCTGCAATAGGCGCGCTAAAACGTGCCTGCGCTGGAAAAACTGTGGATTTAACGTGACTGGCCAAAACTAGCGCTCGAGTAGGTGTTGTATACTAGCGCGTGCGGTAAAAAAAATCAGCACACTACAATTTGTGGTATCGCATGTCACATGGCGCTCGCAGTCCATCAAGCAGCGAAACTCGGCCACGCGGGTGAACGCCCAACTGCCACCCGGAAAAATCTGCGTGTCGTCACCAGCGATGGACGGCTAGCGCTCCTTCGACCCCTCCCACGCGCCGTCACCGGCGATGGACGGCTAGCGCTCCTTCGACCCCTCCCTACTCCACTGACCCTAGCGCCGTCGCGGGAAGATTTCCGCCACTGCTCATAAACCCTAGCGATGGCGCCGTGAACCCAGCCGCTAGCAACCTATTGGCGCAGCCATGGCCATCGAATGACCACGGTGCCCACCCACCGCCTCCGCCCGCTAAGGTTAGAAATGCCATCCACAAGAGACCGGCGGCTGTGGCGGGAGCCAGCGCAAAGAAATGGAAAACTAGCAGGGCGTCATGCGCGATGGGGCCCGGCCAACCATCCACCACTACCCGGAAGCCAATTCCTGCCAGCACCAGCGACGCCTCCGCCGCAACAAGCACCGACGCCACCTCCACCAGAGCAACCGCATGCGCCAGCACGGAATGTGTTCGACCAAACGCCAGCAAGGTGAGTTTCCGCTTTTTTGGGGGATTTTCATGTAAACTAATAGAAATTGAATTGTTGTCTTGTTGGTACAATGTTGTGTCGATGACGAGACTTTTATATCTACCATGAATGTTGGCTCATCTCAATCACAGGAGTACATGTCTCAACAAGATATATATGAAGTGGATGAGGACGGTGAGGGCTTGATCGATGGACAGAGAGAAAGAGCGGCCAACTACACCACAGAAGAAGATATACTACTATGCAACACATGGTGCACCATTGGTATGGATCCTACCTTGGCACCAATCAAACAAGAGATACATATTGGGTGACAATGAAGGAGTTTATTGACAAGAGGAACACACGTGGCATTGAGCGCATGCAACGATCTCTTCGTTCCTGTTGGGGGTCATTAGCACGGATTGGTGTGCCTCCAGGAGGGTATGGTGCCTATGGCGGCATGGGTGGCATGGGTGCGCCTCTGGGAGGTTTTGGAGGATATGGCGGCATCGGTGGCTTCAGAGGGATGGGAGCACCACCACCGGGTGGATTCATGGCCACCATGGTTGCCCTAATGCCTCCTTCGAGTGATTCCTATGGGAGATTCTACGGAGCATGTCAACATCGACTATGTTTCAAATGATGATGAAGCACACAATGGTGATGGCAAAGATGATTACAAGGATATTCATCGTCGATGATGTCCATTTTTGAATCGTTTGTATGAACTGGATTAGTGTTGACCTCTGTTGTGTGAACTTCAGTTGTGTTTAACTCGCTTTTGAACTATGCGATGCTTGATATAATATTGGTGAATTTATATTTGTGTGTTTGATCTTCTTGATGGATGCTATATTTGTGTGGATTTAGTGTATGAGCTGTGCACGCGTGCTGTATTTTCCAGCACCTAGTGAATCGTTACTTGGCGCGCGCTGTAAAAAGCAGTGCCTGGTGAAGCGCAAACCAGCTGCACGCTCTAAAACATACATTGCGCGCTGCAAACGACTTTTACCGTGCCAAAATCTAGCGCGCCTGCTGGAGATGCCATAATTTCACTCTCCCCTAGTTTCCATAACACAATGTGATGGAAGGGAGGGGATCCTCGTATACGTATTAGTCTATCTTTAGTATTAGCAATTGCAAGTATTAGGTTTTTGGGTGTTGTCGACTAGATGGTGACATCACCCTGTAGCAAAATATAGTTCATTCCCTCGGTTCCTATTAGGAGCTACTTGAGGTGAGGTCGGCGAAATGTGATCCTGATCCACCACGGTATACTTGATTCGTGTTGAGTTGTCAATAGAAATGCTTGTTCTGCTGCCAGTTTCTGTTCTTGGAGACTTGGAGTATTATCATTCTAGTTGCAGTTTTGTGTAATTGGCACTATTTACATACACGGGTAGAAGCTGCCATCACCGTCCATTTTATAGACGCGTCCTATGGACACTAGTAGAAAACAGACCTTTGGTCC
This sequence comes from Avena eriantha, assembly GCA_910589775.1. Taxonomy (NCBI): domain Eukaryota; kingdom Viridiplantae; phylum Streptophyta; class Magnoliopsida; order Poales; family Poaceae; genus Avena; species Avena eriantha. Next base: position 394,951,391 of record OU342740.1, on the reverse strand, counting down.
AGGGGTATTAGCCCCGGTTTTGCTACAAACTGGGACTAATGCCCCGGTCAACGGTTAGAACAGGCCCGGGGGGGTGGCAGACACTAGTCCCGGTTCGAACGGGACCTTTAGCCCCGGGTCGTGTAATAAACCAGGGCTAAAGGGTTTCAGGCAGGCTGGGTCGGGCGTCAGACCCTTTAGCCCCGGTTTGTTACACGACCCGGGGCTAAAGGTGGACCTTTAGCCCCGGTTCTAGACACGAACCGGGGCTAAAGGTCTGGCTATATCTTGTTCTTCCCCTGCCCGAGCCACCATTCAAGCTGGTGGCTCTCCTCTCTCTCTCTCTCTTTCTTGCTTCAAGCTCGAGTTCATGCCCTTTTTTTCCTCAAGATTTGTCTAGATTTTGTGGTGCCCCATCTATCCAAAGGTTCTAAAAGGTGAGCAACTTCATCCTTTGAACTCTCATTGCTATATTAGCTCATTTCATGCTCTATCTTATAGATGGATTTGTGGATTTAGTTTTTTTTTGCAGTGATAGCACGATATCAATGTTTAGATTCTATCTATCTTGTATTAATGTAAGAAACTCTAAGGTAAATATCACAATATGTGGATTATTCTATCAATATATATCTTGTTTTGGCACATAGAGTCTCGAAAATTGATTTTACAAGCACACACATGCGTGAGTTCATCATTCTAACTAGCTAGCTGGGCAAAATATCCTTCTTCGTCTACCTGCGTTCAACAAACTTAAAAATTTGTAACAAAGATAGGGTTAATTCATAAAAGCTTGATAAGAAGACATCACAATTCACATATTAGGGAGTGCCTTTATGGCGTGCTCCTCAAAGATGTCTGAGGACGGGATCCTAAGACATCTTCGAGAAGCTCTGCCGTAGTGGTGTCCCTGCTCTCCCACACCATCTTTCAGTTTATATCTTCTCTAGCTAAATCAGTATGCTGGTGGAGCTAACTAATTTCACATATTAGAGAGTGCCTCTACGGCGAGCTCCTCGAAGATGTCTGAGGACGAGGTCCTAAGACATCTTCGAGAAGCTCCGCCGTAGTGGTGTCCCTGGTCTCACACACCATCTTGCAGTTCTTCACAAGAATGCATACCTATTTATAGATTAAGCAGCACAACATAGTGTCGGGCACTGATGACATAATGTCGACACACTCACGCTGGCATAGTGCTGCCACCCACCCAAAACAATGTCGGCATTTAATTTACTGGCTTAGTGCTGCCCACTGAGGACATAGTGTTGACATGTTGTCTCCACATCCACATCTAGTCTCGGTTGGTGCCTCCAACCGGGACTAAAGGTTCATCATATCTTTAGTCCCGGTTGCTGGTTTTAGATTAGTACTAATTAATTACGATTATGTTTGATGTACTTAATTAATTATATATCTTCGAGAAGCTCCGTCGTAGTGGTGTCCCTGGTCTCACACACCATCTTGCAGTTCTTCACAAGAATGCATACTTATTTATAGATTAAGCAGCACAACATAGTGTCGGGCACTGATGACATAATGTCGACACACTCACGCTAGCATAGTGCTGCCACCCACCCAAAATAGTGTTGGCATTTAATTTACTGGCTTAGTGCTGCCCACTGAGGACATAGTGTCGACATGTAGTCTCCACATCCACATCTAGTCCCGGTTGGTGCCTCCAACAGGGACTAAAGGTTCATCATATATTTATCCTCGGTTGCTAGTTTTAGATTAGTACTAATTAATTATGATTATGTTTGATGTACTTAATTAATTATATATTGCAGATGAGCCGGCAATGGATGTACGCTGACTGACTCTCTAACGAGTTCATTAAAGGCGTGCATTCTTTTCTTCTTGTGGCCGAGGCAAACAAGCGGAGTGGTTTTATGTCTTGTCCATGTGGTGTCTGTCAGAATCATAAAGAATACTCTTCCTCAAGAGTCCTTCACAGCCACATGTTTGGTCCGGTTTCATGACCGGCTACAATTGTTGGACCAAGCACGGAGAAAGAGGGGTTATGATGGAAGACAACGAAGAAGAAGAGAATGACAACGACTACCCTGAATACGATGGTACTACAATGGAAGACATTGATGAAGAAAAAGATGAAGAACGGGCATCAGATCTGCCCGATGATGATCTTAGTCGGATCATTGCTGATGCCCAGGAAGAATGCGTAACTGAAAGGGAGAGGTTGAAGTTCAAGAAGATGTTAGAGGATCACAAAAAATTGATGTACCCAAATTGTGAAGATGGGCACAAAAAACTGGGTAGCACACTGGAATTGCTGCAATGGATGGCAGAGAACGGTGTGACTGACAAAGGATTTGAAAACTTGCTGAGAATAATGAAGAAGTTTCTTCCTAAGGATAACGAACTGCCCGCCAGTACCTACGAAGCAAAGAAGGTTGTCTGCCCTCTAGGATTAGAGGTGCAGAAGATACATGCATGCATTAATGACTGCATCCTCTACCGCGGTGAGTACGAGAATTTGGATGCATGCCCAGTATGCACTGCACTGCGGTATAAGATAAGACGAGATGACCCTGGTGATGTTGAGGGCGAGCGCCGCATGAAGAGGGTTCCTGCCAAGGTGATGTGGTATGCTCCTATAATACCACGGTTGAAACGTTTATTCAGGAACAAAGAGCATGCCAAGTTGTTGCGATGGCACATGGAAGACCGTAAGAAAGACGAGATGTTGAGACACCCCGCTGATGGGTCGCAGTGGAGAAAAATCCAGAGAGAGTTTCCGGACTTTACAGGTGATGCGAGGAACTTATGGTTTGGTCTAAGTACAGATGGCATGAATCCTTTTGGGGAGATGAGCTGCAGTCATAGCACCTGGCCTGTGACTCTGTGTATTTATAACCTTTCTCCTTGGTTGTGCATGAAGCGGAAGTTTATTATGATGCCAGTGCTCATCCAAGGCCCGAAGCAACCTGGCAACGACATTGATGTGTACCTAAGGCCATTAGTTGAAGAACTCTTACAGTTGTGGCACGGACAAGGTGTACGTGTGTGGGATGAGAACAAACAGGTGGAATTTGACCTACGAGTGTTATTGTTCATAACAATCAATGATTGGCCTGCTCTTAGTAACATTTCAGGACAGACAAACAAGGGATACACTGCATGCACACACTGTTTAAACGATACTGAAAGTATATATTTGGATAAATGTAAGAAGAATGTGTACCCGGGGAATCGTCGTTTTCTTCCACCCTCACACATCCTAAGAAAGAAAGGTAAACATTTCAATGGTGAGCCAGACAGCCGGTGTAAGCCTATCCGCCGTACTGGTGATGATGTATTTGACATGGTGAAGGATTTAAAAATAATATTTGGAAAGGGTCCTGGTAGACAATCTGTTCCGAAGGACGATGTCGGACATGCACCCATGTGGAAAAAGAAATCTATATTTTTGGAGCTACCCTATTGGAAAGTCCTAGAGGTCCACTCTGCAATTGACATGATGCACCCGAGGAAGAATCTTTGCATGACGCTGCTAGGCTTCTTGGGCGTGTATGGGAAGAGCAAAGATACACCTGAAGCACGGCAGGACCAACAACGTATAAAAGACCGAGACGGCATGCATCTAGAGCTATTTGAAGGTACTGCTAGCTACGCTCTTACCAAAGAAGAGAAGGAAATCATTTTTGAAGACCTTTACAGTATCAAGGTCTCGTCTGGTTTCTCGTTGAACATAAAGGGAATAATAAATATGGTAGAGAAAAAAATTCAAAACCTAAAGTCTCATGACTGCCACGTGCTTATGACCCAGCTACTTCCGATTGCATTGAGGGGACTCCTGCCGGAAAATGTTCGAGCACCCATTGTGAAGCTATGTGCGTTTCTCAATGCAATTTATCAGAAGGTAATCAGTCTAGATAGTCTACTAAGGTTATAGAAAGATGTGGTCCAATGTCTTGTCTGCTTCGAGTTGGTGTTCCCACCATCCTTCTTCAATATTATGACTCACCTCCTAGTTCACCTAGTCGATGATATTAACATTCTTGGTCCTGTATTTCTACACAATATGTTCCCCTTTGAGAGGTTCAAGGGAGTGTTAAAGAAATATGTTCATAACCGTGCTAGGCCAGAAGGAAGCATCTCAAAGGGATATGGATCAGAGGAGGTCATTGAGTTTTGTGTTGACTTTATTCCTGACCTTAAGCCCATCGGTGTTCCTGAATCACGGCATGAGGGTAGAATTAGTAGAAAAGGCACGCTAGGAAAGAAAGGAAGGATATGTATGGACGGACATTCTCTCACTAAAGCACACTACACAGTTCTGCAAAGTTCCACCTTGGTGGCTCCGTATATCGAGGAACACAAGAATATTGTACACTCCAACAACCCGGGGAAGCCTGGCACCTGGATTAGAGATGAACATATGTGGACTTTCGGTGGTTGGTTGTAGACACATCTCATGAATGACATAAATTTTGGAGAGCAGTTGTACTTGTTGGCAAGGGCACCATCTTCGACTATATTGACTTCCCAAGGGTACGAGATAAATGGGAATACATTTTACACGATCGCCCAAGATAAAAAGAGCACCAATCAAAACAGTGGTGTCCGATTTGATGCAACAGATGAGAATGGGCAAAAGGATACATATTATGGTTACATAGAGGAGATATGGGAACTTGACTATGGACCTTTTTTTAAGGTTCCTTTGTTTCAGTGCAAATGGGTCAAGCTGACAGGAGGCGGGGTTGAGGTAGACAAGAAATACAGAATGACAACAGTGGATCTCAACAACCTTGCGTATAGAGATGAACCATTTGTCCTAGCCAATGATGTGGCTCAGGTTATTTATATGAAGGACATGTCTACCAAACCGAGAAAAAGGAAAGATAAGCAAAATAATACAGCATCCGATGAGCCAAAGCGCCACATAGTTCTTTCAGGAAAAAGAAACATCGTGGGGCTGGAGGATAAGACAGACATGTCAGACGATTATGATAAGTTTCATGAAATTCCGCCCTTCGCTGTGAAGGATGACCCAAGCATCCCGTTAAATAAGGAAGATGCTCCATGGTTACGGATTAGAAGAAAACCCTAACATGTGTGGATGTTGGTGATGTACAATATTATTAATCCTTTATTTTTAATGATCTTCTTATATGTATATGGATATGAACTTTCTCGATCTCAATAGTAGTATTGCAACTTGTTGTGGCCAGACATTTATTAATATTAAAACGTAAAAATTAGTCATAATCATATCTAGCCCTGTAGTACACAGCTTCTGGGTCGTCTTCGGAATCGTCATCGTGATCGTCGTCGCTCGTAGCACGCGGATGGATCCTCAGCCCTTCCTCGTAGCACGTGGATGGATCCTCCGGCCTCGGATTCACGACGCGTGGGGGAGGGGGCTCCCGGATGACGACCCCAGTACATCCTAGGCCTTCACCACCACCCATTCTTGTGGCTATGCTGCTGGTGAAAGTGCGGGTACCTCAGGCGAGGATGGTCTCCCATGGCGATGTAGCGCATCACACCGGTGATAGTCTGGTTCGCCCACCACAGGCGGCGACCAGCCTCGTTGTGGTTCACTGGGGGCGGGCCGTCACCCTCGTACCTGGCGAGCTCCCTTTCCCACTGGTTTGCGAAGAAGGCATTCCAGGTGTCGAGGTTGTCAGGATCCCAATGGGGATCCATCCGCTGCTCCGGCGTGAGCTCGAGGTAGAAGTGCTTCATGATGGCAGCCTGGCGGGCCAAACCTTGAGACATTGGAGGAACAGGAACCCCTCCAGCGCTCAGCATCCAGCCAGCGGGCAGCCGATACCCGGGCGGGCATGGGTAGCTGGAGGCGCACAGCGCCTCGGTCTCCTCGAGCGTCAGAAAAGCCCAGTAAGCGGTGTCTATTGTTGTGAGAGAGAAGGTGTGGATGTGTCGATGGAAATGGCGGTCGGCCTAGATATAGAGGGAGATGGCGGGAGAACATGGCGGGAAGCGGGGGAAATGGCGGGAAGCAGGGGAAATGGCAGGAGAACATTTCTACTATATTTTGGTGAATATTTTGCTATATTATATGTATTTTCCATTTTTAAATAATAAACTATATTTTTATTATTTTTTGTTAACATTTCTACTAAATATAATACTTTTAGATAATAGATAATTTCATTTAAGTTGTATAATAAAGTATGATAATAGATTTAAATTATAGATCTTTTTTTCTGAAAATTTTGATATATAATACATAATTTTCTGAAAACTATAAACCATTTTTGTGTTTGGCGCCAAAAATAACCTTTAGCTCCGGTTTGTAATACGAACCGGGGCTAAAGGTCCCCCTTTAGCCCCGGTTCGTATTACAAACCGGGGCTAAAGGGTTTCGGCGCGCGGGAAGTGCGGCGGGCCGAAAACACCTTTAGCCCCGGGTGGTAATACGAACCGGGGCTAAAGGTACCACCCGGGGCTAAAGGGGGGTGGTATAAATACCACCCTCGCGCCGGGTCGAGCCATGACCCAGAGAGCCTGCGATTCACTTCTTCCCCAGCCGTTGCCGAACCGCGCCGCGCCGTCGTTGCCGCCCGCCGCGCTCGCGGAGAGGCTCGCCGCCGCCGCCGTTCTCGCCCGCCACGCCCGTGGGGAGGCCCGCCGCCCCCGCTGTTGCCGCCCGCCGCACCCGTGGAGAGCTCGCCGCCGCCGTCCTTGCCGCCCGCCGCCGCGCCCGTGGAGACTTCGCACAGCCGCGCCGTACGTCTTCCTCCCGCCGCACCGCCGTTGCCACCCGTGCCACCGCCGTACGTCTTCCTGCAGGTGAGGTCAATTAGTTAGTATAGGATAATTAGCTATATTAGTATTAGGTTAATTATAGCTAGTATTATTAGGCTAAGTATTAGGGTTAGAATTAGAATTAGTATATAGGTTAATTAGCTAGTATATAGGTTAATTAGTTAGTATTGGTATTAGGTTAATTTCCAAGTATTAGTATTAGGTTAATTAGCTAGTATTATTAGGCTAAGTATTAGGGTTAGAATTAGAATTAGTATATAGGTTAATTAGCTAGTATTAGTATTAGGTTAATTAGCTAGTATTAGTATTAGGCTAAGTATTAGGGTTAGAATTAGAATTAGTATATAGGTTAAGTATTAGGGTTAGAATTAGTATTAGTACTAATTATTAGGCTAATTTAGAGTTAGAATTAGGGGTATTGGTTAAGTATTAGGCATATGATTGGTTAAGTATTAGGGGTATTGGTTAAGTATTAGGGTTAGAATTAGAATTAGTATTAGTATTATTAGGCTAATTTAGAGTTAGAATTAGAATTAGTATTAGTTGTTAGTATTAGTATTAGTTAGGTAAATACCGCGTTATTGTTATTAGTGATAGGTTTAGGGTTATTGTTATTAGGACAATATATAGTTAGTGAGTTAGTTACTGTTTATGTTTTATGATTGTAAGTTATTGCTATTATTTAGTTATGCCGCGTCCATCTCGTCCGAGCCTACTGGACTCCGCCGGGGATGTCCGACTCTGGGCTCCGCCGGGTTGGCACTGGGAGCTGCTACCTGTCGGGACTCGTACCTTGGTGAGGAATCCGGGTATCATCGTCGACCCGGAGCTTCTTTGATGGCGTCCACGAGGTCCAGGAGCGGTGCAGAGGGAGCCAGCCCCCGAGGAGGTGGTACGTCGTCGTATCAGGGAGGAGGACGAGCATGTACGGCGATACATATATCTTTTGGAGACTAGGTTCTCCAATATCTGGCAGGTTCACGGATCTCACCCGAGCTATTCTCCAGTGATGGTTCCTCTTCTGTGACTGCAGAGCTCCCGTAACACAGAACGTGGCAGCTGCGTTCGCTAGTTTATCTTAATAATATACTTTATCTTATAATTTATCCTATAATGCACCCGAGCTATTCTCCGGTGATGTATTAATAATGTACTTTATCTTATATTATTGTAATTTATCTTAGTCACTAAGTACTGTATCCGAGTTGTCGGAGTTGTAATATTCTTTTACTTAATGCAATATTCTTTTTCTGTATTAGTTAAGCTATGGACGGTAGACAGAATGAAGAGGACCTTCTCAACATGATAGATGAGGGTACTGTGGGGTCTTATTATGATGGCTCCGAATATCTTAATTTGTCTGGAGGAGACGATAGTGGACCAAATAGTGGAGACGATGGTGCTGACCATCGTGGAGACCATGGTGAAGACACCATAATAATGACAAACTCCGTCAAGGTATATAAAGCCACTATCGATGGTTCACTAGTATAGATGCACTAATTGATTCGTATATATGTACTGACGAATGTTTCTTCTCTTAGACCTTCGCTTCCGGCCAATCTTCTACAAATACACACAAGTTGCCCGCTGATGTCCGTTTTAGCATTGACTTAGTCTCTCCGCAGGGTCAACCACTGGAGCCCAAAGAAGCTGCGAATGCATTTACAAGTCAATGCGGAGTGATTGTTAGAGACAAAGTCCCGATCACCACGCGAAACTAGAACAAGCCAGGAAAGAAAAAGGATCCAGCTGGGGCTAGTTTTGTAGATGACAGAGCGAAAGATACAATGTGGAATTCTCTCATGACACATTTCACCCTACCTGTCTTGGATACTGATGAGCTCACACAACAAATGACGAGGAAAGTCAAGCACTTTGCTCTTAAGAAGATGGCCGAACTATTCAAGGAATGGAAAAAAATATTGTACCACAAGTATGTCTTGAAGGAAACAACTCCTCCATTCGTTGGCCCACTAGAGTTGCAGCAGGATAACTGGGCCGCATTTGTGGAATACAAGACCTCTGCACCAGCTAAGGCAATATCAGCAAAAATTAAGGAAAATGCAGCCAAAAAGAAATATCACCATCATATGGGCACAGGTGTCTACAGGAGTGCCATGCCTAAGTGGGATAAAGCTGAGGATGACCTAGAGGCTAAAGGGGTCACTCCAGCTACGTCTAGTTGGCCCTTGAGGTCAAGAAATTGGGTACTCGGGCATGGGGCATCATTAGACCCAGAAACAGGCGAGATTGTTGCAGCCAAAGAAATTTCTACACCCAAGATAGAACTTGTTAAAGTGATCAAAGAGGTTGAAGAGGGAACGTTTGTTCCCGACGGAGAGAATGATGAGCTGACAAAGGCTCTCGGGAATCCTGAAAAGGCTGGACGAACAAGAGGGTTCGGACCTTCTTATCCATGGGTTATCGGGTTTCCCGAGCACCGTGACACATACAGAAGTCGATCCAGAAGAACAAAGCGGCAAAAAGAGGAGGATACGGAGTGGTTCGAGAGGTTTGAAGCCGCGCTGCAGGAGTATCGCCAAGAGCTTAATGAACTTAAAGGACTCCGACAGCAAGATCCTACACCGGACAGTACGGTCGGCCCATCGCAACAGAAAAGCAGCGTGGCTTCCACGGATGGCCACGGTAATGATGCAACGATGGATGTGTACCCCGTGGATGCAATTAAGGAGAAGACTAGTTGTGAGCTGCATGTTGAACTGAAGAATATATCCATGAAGGTGGCGGTCTGCTTTGCTTTACCTTCTGCACCGGGAGCGACCTACCATTGCAATCCGATTCCAGCTGGCTATGCTCGTGTCGGTGTGGATGAAATTCTACCTATGTGTCAGTCACTACAGTTTGACATCCCTGGAGGTGAAGGGGAGACGACACTGGGAGAAGTCACGAGTGGCTTCATTCTTTGGAAAAAAGAATACATCAAGTTTCCATGCTCGACACCAAGGCAACCGTCTCCTCCCATCAGTGCACCGTCTCCTCGAAGTCCACCTCCAAGTGCACCGTCTCCTCCCAGTAATAGTCCAATCCATGACCCCAACACGAGTCCATCTCAATCTACGCAGCCGCCTCCACCCACTAAGGGGCAAAAGCGGAAGAATACCACCACTCCGTCGAGCGATAACCAACGCCCGAAGCGATAGCTGTCGCTCCTCCCAAGAGTACCGTCGGTTCCTCCCAAGAGGGCTTACGACCTGACCGATGAGGAGACCGATGCGGTCGTACGTGCCGAAGTGGATGCTCATTTTAAAAAGAAACAACCTGAGCCAAAGGTCCAAATAAAACCGGAAACCAAGGAGCACTTTAAGAAATTACTGACACAGCCATCCCAAGCTCAGTTAAATGCGCCAGATGACTATACACGATGTCTTCAGAAGACATTGAAACAAAAGAGATCAAGCGGTAGAGGAAGCAGCAAAAAAGAGGTTCCCTAGCAGGGGGAACAAGCAAAACAATCGAGTGGTAGCGGAAGCATCAGAACAGACGTCCCTCAGCTGGGGAAACAAGCAAAACAATCGAGTGGTAGCCGAAGAACCAAAAGAGATGTTCCCCAGCTGGGGAAACAAGCAAACCAATCACTCCTCCCACTCCAGGTGGACATACCCAAACCTCAACTATATGAGGAAGAACCTATGGATCCGGAAACGGCTAGGATATTGGCCGAGCAATGTGGTATGCCTATTCATGAAATTATTCACGGCGTTATGCCCAAGGCTGAGGTAGCACCCAAATTTGTTAACGGGGAGCCTCTGGTCAGTTCTGAGAGGCTTCGGGATATGCCAACACAAATGCGACGATTCGATGAATGGTATATGAAAGCATCAAAAGAACAGCGAAATTGGCTCATACAGAAAGTTCTAAAATTGCATTACTTCATTGAAGACGAGGTCCCTATTGAATTTACAGAATTATTTCAGTTATTCAATCTAAAGGAACTCGACAAAACTATCCTCAGTTCGTATTGTTTGTAAGTGATTACTTTATTTATGTAATTAGGTCTCTATTTCAGCTTTTTCAATTTATTGCCGGTAAGTATACTCACTATATTCTTTTGTACGCTATATATAATGATGCAGAATGAAGATGCTCGATTGTAAAAGAAAGGCTATCAACGGATTTGGGTACATTGACCCACATGGAGTTCAGGTCTATACTAAAGGATAAACCACTGGAGACCGAGCACAACTTGTTCCGGTTTCTCACGAAACAGCATTTCTGTAACGAAATACTATTTCCTTACCACGACGGCAAGTGAGTTTTTGTACACATTAACTTTTACTTACTTGATGTTCAGTGTAAATGATGAGTTACTGACGTATGTAAACCTTGCGTAGGTATCACTGGATTCTTCTAAGCATTTCACTTGACATGGGAAGAATTCACATCATGGACTCACTAAACAAAGACATTGAAAACTACCGCATCATTATCGATGCGCTCCAGAGGTAATTTCAACCATTATCGCACTATATCGGTTTCTTTCGTTCATTTTCTGGGATGTCAAGTAGTTATTAACTCATACATTAATTTTCTTTGTCAGGTAGGGTTTGGACACAGTTCAAGAAACTTGTCCGCGGTCAATGGCGTGAGGAGCTATTTCTTAAATCACTCTCGGTAAGTAGTACGAGCTAAGTCCGCGCATCTATTTAATTCTAGTTTATGTGCATTTATCATGCTAGCGTTATTATTTGATTGAATTCTATTCTTGTAAAGTGCGCGAGGCAGTCACAAGGAACTAATCTATGTGGATTCTACGTGTGCGAGTTCATTCGCATCAGTATTGAGAAGCCCTCGGAAAATGTTCGAGTAAGTAAACAATATATTCACCCTTTATTTTTATTATAAAAAATCGTGTTGAGTCTAATCCATACGATCTCCTTTTTACATAGTTGGACGCGATGCAGGACAAGCTCCTACCAGAGGACCGCCTAATAGCAATCCAAGAGGAATTTACTGCATTTTTTCTCAACGAGGTCATAGACCCACGCGGAGAATACTGTATAAGTAGACCCTAAAGCATCCATGTAATGATCTCCATGTAATCAAATAAGACATGCTCTAGACCTTGTTGAGACTCCATATATGCTTGTAAGAGTAATTATATTATATATTGCGTCAACGTGGCCAAGTACTGTGTAGTAGCGTTCGGTATGTATACGAAAACTTGTTTCTAATGAAAACACAGAATGACAAATAATTGAACACAAAACACAGAATGAAAAATAGTTGAACACAAAACACAAAACCCTAAAACCCCATCCCCTGCTGCGGCAGCCAAGTGACCCAAAATATTGCCGCGGCAGGGAACCTTTAGTCCCGTTTCGTAACACGACCCGGGGTCCTGCCGCCCAGCGCGCCTAGCAGGCCACGTGGTTGGACCTCTAGCCCCGATTCGTAACTGAACGAGGGCTAAATAGCCCCGGTTCAGAAACCGGGGCTAAAGGCCCTTACGAACCGGGCAAATTGCCCGGTTTCTACTAGTGGGAATGTAGTAGTAAAAAAAATAGGCTATCGCGTTGTAACTTTTGTGATAAGAGAGGTCCAAACCGGAAGTATCTTTGGTTGAAAGTTTTGAATTTAGAATATTCAGGCCAGAACAACGTGGTCCTAGCTTCCACATAAGAGCAGTCGCGGCAAATCTTCCTCCCATATCGATACCACCGGGTTTAATTCTTCCACAATCTTTGTGTAAATCGTATGAATCAGAATTTGCGCTGGCCAGCAGCTGGCGCTAGATATATGGTAATCATATATGTTTTCAGGGTTAACATTCCTAGTAAAACACAGTGATAAGTAGTGTAGCGATAAAGTTGTGAGAGGTTTTACTTCGGAATCACTGTGAAATACGTTTTCCATAGCGGCGTGGGAACCTACGAGGCTAGGTAGTTTTACATTTTGGGTTTCACATGTGTTTCTGGAATGGACGCAAATGTTTTCAATGCTACACGGGCAACAAAAACGTGCTATTCGTTTGAACAACTATCACACGTGTTAATGACTAATAGCTAGCTTTCTTGTATGATCTGGAAAAAGATGGTGCAAGCATTCATGATCGATTGCGCAAATTAAGTTGGAGTAGATAACGGTAGTTAATTTGGCCCCATCTAGAAAAAGGTAGTAGAGCAATGAATTAATCGTACTTTGCAAGTGAAATTGGGTCGATATATGTCAGAACAAAGAGATCTTGTGATGAATTGAACGAGATTTCAACACACATATATAAGGTAGAGAGATGAAAGAGTGTCTAGCAAGAACTAGACACTACTCATATACAGGAGAAGATGAGATTTGAACTTGGGCTGTGTAGGTTTGCAAGTGGACCGTTGTATTCATTCTGATCCTCGTGTGTACTGTATAATATCATACATCGCTTCGAAATTTAGTATACTTTCCTTCTCGAAAGGCCGTTTCACAACAATATGAACAAAAAGTAATGCTGAAGAACCATGATTCTCCATGAGTACGATTGACAAAATATGTGTGGCTGACACATGGGACTATAGCTGGACACGAGCCGGACCGACCTAGATCGTCGGCGAGCCGAAAAAAGCTCAAGCTTTTTCCGGCGATCTTGAGCCAGCTCGACCCCGCCGATGAGCCATGAAACGGAGCTCGGCCTCAGCTTGCCTCCAACTCGGTCCTGCTCAGTGCGGTTCGCGAGCCAGGCGGTGGTGTGTCACTGACAGGTGGGGCTGTCTTCCATGGCGGTGTCAGAGACAACAGCGGCTACATCCGACGGGGTAGCGCGGCTGCTGGCCAACGGCGTCCTCGTGCGCCGGTGCGGCTACATCCGGCAGTGGCGGCGGCACACACCTGGGAAGTTGCGTGCGTGCGTGCTGGTCGGTTTTGCGAGGAAGAGGACTTGTGACTCAGCCGAATGGGACCAATTATTTTAGCCCATCTTGGTCTCCATAACATAATTCAGCCTTTTCCAATTTAAAAAAAGATCGCGAGCCAAACGAGCCCGACTGGGCCGGGTCCAAGCCAGCCCGAGCTCACCGTGGTCCACCTTTGCAGGCTTGGCTCGGTCCAGTGCCACCTGCTGGCCGAGCCCAGTTCGCTCTGAGCCTAGAAAACTCAGGCTGTGTTTTCTGGCCCGAGTTCCACGTCCAGGTATACATGGGACCGACGTCCAACTCAGCAAATTACACAAGTTTCCGTCACCTCAACGCTGGCAAATGGGTCACACTTTCTTTATGTGCCACATCAGCCGCTAGGTGGGTCCCATTATCAGTTTGGACATCCGTTCGTGTTTAATTTTGTTTTAGCACATTTTGCAAAACATCCACGAAAAAGTAGTCATATTTTATACCGCAACCGTAAATGATGTTTTTCAAAATTTAAGATGTAAATTGATGGTTTTATGCTAAGAACTCGTGGTTGTGTTTCCGCTAGCTGTTACCAAATCATCGCAAAAGATGGGCCCGTGCCAGTGGCAAACTGTTAACTTACACGGCCAGAGCCTAGACAATGTCTAGTTTGGCAGCGCCGGCCCGTCTTTCCCACAAAAACATCATTGCTAACCTATATGTTGATACTAAACTTAATGGAGACTCTCAAAAAACTTAATGGAAACTCTCTGGTTAAGTTTTGGCAGTTGCGGGTCACAAGAATGAAACCTACACGGCTGTAGATTAAAGATGCAAGTGGGTCAATGTTAGGGTTCAACAGAATGAACTAACTGTTTCATGACATCATCATTTGAAATGATGTCATTTGAAAAAAGTTAGTTTATTTTTTAAAAACTGAAGAGGATAAGGGTACCCTAATGGTGACCCACTTGCATCTCTACCGTATATATTGCATCCAGTTAGATGTCATTGACCATATCATATAGTGGAATCACAAAATCTCATCTGATTTTTAAGGCATATGTAAATACTTTAGTCTCATGTTACTAGTAGTGGTAAAGAGGCAAAAACACATGAAGTGAGCTGCGCCAGAGGTCCTTTTGAGCATCAACTTGGGCTCTTGGTTGCTTGCCTCACTATGCTCACACACATCAAGTTTGTTCCATGATTGAGCTGAGTCTAACTATGACTTGTCCGTTGTAAGCTGAACTCACCACTTCGGAACGAGAATGGATGTATGGGAGATAAAGTGTCTGAAACGCCATTCCTAGGAAATGTGCAGAAGATTTTGAGTCGTGACTCCTCGTGTGAAGACACGGCACAACTAATCCACCGACGCTAGTGGAAAAAGGGCCTCTAGTCCCGGTTCATAAGGGCCATTGGTCCCGGTTCCCGAACCGGGACCAATCACTCGGGACTAATGCTAGTCCCTGTTCGCGCACGAACCGGGACCAATGGGTCTCCACATGGGCGGGCGCGCGATGGGGGGGGGGGGGGGGTGGATCATTGGTCCCGGGACCAATGGGTCTCCACGTGGGAGCGCGAGAGACGAGCGGGGGTGGATCATTGGTCCCGGTTCTTGACACGAACCGGGCAGGGTTTTGTGCCGCGGCAGGATTATTTTATCAATTTAATGGTACTACATATATACAACAATAATAAAACCACGATATATATATATTACACATCATGCATGATCACAAATATATTATACACCGTCTAAATCCGTCTTCTTGGTCGAAACATATTATAATTACAAACGATACTCTCACACGAATTTGATCTAATTTACATATTTTTTTTACACTTCACCCTTCCAAATGAAACGGATAATAGTATTCTCCTTTCGGATCTATGACTTGTTCTAACAAGAATCCGGCAATTTCATCTTGAATTGCTTGTACGCGTTCTTGTGATAGAAGACCGTCCCGCATCCGTTCGATCTAATATAAAGAAGGAGATCAATATATATGAATGAAACTAAACACAATTGGTGGTAATAAAATAAAGTTGTGATTATTTTTATCGTACTTCAATTTTTTTGATGTTCCGGTCTGCACCCTTCTCTTTGGTCGTCTGGCGAATAAACTCGCAGACATAGTATCCACATAAATTATTCCCAGCTTCCTGCCTCAAGCACTTTACGAGAACGGAGTTCAATCAAAATAATAATCAAGTATGATAATGGTGGTATTGAAACTAGAATCAAAGAGATGCGTGGATCTAGCAAGTAGTACTTACAGTCAACGGTTGAAATGTAAGCTTTGGTTTCCAAACACCCCTAGTTTTGGCGGTGAACCGTTTCCAAGCCTTCTGGAGGCATTCCTATATGTCCGCCCACTTTTATAATGGTGTGCGTTTCGAGTCCAGGACTTTTACTACTCCGGTGTCAACATCAATAATTAACAGAATATAATGGAAGTTGGACACACTAACAAAATATAACACGAGTCAATTATATGCTTAACATCGAGTAAGCGAAAATAGAATGTGTACAAGACAGTAACACTCACCCAGCGTTGTAAGGAAATAGTGTTTCCCTTCTGTTGCTCAATGCTTCAACGCTTGTAACAAGTTATCCTCTGTCTCTTTGGGTTTTGTTTTTAGAGTAACTTCATGAACGAAATTGCAGTCAACAAACCCAATGTCATAGATTTGTCCTTTGTTGCATTCGAGAATCTTCATTCTGCATATATAATTAGTATAATGATGAGTAAGATTATACAAGCAACGAATGAGCTTAGCTAGAAAGACTTAATTATAGAAATTAATAATACTTACAAACAATAGGCACTAACGATAGTTTTGTCGAGGACGTCTTGTTGGTAAAACTAAAATAATTCTGGAAATTCGATTAGTAGGAAGCCATCTCCATGACCGTAATGGTGGTGTTTATATGCAGCATAGATCCAGTTTTTGGATTCAGCACAGGCTTGGATGTACCAGTTATGCAATCTTCGCATATTTGTTGGTAGATCTTTGACTAACTCGGGTTTGACGAGAGGAGCCCCATACTGGTACACGTATGTTGTTTCTTGGTACCCCTCGAACTCATCCATTTGGCTCATGTACTCAGTAATAGACAGTCCATATAATTGGGCCTTTTCTCCGTATAGTCGAATAAACTCCGGATCAATGTTCGGATCATGCCGCTCCTGGGCTCTCCACTCATTGGTATCGTACACTTTGAGCGGATCGATCCATTGATTTTTCTGTTGTCCGAGCTAGGCAACTTCTTTCCCGACTCTCGGCTCTTTTGCCTCAGCCGACTTGGTAATAGAGCGATTATAGTATGATGTGAGCGCTATGGGTTGGTGAAGCCGAATCTTAAGCGCGGCTGCTTTGGCTTTATCTTCTGCTGTGACCGGGAAGAATGCCTCTATCGCCTTTTTCTTGTTAGCCATGTAAATCTTCCACTTTTCATAATGGGCAGTTGCGGTCGCATCAGTTTCCTCATGTGTCTTCTCGCACGGTAGATTCTTCATATTCTGATGAGGTACTTTTGGGAGGGGCGATAGCTTACGTTTCAGTGATCGGAACTGTAGGAAAACGGGTAGGCTACACTAGCGTAAAATCAAAAATTTCTACCGCGTCAACCAGGAATACTATTGTCATAGATCACGAGATTACCGCTAGACGCGCAGGTGTGGAACTCGATGAAGCACGTCACGGTAGTGTAGATGTTCTACGTCTCCTGCTTGCCCTCTTCTTACGAGCAACTCCCCTTTGCGCGGCTCATCCAAGTGCTACAGCTGTAGCACCTCCGAGGTATCCACACGCCCGGAGTGGAAGCCGTCACACGCCAGACTGCTAGGTCTGCACGTGCAACACAGGCGGAAGAGGAGTGGCGGCTGGGTGGAATGCTCAACCCTATTCAGCTCGCCTCACTCACTCTTATATAGGCATCCCTGGTGGGCTTCTACATTAGCAGCCCATTAGCAGCCTAAGCCTGGTCTAATTTGGATCCAATCCTCATTAGGCTTCAAGCCCCTAAAGTTTGTGACCCTATAGGTTCATACACGTTTAGACATGACACAAGTACACTTACTCTATCAATAGTTGGTAGTGGCCTCTAGCAAGACATGCCAACTCCTAAACGCATATAAAGATCATTTGGACGAACCATCACAAGGTTGAGTACATGTATTTCCCTTTGCCTCACGATATTTTGTCTAGATCCAAGCTGACCTCTCTTTCTCGATACTGTGATTCGGAATCCCTTTACTAGGTTAACTCTTAACCATATGTAGCACGGCCATGCATTTCTGGATCCGATCACTCGAGGGGCCCAGAGATATCTCTCTCAAGTAGAGAGGGGCAAATCCCATCTTGATTGACCGATGCCTTGTAGCATGTATCAGGACAAACCCGAAAGCTACCTTTATAACTACCCAGTTACGGAGTAGTGTTTGATAGCCCCAAAGTAGGTCGATTCACATCTCAAGTACATGCGACAATCTCAGGTCTAAGGACAAAACGTACACGATGTGTAGAGAGAGCTGCAAGTATTATTGCTAGTCTCATGTTGGGTCAGTCCAACCCCATGTTCATAACATGTGTCCACATCATTGGTTTGACATCTCCATGTCTATGACTTGCGAAACATAGTCATCAACCAATCGAGGTGCTAGTCTAATATTCATGTGTGTCCTCACATGAACTCCGACTAGGGACAATTATTAGATAACCATAGAAGTAAAGAGTTTCACAAACAATTCACATAATTGCCAATCAATACAAGTTGCCTGGTATATGGATATTCAAGGAACATTATAATAACTCATGGATACACATGAAATACAATCATATCTATGATTGCCTCTAGGGAATATTTCCTTCAGTCTCCCACTTGCACTAGAGTCAATCTAGATAGTATCTAATACCTATTGCTCTTGTGTGCGCTTCATGCGCAGGCTGCGGGAGTGGCTTAGTCAAGGGATCAGCAACATTTGAGTCTGTATGTATTTTGCATAACATGACACTACCATCATCAATGAACTCACGAATCAGATGGTAACGCATGCGAATATGTTGGTTCTTCTGGTGCTGTCTAGGTTCCTTGGCTTGTGCAATAGCACCATTGTTGTCACAATAAACGTCCAAGGGATTGGACGAGCCCTGAACCACACCAAGAGCGATCAGGAAATTGCTAATCCAAACAGCTTCCTTTGTAGCCTCCGAGGCAACAATATATTCAGATTCTGTTGAAGAGGAGGCCACTGTATCTTGCTTGGAACTTTTCCAGCTCATAGCACCACCATTCATGATAAACACATAACCTGATTGTGATTTCGAGTCATCTGAGTCGTTAAGGTAACTCGCATCTGTGTAACCCTTTACACCGAGTTCAACCTCACCTCCATAAACTAGGAACATATCCTTAGTCCTTCTCAAGTACTTAAGGATATTCTTTACCGCTATCCAGTGACTCTCACCTGGATCAGCCTAGTATCTACTCGTAACACTTAGAGCATAGGAAACATCTGGGAGAGTACATGTCATTGTATACATGATGGGTCCAATAGCCGAAGCATATGGAACCCTACTCATGCGTTCTCGCTCATCAATGGTCGAAGGACACTGAGTCTTGCTGAGTTTAATGCCGTGAGACATGGGAAAGAACCCCTTCTTAGCCTCTTCCATGCTAAACCGGTTCAACACTTTGTCAATGTATGTACTCTGGCTTAATCCAATTAGCCTCCTTGATCTATCTCTACAGACCTTGATACCCAGAATATATGCCGCTTCTCCCAAGTACTTCATAGAAAAACTATTTTTCAATGAGGTCTTAACAGACTCGAGCATACGAATGTCATTTCCGATCAGTAATATGTCATCCACATATAAGATTAGAAACACAAGTGATTTCCCACTTTCTTTCTTATACACACAAGGTTCTTTCTTGTTTTTGGTGAAGCCAAACTCCTTTACAACTTCATCAAATCGAATGTTCCAACTCCGAGATGCTTGCTTTAGCCCATAAATCTGACTAGCTCATCATCGATCGAACCATGTCCAACAAAGTTCGATTACGCCGTTCAGAGACCCTGTTTCTTTGAGGCGTTCCGGGCGGCGTGAGCTATGGAACAATTCCGCAACTCTTAAGATGATTGCTAAACTCGTGACTCAAATATTCACCTCCACGATCAGATCGCAAGGCCTTTATTTTCTTGCCACGTTGATTCTCTACCTCATTTTGAAACTCTTTGAACTTTTTAAAAGTTTCAGACTTATACTTCATCAAGTAGATATAGCCATATCTACTGAAATCATCAGTGAAAGTAATGAAGTAGTGATATCCTCCTCTGGCTGTCGTGCTCATTGGTCCACATACATCACTATGTATGAGTTCCAACAAGTCTGTCGCTCTCTCGGGAAACCCCGTAAAAGGCGTCTTGGTCATCTTTCCAAGTAAACAAGCTTGACATGTCTCGTATGATTCAAAATCAAACGAAGTTAGAAGACCATCACCATGGAGCTTCTTCATGCGCTTTTCACTTATATGCCCCAAATGACAATGCCATAAATAGGTAGGACTCAAATCATTTGGCCAAAGCCTTTTAGCACTAACATTGTAAACACATGCATTATCAAGATTTAAAATAAATAACCATTTCACAATGGGAGCATCAGCCACAAACATAGCATTCTTAGAGATTACACAACCATTGTTTGTACTCGCGAATGAATAACCATCCCTCATCAACCATGAAGGTGATAGAATGTTTCGACCCATACTAGGAATGTAATAACAATTATTCAACTCCATGATAAATCCTGACGGAAGGTGAAGTTGCATGACGCCGACAAACAATACAACAACCCTTGCTTTATTTCCGACGCGAAAATCCACTTCGCCTTTCTGCACTTCTCTAGTCCTTATTAGCCCCTGCATCGAATTGCAAATATGAGCAACCGATCCGGTATCAAATACCCAAGAGTTAACATAAGAATCTGCGAGAAAAATGTCCACAACATTTACAACAAGCGTACCTGAATGGGACGTACTCTTACTTCCACTCTTCTTCAAAGAAGCCTGGTACTTGCTGTAGTTTCTCTTCCAGTGGCCATATTCGTGACAAAAGAAACACTCAGTGTCTCCTACGGGACTAGCCTTTTGCTTGGGTGCAGGGTTTGGCTTAGGGATCGTATCCTTAGCCTTGCCCTTCTTCTTCTGCCAAGAAGTGCCCTTTTTCTTGAAGCTAGGCTTGTTTTGCACAGCCATCACATGGCTATGCCCTGCACACTTCTTAATGTCACATTCTGCTGTTTTCAGCATCCCACATAATTCATTAAGGCCCCTCTCCACCCCATGCATATGGTAGTTCGAAATGAAATGCCCATAGCTAGATGGAAGAGATGCCAAAATGAAATCAGTGGCCAACTCTTGGCCTAATGGAAAACCAAGCTTTTCCAAACTCTGACTGTAACCAACCATTTTGATCACATGGGGGCCTACAGCTGCTCCCTCTGCCAGCTTGCATTCCACAAAGGACTTAGCGACATTGTACCTCTCAGTCCTAGCCTGAGTCTGGAACATGTCCTTAAGCGCAACGATCATATCGTACGCTTCCTGATCCTCAAACTGCTTTTGAAGATCATGTTCCATGCATGCAAGCATAAGACAACTAACCTCAAGAGATTCATCACATGCTTTCTTGTAGGCATTCTTAAGGGCAGCAGTTGCATTATCAGCAGGTTCATCCGGGATTGGGGTATCCAGAACAGTTTCCTTTTTCTCAGCCCTCAGAACAATTCTCAGGTTACGGACCCAATCCGAATAGTTTGTTCCATTTAGTTTATCCTTTTCAAGGATCGAACGCAAAGCAAAAGGTGATGAATTGTTCGGTGCCATTGATCTACAACAAAAATATGCAAAATACTAAGCCCATGTAACCATGAAAGAGAAAAACATATTAAACAATTTAATAGCATAGACTCCCACTTAAATCAACATCCCTCTATTGATACTAAGTGATCAAGATCCACAATTAACAAATCAACTAGTGAGCTTTAACATCACTGCTAGAAGACAAGGTAAATCGGTAAGCAACCTTTGCTAATCATATCACATATGACTCTTGTTGTTGGGTGACATGTCTATGTCAAAACTAGGCGCCCAACCTTTATGCCCCAAGGTCTTAACTGACCTTGTTAAGCTCACCAACCCTTATGCGTGTAGGTATCCGATACAAACCCATCCAGCCAAGGAAAACCGCGGCACCCTAATTTCATAGACCCATCAACGATTGTACAAGGCATAGGATGGTGCAAGGTTTGGTTGGGAGGGCATGGTTTTACTTAAACTTTGTGAGGGATCGTTCTACTTCTATCATCTAAGCATGCATAGTAGTAAAACGTATAAGAATAGCATTCACATAAATGTGATACAGTATGGCCCATTTTCTCATGGTGATCTCCCTTGCCATAGAACCTGTCCACCATGATGATCTCCATCTTCATGCTCTATGCGAGCCATCCTCCAAGTGATGAGTTCTCCAAGAACTAATACAAGCTATTACTCCTAACAGCTAGTAATCAAAATTACATGGCATTGGGATCATCACAAGTTGGCACGCAGGCCATTACTATAATTGACAACACATATGGCTCCAACCGTGTTGCCCTTCTCACGACACGCAGGTCATGAAAAATACATACATGCATCACATACATTTTTAGGCCATACTGATCACATACATCCTGCAAAAACAAGTTGTGCATAGAATCGCATTCTACCGGATCATGTGAAATCGTAGCACTTATGGACCTTAACGTGATACCAAAAGGGGGGTCTAAGGGGCTCCCCTGCGGGGTTCGAAGGGGCAGCGCCCCTCGCGGTATTTTTCTTTGCGAAAAAAGAGAGATCAAATCTATACAATTTTCTTTAAGGATTTTGATCGGCAAATCAAATTTACCATAAACCGACCATAATTCCGATTCGACCAAACTCCTTTGATCATGGTACGTCGATTCAGATCTAATTCCCGATTCGATCAATCATATTGATCTTCGCATGATTCAAAAGGATTTATGTGTCACTATCTACCCCGATGGCAAAAACCGACCGGTAGGGGTAAGTCGTTCGACGACCTTAGAATCACGATCATGGAAAGTAAGATCATAGATCAATCCTGAAATACCGCCATACAAACGATCACATCATTCATATCAATCTACATATCACCATATGCAAACTACCCGAACCTATGACTGAATAGCATCGGCTCTGATACCACTATAGGGAAACGGGTAGGCTACATTAGCGTAAAATCAAAAATTTCTACCGCGTCAACCAGGAATACTATTGTCATAGATCACGGGATTACCACTAGACGCGCAGGTCCAGAACTTGATGAAGCACGTCGCGGCAGTGTAGATGTTCTACGTGTCCTCCTTGCCCTCGTCCCACGAGCAGCTCCCCTTTGCGCGGCTCGTCCAGGTGCTACAGCTGTAGCACCTCCGAGGTATCCACACGTCCGGAGTGGAAGCCGTCACACACTAGACTGCTAGGTCTACACGTGCAACACAGGCGGAAGAGGAGTGGTGGCTAGGTGGAATGCTCAACCCTATTCAGCTCGCCTCACTCACTCTTATCTAGGCATCCCTGGTGGGCTTCTACATTAGCAGCCCATGAGCAGCATAAGCCTGGTCTAATTTGGTTCCAATCCTCATTAGGCTTCCAGCCCCTAAAGTGTGTGACCCTATAGGTTCATACACGTTTAGACATGACACAAGTACACTTACTCTATCAATAGTTGGTAGCGGCCTCTAGCAAGACATGCCAACTCCTAAACGCATATAAAGATCATTCGGACGAACAATCACAAGGTTGAGTACATGTATTTCCCTTTGCCTCACGATATTTGGTCTAGCTCCAAGCTGACCTCTCTTTCTTGATACTGTGATACGGAATCCCTTTACTAGGTTAACTCTTAACCATATGTAGCACGGCCATGCATTTCTGGATCCGATCACTCGAGGGGCCCAGAGATATCTCTCTCAAGTATAGAGGGGCAAATCCCATCTTGATTGACCGATGCCTTGCATCATGTATCAGGATAAACTCGAAATCTACCTTTATAACTACCCAGTTATGGAGAAGTGTTTGATAGCCCCAAAGTAGGTCGATTCACATCTCAAGTACATGCGACAATCTCAGGTCTAAGGACAAAACGTACACGATGTGTAGAGAGAGCTGCAAGTATTATTGCCAGTCTCATGTTGGGTCAGTCCAACCCCATGTTCATAACATGTGTCCACATTATTGGTTTGATATCTCCATGGCTATGACTTGCGAAACATAGTCATCAACCAATCGATATGCTAGTATAATATTCACGTGTGTCCTTACCTGAACTCCGACAAGGGACAATTATTAGATAACCATACAAGTAAAGAGTTTCACAAACAATTCACATAATTGCTAATCAATACAAGTTGCCTGGTATATGGATATTCAAGGAACATTATAATAACTCATGGATACACATGAAATACAATCATCTCTATGATTGCCTCTAGGGCATATTACCTTCAGTCTCCCACTTGCACTAGAGTCAATCTAGATAGTATATAATACCTATTGCTCTAGTGTGCGCTTCATGCGCAGGCTGCGGGAGTGGCTTAGTCAAGGGATCGGCAACATTTGAGTCCGTATGTATTTTGCATAACATGACACTACCATCATCAATGAACTCACGAATCATATGGTAACGCATGCGAATATGTTTGTTCTTCTGATGCTGTCTAGGTTCCTTGGCTTGTGCAATAACACCATTGTTGTCACAAAAAATGTCCAAGGGATTAGACGAGCCCTAAACCACACCAAGAGCGATCAGGAAATTGCTAATCCAAACAGCTTCCTTTGCAGCCTCCGAGGCAGCAATATATTCAGCTTCTGTTGAAGAGGAGGCCACTGTATCTTGCTTGGAACTTTTCCAGCTCACAGCACCACCATTCATGACAAACACATAACCTGATTGCGATTTCGGGTCATCTGAGTCGTTAAGGTAACTCGCATCTGTGTAACCCTTTACACTGAGTTCAACCTCACCTCCATAAATTAGGAAC
Organism: Avena eriantha; assembly: GCA_910589775.1. Taxonomy (NCBI): domain Eukaryota; kingdom Viridiplantae; phylum Streptophyta; class Magnoliopsida; order Poales; family Poaceae; genus Avena; species Avena eriantha. The sequence goes on along the minus strand of OU342740.1, from coordinate 394,926,708 downwards.
ATATCCTTAGTCCTTCTCAAGTACTTAAGGATATTCTTTACCGCTGTCCAGTGACTCTCAACAGGATCAGCCTGGTATCTGCTCGTAGCACTTAGAGCATAGGAAACATCTGGGCAAGTACATGCCATTGTATACATGATGGATCCAATAGCCGAAGCATATGGAACCCTACTCATGCGTTCTCGCTCATCAGTGGTCGAAGGACACTGAGTCTTGCTGAGTTTAATACCGTGAGACATGGGCAAGAACACCTTCTTAGCCTCTTCCATGCTAAACGGTTTAACACTTTGTCAATGTACGTACTCTGGCTTAATCCAATTAGCATCCTTGATCTATCTCTATAGACCTTGATACCCAGAATTTATGCCGCTTCTCCCAAGTACTTCATAGAAAAACTATTTTTCAATGAGGCCTTAACAGACTCGAGCATAGGAATGTCATTTCCAATCAGTAATATGTCATCCACATACAAGATTAGAAACACAAGTGATTTCCATTTTCAACTCCTTTACAACTTCATCAAATCGAATGTTCCAACTCCGAGATGCTTGCTTCAGCCCATAAATAGACTTTTGAAGTTTGCATCCCTTTCCAGCATTGTTTAGATCGACAAAACCTTCGGGCTGCATCATATACACGTCCTCAGTAAGGATTCCATTTAAGAAAGCCGTCTTGACATCCATCTGCCATATCTCATAATTGAAATATGCAGCAATGGCTAGAATGATCCGTATAGATTTAAGCATCGCTACGGGCGAGAAAGTCTCGTCGTAGTCAACTCCTTGAACTTGTCGAAAACCTTTTGTGACAAGTCGAGCATTATGGATGTGAACATTTCCATCCATATCAATCTTCTTCTTATAGATCCATTTGCACTCGATGGCTTAAAAACCATCAGGTAGGACAACCAAGTTCCAAACTTAATTGTCTCCCATGGACTCTATCTCGGATCTCATGGCAATCAGCCATTTATCAGAGTCTGGGTCCACCATCGCTTCTGCATAGGTCGCAGGCTCATCATTGTCTAACAATAATAATTCCCGCGCTTCGTGGAGCCTCGCCGACCTTCGTGGTTGTGGTGCTTCTGTTGCCACGGGTTCCTCAACTTGTTCTGCTACAATAGCATCACTTGTAGAAGCATCCCCTACTGGCTCATCTTGAAATTCTTCAAGTCGCACCGACCTTCCACTCGTTCCCTTTGTGAGAAACTATTTCTCTAGGAAAACACCGCTATGAGCGACAAACACTTTGCCCTCTTCTCGGTTGTAGAAGTAATACCCTAAGGTTTCCCTTGGGTATCCCACAAAAATGCACTTATCCGATTTGGGTGTTAGCTTGTCCGACTGAAGTCACTTGACAAATGCATCACAACCCCAAATCTTTAGAAAAGACAAACTGGGATTCTTTCCAGTCCACATCTCATATGGTGTCTTAACTCCGGGTTTAGACGGTACCCTGTTTAGTGTGAAAGCTGCTGTTTCTAGGGCGTAACCCCAAAATGATAATGGTAAATCTGACTGGCTCATCATCGATCGAACCATGTCCAACAAAGTTGGATTACGTCGTTCAGAGACCCCGTTTCTTTGAGGCGTTCCGAGCGGCGTGAGCTATGGAACAATTCCGCAACTCTTAAGATAATTGCTAAACTCGTGACTCAAATATTCACCTCCACGATCAAATCGCAAGGCCTTTATTTTCTTGCCACGTTGATTCTCTACCTCATTTTGAAACTCTTTGAACTTTTCAAAAGTTTCAGACTTATGCTTCATCAAGTAGATATAGCCATATCTACTGAAATCATCAGTGAAAGTAATGAAGTAGTGATATCCTCCTCTGGCTGTCGTGCTCATTGGTCCACATACATCAGTATGTATGAGTTCCAACAAGTCTGTCGCTCTCTCGGGAAACCCCGTAAAAGGCGTCTTGGTCATATTTCCAAGTAAACAAGCTTGACATGTCTCATATGATTCAAAATCAAACAAAGTTAGAAGACCATCACCATACAGCTTCTTCATGCGCTTTTCACTTATATGCCCCAAACGACAATGCCATAAATAGGTAGGACTCAAATCATTTGGCCGAAGACTTTTAGCACTAACATTGTAAACACATGCATTATCAAGATTTAAAATACATAACCCATTCACAATGGGAGCATCAGCCACAAACATAGCATTCTTAGAGATTACACAACCATTGTTTGTACTCGCGAATGAATAACCATCCCTCATCAAACATGAAGGTGATAAAATGTTTCGACCCATACTAGGAATGTAATAACAATTATTCAACTCCATGATAAATCCTGACGGAAGGTGAAGTTGCATGACGCCGACGAACAATGCAGCAACCCTTGCTTTATTTCCGACGCGAAAATCCACTTCGCCTTTCTGCACTTCTCTAATCCTTATTAGCCCCTGCATCGAATTGCAAATATGAGCAACCGATCTGGTATCAAATAACCAAGAGTTAACATAAGAATTTGCGAGAAAAATGTCCACAACATTTACAACAAGCGTACCTGAGTGGGAAGTACTCTTACTTCCACTCTTCTTCAAAGAAGCCTAGTACTTGCTGCAGTTTCTCTTCCAGTGGCCATATTCGTGACAAAAGAAACACTCAGTGTCTCCTGCAGGACCAGCCTTTTGTTTGGGTGCAGGGTTTGGCTTAGGGATCGTATCCTTAGCCTTGCCCTTCTTCTTCTGCCAAAAGTGCCCTTTTTCTTGAAGCTATGCTTGTTCTGCACAGCCATCACATGGCTATGCCCTGCACACTTCTTAATTTCACATTATGTTGTTTTCAGCATCAAACATAATTCATTAAGGCCCCTCTCCACCCCATTCCTATGGTAGTTCGAAATGAAATGCCCATAGCTAGATGGAAGAGATGCCAAAATGAATTAAGTGGCCAACTCTTGGCCTAATGGAAAACCAAGCTTTTCCAAAGTCTGACTGTAACCAACCATTTTGATCACATGGGGGCCTACAGCTGCTCCCTCTGCCAGCCTGCATTCCACAAAGGACTTAGCGACATTGTACCTCTCAGTCCTAGCCTGAGTCTGAAACATGTCCTTAAGCGCAACGATCATATCGTACGCTTCCTGATCCTCAAACTGCTTTTGAAGATCATGTTCCATGCATGCAAGCATAAGACAACTAACCTCAAGAGATTCATCACATGCTTTCTTGTAGGCATTCTTAAGGGCAGCAGTTGCATTATCAACAGGTTCATCTGGGATTGGGGTATCCAGAACAGTTTCCTTTTTCTCAGCCCTGAGAACAATTCTCAGGTTATGGACCCAGTCCAAATAGTTTGTTCCATTTCGTTTATCCTTTTCAAGAATCGAACGCAAAGCAAAAGGTGATGAATTGTTCGGTGCCATTGATCTACAACAAAAATACGCAAAATACTAAGCCATGTAACCATGAAAGAGTAAAACATATTAAACAATTTAATAGCATAGACTCCCACTTAAATCAACATCCCTCTATTGATACTAAGTGATTCAATATCCACAATTAACAAGTCGACTAGTGAGCTTTAGCATCACTGCTAGAAGACAAGGTAAATCGGTAAGCAACCTTTGCTAATCATATCACATATGACTCTTGTTGTTGGGTGACATCTCTATGTCAAAACCAGGCGCCCAACCTTTATGCCCCAAGGTCCTTAACTGTTGAGATGACCTTGTTAAGCTCACCAACCCTTATGCGTGTAGGTATCCGATACAAACCCGTCCAGCCAAGGAAAACCGCGGCACCCTAATTTCATAGACCCACCAATGATTGTGCAGGGCATAGGATGGTGCAAGGTTTGGTTGGGAGGGCATGGTTTAACTTAAACTTTGTGAGGGATCGTTCTACTTCTATCATCTAAGCATGCATAGTAGTAAAACGTATAAGAATAGCATTCACATAGATGTGATACAGTATGGCCCATTTTCTCATGGTGATCTCCCTCGCCATAGAACATGTCCACGATGAAGATCTCCATCTTCATGCTCTATGCGAGCCATCCTCCAAGTGATGAGTTCTCCAAGAACTAATACAAGCTATTACTCCTAACAGCTAGTAATCAAAATTACATGGTATTGGGATCATCACAAGTTGGCACGCTGGCCGTTACAATAATTGACAACACATACATTTTTAGGCCATACTGATCACATACATCCTGCAAAAACAAGTTGTGCATAGAATCGCATTCTACCGGATCATGTGAAATCGTAGAACTTATGGACCTTAACGTGATACCAAAAGGGGGGTCTAGGGGGGCTCCCCCTGCGGGGTTCGAAGGGGCAGCGCCCCTCGCGGTATTTTTCTTTGCGAAAAAAGAGAGATCAAATCTATACAATTTTCTTTAAGGATTTTGATCGGCAAATCAAATTTACCATAAACCGACCATAGTTCCGATTCGACCAAACTCCTTTGATCATGGTACGTCGATTCAGATCTAATTCCCGATTCGATCAATCATATTGACCTTCGCGTGATTCAAAAGGATTTATGTGTCACTGTCTACCCGATGGCGAAAACCGACCGGTATGGGTAAGTCGTTCGACGACCTTAGAATCACGATCACGGAAAGTAAGATCATAGATCAATCCAGAAACACCGCCATACAAACGATCACATCATTCATATCAATCTACATATCACCATATGCAAACTACCCGAACCTATGACTGAATAGCATCGGCTCTCATACCACTGTAGGAAAACAGGTAGGCTACATTAGCGTAAAATCAAAAATTTCTACCGCGTCAACCAGGAATACTATTGTCATAGATCATGGGAATACCGCTAGACGCGTAGGTGCAGAACTCGATGAAGCACGTCGTCGCGGTGTAGATGTTCTATGTCTCCTCCTTGCCCTCATCCCACGAGCAGCTCCCCTTTGCGCGGCTCGTCCAAGTGCTATAGCTGTAGCACCTCCGAGGTATCCACACGTCCGGAGTGGAAGCCGTCACACACCAGACTGCTAGGTCTGCACGTGCAACACAGGCCGAAGAGGAGTGGTGGCTGGGTGGAATGCTCAACCCTATTCAGCTCGCCTCACTCACTCTTATATAGGCATCCCTGGTGGGCTTCTACATTAGCAGCCCATTAGCAGCCTAAGCCTGGTCTAATTTGGATCCAATCCTCATTAGGCTTCCAGCCCCTAAAGTGTGTGACCCTATAGGTTCATACACGTATAGACATGACACGAGTACACTTACTCTGTCAATAGTTGGTAGCAGCCTCTAGCAAGACGTGCCAACTCCTAAACGCATATAAAGATCATTCGGACGAACCATCACAAGGTTGAGTACATGTATTTCCCTTTGCCTCATGATATTTGGTCTACCTCCAAGCTGACCTCTCTTTCTCGATACTGTGATTCGGAATCCCTTTACTAGGTTAACTCTTAACCATATGTAGCACGGCCATGCATTTCTGGATCCGATCACTCGGGGGGGCCAGAGATATCTCTCTCAAGTATAGAGGGGCAAATCCCATCTTGATTGACCGATGGCTTGCAGCATGTATCAGGACAAACCCGAAAGCTAACTTTATAACTACCCAGTTACGGAGTAGTGTTTGATAGCCCCAAAGTAGGTCGATTCACATCTCAAGTACAAACAACAATCTCAGGTCTAAGGACAAAACGTACACGATGTGTAGAGAGAGCTGCAAGTATTATTGCCAGTCTCATGTTGGGTCAGTCCAACCCCATGTTCATAACATGTGTCCACATCATTGGTTTGACATCTCCATGTCTATGACTTGCGAAACATAGTCATCAACCAATCGATGTGCTAGTCTAATATTCACGTGTGTCCTCACATGAACTCCGACTAGGGACAATTATTAGATAACCATACAAGTAAAGAGTTTCACAAAAAATTCACATAATTGCTAATCAATACAAGTTGCCTGGTATATGGATATTCAAGGAACATTATAATAACTCATGGATACACATGAAATACAATCATCTCTATGATTGCCTCTAGGGCATATTTCCTTTAGGAACGTGCTCTTGCTGCTGCTGTTGGTGCTGCCCCTCTTAGTATACTTCCGCTTTTGACTCTGAGGCTCAAGGGACGGAGACGGCTAACGCGGTGGTGGAGACGGTTGACGCGACGGCGGAGACGGCTGAGGCGGCGATGGAGACGGTTGCGCTGAGTGGTGAGGCGGTGAATGCGACGGTTGCGCTAGAGAATGGTGAGGTGGCGGCGAAGGTGGATGGTTGCTCTGAGGAGTGGGTGGCCTTGGCGGCACATAATTTGGAAGCATGATGCGCTCCTTTGCCCATATAATAGTCCCCCCTTTGGCTTCTCCTTGTTGAGTCAGCTCCATTTCTTCCCCTGTAGGGTGGTTGATGTCTACGCACTTCTATTCTTGTAAACAGTTGTTAGGCCTCCAAGTGCAGAGGTTTGTAGAACAGCAGCAAGTTTTCCCTTAAGTGGATCACCCAAGGTTTATCGAACTCAGGGAGGAAGTGGTCAAAGGTATTCCCTCTCAAGCAACCCTGGGATCAAGATACAATAAGACTCTTGTGTCCCCAACACACTCAATACACTTGTCAGGTGTATAGGTGTACTAGTTCGGTGAAGAGATAGTGAAATACAAGTGGTATGGATAATTATAAGTGGTAACGGTGCTAGAAAATAGCTTAATGGTGTGCAAGAGACTAAAGGCAAACTGAAATAAAGATGGACGCAAGCAAACATGTAACAGATCTAGTTGCAAACGGTGTTTCAATGCTTAGAAACAAGGCCTAGGGATCATACTTTCACTAGTGAACACTCTCATATAAATATATTCTTCTTTATGATACTATGCTGAACTACTCTCCAGTTGAACACTCTAATCGATGGTAGGGTTATAACAGCACACCTCAAAGTCCGCCTTTCCCATCTAGATAACCCCACACTGTCACCTTGAGCACTAGATGGTTCCAACAAACACCACAATTTCATAAAGACATCCAACTCCAAATATAACTCATAACATTAATTTGTAATCTCTAGCCTAAGTGCCACCATGGTATGCACGCTGTCACTTTCACACACATGGGGAGAGCAGAGATCTAATAAAGCACTTGAGTAGCAAGGTTGATCTACTTGATTACAAAGCTCATGACCACAACAAGATCATGCATAGAGAGAGAGAGAGAGAGAGATGAACACATAGCTACCGGTAGAACCCTTAGCCTCGAGAGAGAACTACTCCCTCCTCATCATGGGAATCAGCAATGGTGACGGAGATGGCGGTGGAGATCGACGGAGATGGCTCTGGAGGCACTTCCCCGTCCCGGCAGGGTGCCGGACCAGAGACTTTCTGTCCCCCGAATCTCCCCTTCGGTGGCGGCGGTTCTACAGAACTTTTCATGGCTTTCTAATTGACCATCTAGGGTTTATGCATCGGGAGGCTTCTTATAGGCGAAGAGGTAAGGTCGGTGGGCGGCCAGGGGGCCCACACCACCTGGTGGCACGGCCAAGGCTAGCCTGCGCCACCACATGGTGTGGTTGCCCTATGGATCCTCTCTGTCTCGTCTTCTGGCTCCGTGAGTCTTCCGGTAAAATATCAACTTTGGCTTTTGTCCGGTCCAATTCTGAGATTATTGATTTTCTGACTTTCTGGAACCAAAAACAGCAGAAAACAGGCAACTGGCACTGTGACTCTTGTTAATAGGTTAGTCCAAGAAATCATATGAAAAGTACTCCAAAGTGTGGACAAAACATAAGAAAGTAGATAAAACCAAGCACGTAACATCAAAAATTATAGATACATTTGCAATGTATCAACATCCCCAAGCTTAACTCCTGCTCGTCCTTGAGTAGGTAAGTGATAAAAAGAAAGAATAATTTTTGAGGTGACATGCACCATCATAAACTTGATCAAAGTATTTGTAAAACATTCATAGCTGGGATCATAATACTTCAATAAAAACTTGAAAGACAAAGTTCTAGCAATAAGACAAAGAAACTATGTTGCAACATGAAAATGCACAAAAAAAAGATTCATGAATAACAATGCTTTGCAAGACGTTTGTTTGTTTCACATAAAGAAAACATAGCATAGTAGTATTCGGCTTGTCACTCATAGAGCAGCAAACATAAATGCACAGGACACCTTCAAAGTTCATAAGAGTGACTAGATACGAGTAGTTTAAAACAAGCAATATCAAAGTTATGCATAAATCAACAAGTCTTGGGACAATGCACATAGAACTAAGAATGGCCACTATGCTCTCAAAGTAGGTGCATAAAGGTAGAAGGTGGAGACTCAATATAATGGTGGAAGAAAGGCCTTCATAGAAGGAAGTAGGGATTCAAGTCTCATAAAGAGCTTTCAAAAATTATGGTACTTAATAGCTTTCATCTCTCATTGCCCCTATCATAGGCATCTTTAAGTGATTAAGGTTAAAGTGAACAAACTATGGTGTACATGCTTGACGAAGTATAAGTTAGAAATCTCATGTCCCTTGTATACGAGGGCTGCTCCTCATGCTACTCAAGTTTAGTCGACGGTAAGTTCTTGTCATTGTAAGTACATGTGTATCATAGAGAACCGCCAACGGGGTACCCCTTGCCCGATGATACGGAAGAATCCCCATATCAAAATGACAAGGCAAGCAGACAACGAGCATCTCAGCAATCTTCTTATTTACCATGGGAATATGGTGCTTTTTTCTCTCTTTCCTCTTTTCATAATCTCATCTTTTTTTCTCTTTTAACTTTTTTCTCAATATAGGACTATTTTTTATAAGAAGAATGCTTCATAGACAGGTCATTATGGTTACGCTGCAGGTTTCCACCATGTCAGCATGGATTAGACCAGCGGCCCAGGCGTTTCTCTAACACATATACATAACCCCATGGACTTACAAGCTCCCCTTTCAGTTCACACCGATGCCATCCATATACAAAAGAGCATGATATCAACTAGGTACAAGTACCAAGTGCAATGTTGAAAACGTTCCCCATGAAAGCATGGTTCTGCTAATTCCCAACAAATAAGTGCAAGCATATACAACATAGACGACACAATGGTTCAAGTTTATTAAGGGCAAGAAAAGTAAAGTGTGCCATCAAGTTCGTGAGAGCTTTAATCACTAGTTTTCTCATAACAAGTTTAATTTAGAAGGTAAACAAAAGCATGAATATACTTGGAATAGCATAAGCTAGTAGGTAGGTATGGTGGACTCTTTGGAATAACTTGGTTTAGGGAGTTGGATGCATGAGTGAACTGATACTTTGTTGTGGAGGCTAGCAAAAGACTGGGAGCGACAAACTAAGAGAGCAATAATGCCATAATCATGCAGAGTGACAAAACATCATTCATCAAAGCATAAAGTGATACTACAAGTTGAAAACTAAAGGATCATAAAGGCTATGGTGACTTGGAATAGTCATAACATGGTGCGAGCATGCGCCAAGTCAACCCAAATAAAGCATCAAAGGAGAATACCACTATACTATGCTTTAATATGGTAAAACAACGCATGATTCATCCAAGGCACATTACGCAATCTCAATTGTTTATAACAAGTCATGGTACAGCAAAGAATACTAAGCATAAAGCCAAAACAATATCAAGCATGGCATGACAAAGCATAGGCCACAGTCAAAAACGAGCTCTTTTTACCACATAAGCATGAAATTTCCTACTCTTTTCCAAACAAAACCAAACTATTTGAAAACCAATGTATGAAAGAGGGGGTCCAAACAATTTATTCAGCAAGCTAAGAAAACCAAGCAAACGAAAAACCAAAACGAAAAAGAAAAAGGAGATGCTCCAAGAACAACATAACTGTGCACGAAACAATAAAAATGAAGCGTTTGGAAGAAACCTGGAATTTTTATTGATGAAGAGGGGGATGCCTTGGGCATCCCCAAGCTTTGACGCTTGTAATTCTTGGATATTTCTTGGGGTGACACGCGTGGCATCCCCAAGCTTGAGATTTAGTCCATCCTTCATCTCATTACTCATTCCTTCCAGACACCTGAAATTTTTCCTTCATACAAAACTTCACACAATCTTTATTAGCAACATTAGTGCACTCAAGATAATAGGTCTTTAGGTTCAGTTCTAACACCAATAAAACTTCTATTAAAACACAATCTACTGTAGCACTTCCCTCAAAAATCTCAATTCCCCAAAATAACTCAAAAAGGAACTAACAAGAAGCAAATGCAGAAAATGGCAGAAATCTGTTAAAACAGACCAGCAGGTAAAGACGAATTTTTGCGAAGACCTTCTGTTGCTCAAATTGAAAAGTGTTGAACTAACGAAAGTTAGATAGCCACCTGGGGCAGAAGCACAAAAATTTACGCCTCAAAAAGACGTTTAGAGATTTTACACGAATTTTTACGGTGAAACACAGAAATCTGTTTCGGGACAGCAACTTTCCCAATCATTACTTCTCTCTCATTAGAAGTTACTCTTGGCACAAAAAGCAAATAAAAAGGATAAGGAGATGTTATTACATAGGTAATAACTTACAATACTCATCTAAAACTTTTGGGTTATTCCCAATAAGTACTTTACTTTAACGCCTTTAAGTTAGGCATGATAGTTTGAGAAGATGCTCACATAAGAAATATGAATTAAAGTACAAGAGAGTATCAAGAAGAAAATTCAAAACACATTTAAGTCTAACCCACTTCCTATGCATAGGAATCTTGTAAAGGAACAAGTCATGAAAGCACAAAGAAACAAGCATAGTAAAGCAAAACAAGTGCAACTTCAAGACTTTCAACATAAAGAGGGGAAACTTAATATTATTGAGATGCATAAAACCATGTTTCCCTCTCTCATAATAACTTTCAGTAGCATCATGAATAAAAGTAACAATATAACTATCACAAGAAACATTCTTTTCATGAGCCACATGCATAAAAGTATTAATACTCCCCACATAAACATAGTCATTCTTATTGATTGTAGTGGGAGCAAATTCAACAAAATAGCTATCATTATTATTTTAATCACAATAATCATCAAATATAGGAGGCATATTGTAATCATAATTACCTCCTCAATAGTAGGTGGACTGAAAATAGCATATTGATCATTGCAATCATCATATTTTGGATGTATAGTATCATCAAAGTAAATTTTCTCCTCCATGCTTGGGGGACTAAAAAGATCATGCTCATCAAAACCAACTTCCCCAAGCTTAGAATTTTCCATAGCATTAGCAATAATGGTGTCCAAAGAATTCATACTAACAACATTGCTATTACCATGCAAATAATGTTCCATAGGTTTTTTAATTTTTTCTTCAAACACTTCATGTTCTAACTCAAGATAAATACTATAAAGCTCTCTAATTTTTTTGTTGTTTTCCATTAAGCCTAACTAGTGAAAACAAGAAACAAAAAGACAAAATTGCAGAACCTAAAGGAAATAACTTCGAGCACTCAAACCGAAGGATGTGAGTACCTTTTACCTTACCTCCCCGGCAACGGCGCCAGAAAATAGGCGTTTGCCGTGGGAGGTTCTTCTTCTTTAGTCCTCCAGTGTGAATACCTTTTACCTTACCTCCCCGGCAACGGCGCCAGAAAATAGCTTGATGTCTACGCACTTCTATTCTTGTAGACAGTTGTTGGGCCTCCAAGTGCAAAGGTTTGTAGAACAGCAGCAAGTTTTCCCATAAGTGGATCACCCAAGGTTTATCGAACTCAGGGAGGAAGTGGTCAAAGGTATTCCCTCTCAAGCAACCCTGCAATCAAGATAGAAGAAGTCTCTTGTGTCCCCAACACACTCAATACACTTGTCAGGTGTATAGTTGCACTAGTTCGTTGAAGAGATAGTGAAATACAAGTGGTATGGATAATTATAAGTGGTAACGGTGCTAGAAAATAGCTTAATGGTGTGCAAGAGACTAAAGGCAAACTGAAATAAAGATGGACGCAAGCAAACATGTAACAGATCTAGTTGCAAACGGTGTTTCAATGCTTAGAAACAAGGCCTAGGGATCATACTTTCACTAGTGAACACTCTTATATAATTATATTCTTCTTTATGATACTACGCTGAACTACTCTCCGGTTGAACACTCTAATCGATCGTAGGGCTATAACAGCACACCTCAAAGTCCGCCTTTCCCATCTAGATAACCCCACACTGTCACCTTGAGCACTAGATGGTTCCAACAAACACCACAATTTCATAAAGACAGCCAACTCCAAATATAACTCATAACAAGTATTTGTACTCTCTAGCCTAAGTGCGACCATGGTATGCATGATGTCACTTTCACATACATGGGGAGAGCAAAGATCTAATAAAGCACTTGAGTAGCAAGGTAGATCTACTTGATTACAAAGCTCGTGACCACAACAAGATCATGCATAGAGAGAGAGATGAACACATAGCTACCGGTAGAACCCTTAGCCTCGAGAGAGAACTACTCCCTCCTCATCATGGGAATCAGCAATGGTGATGGAGATGGCGGTGGAGATCGATGGAGATGGCTCCGGGGGCACTTCCCCGTCCCAGTAGGGTGCCGGAACAGAGACTTTCGGTCCCCCGAATCTCCCCTTCAGTGGCAGCGGCTCTGCGAAACTTTTCCTGGCTTTCTGATTGACCATCTAGGGTTTATGCATCGGGAGGCTTCTTATAGGTGAAGAGGTAAGGTCGATGGGCGGCCAGGGGGCCCACACCACCTAGTGGCATGGCCAGGGCTAGCCTGCGCCACCACATGGTGGGGCCGCCCTATGGCCCCTCTCCGTCTCGTCTTCTGGCTCCGTGAGTGTTCTGGTAAAATATCAACTTTGGCTTTTGTCCGGTCCAATTACAAGAATATTGATTTTCTGACTTTCTGGAACCAAAAACAGCAGAAAACAGGAAACTAGCAATGTGGCTCTTTTTAATAGGTTAGTCCAAGAAATCATATGAAAAGTACTCCAAAGTGTGGACAAAACATAAGAAAGTAGATAAAACCAAGCATGGAACATCGAAAATTATAGATACATTTGCAATGTATCAGTGGTCTAGCTTCAGCTCCTCAAAATCTTCCTTCACCTCATCCATCGTGACGGCAGCGTACCCTTTTGGAACCGGTCTGCAATGCCAAGTTGGGTTAGGCGCAATTGGTACCGCCATGCCGACCGCCGCCGTCACCCTTAAGTTCATAACCTGCACCTTTATCTCACAAGCTGTGGTCTCCGCGATATCATCCACTGGGTAGCGTTTAGGAGGAGATGTCGTCGGTGCATCATCATCAACATCATGGATCTGCGTGGAAGCGACGATGCTTTTCTTATTTGACAGGGCGCCGGTACCCTCGAATGCAGCTTCTACCACGTGTCACTGAGATTGGCCGCTAGTACCTTGCTGGCTAAGTCTGTCGAGTTGATCCTGGTGCCGCTTTAATGCTTCTTCGACATTACACAGCCGGTCTGCAACGGCCGCTTTCTCAGCTGCCTCCCTTTCCTTTCTCCTCTGATGACTTTTATCGGGATATCTCTTCATTTCCAGGGGGAAGGCAACCTTCCATGGCTTGGAGCCTAGTGTGCCTCGTGCTCGTCCGTCGTGTTCAAGATTTTTAAGGGAGCGTGTGAGCTCGTCGTTATCTCTATCGGGAACGAACCGTCCCGCTTCAACATCATCTACTGCGTTTCTAATATCGTCGATGGGTAGTAGGGGATCATCTTTGTGTTTTTGATTATATATTGCCCTCCCTTCTTTGTCCAACGTGCCACCATGGCCGTAAAACCAGTTTCTCGCCCGTGGTGTCCATGTTGCAGGCTTTGGTCTGATCCCGGCAGCTATGTAATTAACCTCAAGTGCATCCCACTTAGGCATGCAACCGGCGTAGCCAGCAGGCCCCATGTTATGATGGTATACTTTCTTAGCAGCGTTTTCAATATTTATTCTAGACCTTTCCTTAGCTTTCTCCAATGTCATGTACTTCACAAAATCCTCCCACTGGTGGCTTAACTTAGCATAGCCGCCTTGAGTGAAATCCGGAGTCTTCTCTACCTTGACAAAGTTATTGTACAGTTTCTTCTTCTAGTTCTTGAATGCATCGGCCATCTTGATGAGAGCAAACTTCTTAACTCTTTGCACAAGCTCCATTCTTGCTCTCTCATCCTCATCTGGATTCACATCTGGCATCGGCAGGAGGAAATTAATCATGAGCTTGTCAAAAATCTTATCTTTGGCGGTGTCGCCGACATACGAGACTCCACCGCCGCTTGGCCGATTCCATTCTTGAACGGTGATCGGGATGTAGTCCCTCACAAGAACTCCGCATTGCTTGACAAATTTTCTTGCGACATCGACGGGAGCTTGCGGTTCGCCATCTACATTGACCACGTCGATCCTATACCTCACAGTGTCATCCAACTGTTTTGTTGGGCCTCGTTTCGTTCTTACGGAAGAATTTCTCAATCCGGAGGGTTAAAAGAAGAAAGAGTGTTAATATATGCATGTATATATATAGACAATAGCATTTTAATTACAAAAATACATATATACACCTTGCTAGTGTTTGCGAGATTTAAGGTTCCGCCGGAGCCGTCGCCTTCTCCCTCATCGGCTTCTCCCCTGTCCCAGGCTTCTGCTTCTACCTCACCGGAGCCGTCTCCTCGGTTGAGAGACTCATCTCCCTGACCGGAATCGTTCAGAAACTCACTGGTGACATCGATATTGATATCTTCATTTTCGCAGATCATTCCGTGGAGGATGTTTTCCTGATGTTCTGGAATCATAGTATCTTGATGTGTTGGATCCATAGTATCTGCAAAGATGATGATATGACAAGTTAATTAGTATTGTAATGAAACTTGTAATTAAAGTTGTTGAACAATGCATGATTATGAGTCTATTGTGTAGATCTCATTTTTCTGAACCTTTTGATATGTTATACATATTTTTCTGACTTAGGAATAATTAGTTATTGAATTTATAAGATTAAACTCTTTTCTGAAATTATTTAAACAATTATTAAACTTTTACTGCATCATTATGACGTCAGCTCGGGGTGGGGGTTTGTTTTTATCCACGGCAAAACTAGCCACAGAGACTGACGCGAGGGGCCCAAGCCACCTCAGATGCCACGCTGGCGGGGCTTGGTCAGCGCTCACGTAAGGCACACGCGGCGCCACGTTGATGCCACAGTGGCGCCACGTAGCCTCGCCGGCGAACTGCCAGACGGCGGTGGAAGATGGTGGAGAACAGCGCGCGGGGTGACGCGACTAGGACCATTCGAACCAACGCGATGCGGGCTACGTAAAACGGGCGGCGCCGCTACGGGAGGTGCGCTGCAGCAAGGGGTTTGACCGTGGCCGGCGGCGGCAGGTGCTCGTGGGGAGGACGATATAGTAAGGGAAGGAGCCGTAGGAGTGGTGCTGGAGCACCAGTGGCTCACCAGGATGCCGATGGAGGGTGCGGCGAGGCCGGAGGAGGCCGGGTGCTGCCGGAATCAGTGGAGAACGCGGCGGCCGAAGTCAGGGACGGTGGGGTCGATTGCAGCCATGGAATCCTTGCCTGCTCGCGGCGGCGTCCGACGGCGGCAGATAGTGGCGCTCGGCGACGGGCGTCGACGGCGTGAAGCGGCCGCTCTGGATTTGGGCAGCCTGACGGCGTGATTTTGCTGCGCCACAAATTTTCCTTAGCCGCGTGTCGATGTGCTCTGTGATTTGGGGAGTTGGGGAGGAGGAAGGGTCGGGGCTGTTAATTGTACATGCCTTTGGTCCCGGTTCGTCCCACCAACCAGGACAAAAGGATCAACGGTCCCGGTTGGTGGGACGAACCGGGACCAATGGTCTGGCCAACGATCCCGGTTCGTCCCACCAACCGGGACCAAAGGCATGTTGATCAGCGCGCGCACCCTGGATCATCGGTCCCGGTTGGTGGGACGAGCCGGGATCGTTGACCCGTTTTTCAGATTTTGGCAAACCTTTTGGTCTTCCCGCCATTTTCAAATTTGTTTTCTTCTTTAATTAATAAGATGTTTCCATTTAAGATGATTATTTATTTGGAATTTCAAAAAACTTTTAACAGGAAAAGTGCTTCAATTTAAATAACTAATCAAAAACCATTTTCTGTTTTCAAATATTTTTATTTGAACTATACAATTTTACTATTTTCAATTAAAATTGCATTACAAAATATTTATTGCATAATTTGGAATTTCAAAAAACTTTCAATAGGAAAAGTGCTTTTCTTTAAATAAATAATAAAAAACCCTTTTCTGTTTTCAAATATTTTTATTTGAACTATACAATTTTACTATTTTCAATTAAAATTGCATTAACAAATATTTGTTACATAATTTGGAATTTCAAAAAACTTTTAACAGGAAAAGTGCTTCAATTTAAATAACTAATCAAAAACTATTTTTTGTTTTCAAATATTTTTATTTGGACTATACAATTTTACTATTTTCAATTAAAATTGCATTAAGAAAATATTGAACTTGAAAAATTGCCCGCCGTTTTGAATATAGTTTGAAACAGGCATAAGAAATTCAAAAATGATCCAAACAATGTGAAACCTTCACGTGGTGTCATATTATGTGTCACAGTTGCAAGGAAAAATATTGAACATGAAAAATTGCAAACATCATAAAAAATACTTCACAAAATGACCTATCATGTTCGAGGTTTCATGGTATTTAGGTCAAACCACCAATGTTCTGGCTAGAATCAGGGCATAGTTTGTGATAATGTTCACACATGTGCATCTTGGGATGGCTTATGATGTTGTAGGAGGAAGTTTTCCTTTTCGATGCACGAAAAAGCCAATTTCCATTTTTGAGGTGCCGAAATCGAGGTGTTCTGTGAAGCAACCACCAAATTAAAGTTTGGCATTGGTACCAACCCATTTTTCAAAAATACTAGAGCACCTTATATGGACAATTTCCCAACCGGTGTATCTGGAACCTTTCCGTTCATCCCTCATGAAAAAGACAAATTCCTGCCGAATCGGTAGGAGGTTGCCAAGATTTGAACTACAAGTACATGATATAATGCTTGTGAATTTTTTAAAAAATCATTTATAGGTTCACAACATACTATTTCATCAGAGATCCACTTCAAGTTCAGCGAGGCTCAGCCCCGGGCTAAGAAACTTCATGCCCGCCATTTTGAATATAGTTTGAAACGGGCATAAGAAATTCAAACATGATCCAAACAATGTGAAACCTTCACGTGGTGTCATATTATATGTCACAGTTGCAAGGAAAAATATTGAACTTGAAAAATTGCAAACATCATAAAAAATCCTTCACAAAATGACCTATCATGTTCGAGGTTTCATGGCATTTAGGTCAAACCACCAATGTTATGGCTAGAATTAGGGCATAGTTTGTGATAATGTGCCCATATTGTGCACACATGTGCATCTTGGGATGACTTACGGTGTTGCAGGAGGAAGTTTTCCTTTTTGACGCACGAAAAAGACAATTTCCATTTTTGAGGTGCCAAAATCGAGGTGTTCTGTGAAGCAACCACCAAAATTAAATTTTGGTATTGGTACCAACCCATTTTTCAAAAATACTAGACCACCTTATATGGTCAATTTCCCAACTGGTGTATCTGGAACCTTTCTGTCCATCCCTCATGAAAAAGACAAATTTCTGTCGAATAGGTAGGAGGTTTCCAAGATTTGAACTACAAGTACATGATATAATGCTTGTGAATTTTTTAAAAAATCATTTATAGGTTCACAACATACTATTTCATCAGAGATCCACTTCAAGTTCAGCGAGGCTTAGCCCCGGGCTAAGAAACTTCATGCCCGCCATTTTGAATATAGTTTGAAACGGGCATAAGAAATTCAAAAATGATCCGAACAATGTGAAACCTTCACATGGTGTCATATTAAGTGTCACTGTTGCAAGAAAAAATATTGAACATGAAAAATTGCAAACATCATAAAAAATACTTCACAAAATGACCTATCATGTTCGAGGTTTCATGGTATTTAGGTCAAACCACCAATGTTCTGGCTAGAATCAGAGCATAGTTTGTGATAATGTTCACACATGTGCATCTTGGGATGGCTTATGATGTTGTAGGAGGAAGTTTTCCTTTTCGATGCACGAAAAAGCCAATTTCCATTTTTGAGGTCCCGAAATCGAGGTGTTCTGTGAAGCAACCACCAAATTAAAGTTTGGCATTGGTACCAACCCATTTTTCAAAAATACTAGAGCACCTTATATGGACAATTTCCCAACCGGTGTATCTGGAACCTTTCCGTTCATCCCTCATGAAAAAGACAAATTCCTGCGGAATCGGTAGGAGGTTGCCCAGATTTGAACTACAAGTACATGATATAATGCTTGTGAATTTTTAAAAAAATCATTTATAGGTTCACAACATACTATTTCATCAGAGATCCACTTCAAGTTCAGCGAGGCTCAGCCCCGGGCTAAGAAACTTCATGCCCGCCATTTTGAATATAGTTTGAAACGGGCATAAGAAATTCAAACATGATCCAAACAATGTGAAACCTTCACGTGGTGTCATATTATATGTCACAGTTGCAAGGAAAAATATTGAACTTGAAAAATTGCAAACATCATAAAAAATCCTTCACAAAATGACCTATCATGTTCGAGGTTTCATGGCATTTAGGTCAAACCACCAATGTTATGGCTAGAATTAGGGCATAGTTTGTGATAATGTGCCCATATTGTGCACACATGTGCATCTTGGGATGACTTACGATGTTGCAGGAGGAAGTTTTCCTTTTTGACGCACGAAAAAGACAATTTCCATTTTTGAGGTGCCAAAATCGAGGTGTTCTGTGAAGCAACCACCAAAATTAAATTTTGGTATTGGTACCAACCCATTTTTCAAAAATACTAGACCACCTTATATGGTCAATTTCCCAACTGGTGTATCTGGAACCTTTCTGTCCATCCCTCATGAAAAAGACAAATTTCTATCGAATAGGTAGGAGGTTGCCAAGATTTGAACTACAAGTACATGATATAATGCTTGTGAATTTTTTAAAAAATCATTTATAGGTTCACAACATACTATTTCATCAGAGATCCACTTCAAGTTCAGCGAGGCTCAGCCCCGGGCTAAGAAACTTCATGCCCGCCATTTTGAATATAGTTTGAAACGGGCATAAGAAATTCAAAAATGATCCGAACAATGTGAAACCTTCACATGGTGTCATATTAAGTGTCACTGTTGCAAGAAAAAATATTGAACTTTAAAAATTGCAAACATCATAAAAAATCCTTCACAAAATGACCTATCATTTTCGATGTTTCATGGCATTTAGGTCAAACCACCAATGTTATGGCTAGAATCAGGGCATAGTTTGTGATAATGTGCCCATATTATGCACACATGTGCATCTTGGGATGTCTTACGATGTTGCGGGAGGAAGTTTTCCTTTTCGACGCACGAAAAAGCCAATTTCCATTTTTGAGGTGCCGAAATCGGGGTGTTCTGTGAAGCAACCACAAAATTAAAGTTTGGAATTGGTACCAATCCATTTTTCAAAAATACTAGACCACCTTATATGGAAAATTTCCCAACCAGTGTATCTGGAACCTTTCCGTCCATCCCTCATGAAAATGAAAAATTCCTGCCGAATCGGGAGGAGGTTGCCAAGATTTGAACTACAAGTACATGATATAATGCTTGTGAATTTAAAAAAAAATCATTTATAGGTTCACAACATGCTATTTCATCATAGATCCATGATGGCTCAATGCACGGCGCCCAGAAAAGTGC
Organism: Avena eriantha; assembly: GCA_910589775.1. Taxonomy (NCBI): domain Eukaryota; kingdom Viridiplantae; phylum Streptophyta; class Magnoliopsida; order Poales; family Poaceae; genus Avena; species Avena eriantha. The sequence goes on along the minus strand of OU342740.1, from coordinate 394,907,009 downwards.
TGGTGCGTGGTTGATGTAGAGCTCGTTGGGAACCCCAAGAGGAAGGTATGATGAGCACAGCAGCAAGTTTCCCTTAGTATGAAACCAAGGTTTAATTGAACCAGTAGGAGCAAGGAAACACCCCAAAGGTGTTACTAGCTGAGCTTTGGCAGGGCGCACTACCGGTGCTAGTAGGAACGTGGAGACCTGCACAACACAACCACATAACTATGTCCCCAACTTGCGATGAGGTTGTCAATCTCACCGTGTTTTGCGGAAAACAAACGATTAAACGTATCAAATGGAAATAAGTAATAGTTTGTAGAAAGAAAACACAAAGCAGGAAACAATTTATAGATTGTATGCAAAAGAAAAGGACCGGGATCCATAGTTCACTAGAGGTGGCTCTCCTTGAGATAGATAACATGCTGGGTGAACAAATTACAGTGGGGCAATTGACAAACACCGAGAAAGCAATACATGCATATACAAATCATCTTGACTCCTTTGAGACTTGATTGGGCATTACAACATTATACATAGACTGCCATCCAACTGCATCTATGACTAATAATCCACCTTCAGGTTATCATCCGAACCCTCTCCAGTATTAAGTTGCAAGCAACAGATTATTGCTTTACGAACTGCGTGTAAAGTAAACAATACGATTGTTCTATGAACAAAGGATTGTTGTTTTCTCCCTAGTAACAACAGCACATCTAGTACCTTAGAGATTTCTGTCACTTCCCCAGATTACCAGAGGCATGATCCCACTATCGAACATAAATACTAACTCTTGGAGTTGCTAGCATCTACTTGGCCAAGATAGCTACTAACAACGGACATGCAAGATCACAAATAAGAAAGAGATGATAGAATCAATAATCAATCTGAAATAGCATCTCAATATCCATCAGATCCCCGCAAACACAACATGTAGAATTACAAATAGATGATCTTGATCATGAACGGAGCTCACAAGATCTAGTCATGAAAGCACAAACGAGGAGAACCAGCCATCTAGCTACTACATGGATCCGTAGTCCAAGGATGAACTACTCACGCATCACACCGGAGGCTTGCATGGTGATGAAGAAGGCCTCCAAGGCGGATTCCCCTCTCCCGCAAGGTGCCGGGAAGAGGAGGAGGGGGTGCCGGGAGCGGCCACACCACCCCCTGGTGCAGGCCAGGCCTGGCCGCGCGGCCAGGTGGTGTGGTGGCTCCCTGGCCCTTCTCCATCTCTTATTCTGGCACTTGATGACTTCCAAAAAATAGGCACTTTGGCTTTTGTCCCGTCCAATTCCGAGAATATTCATTTTCTGACTTTCCTGGAACCAAAAACAGCAGAAAACAGGCAGCTGGCACTATGGCTCTTGTTAATAGGTTAGTCCAAGAAATCATATGAAAAGTATTCCAAAGTTGGAACAGAACGCAAGAAAGTGGATAAAACCAAGCATGGAACATCAAAAATTATAGATACATTTGCAATGTATCAACATCCCCAAGCTTAACTCCTGCTCGTCCTCGAGTAGGTAAGTGATAAAAAGAAAGAATAATTTTTGAGGTGACATGCACCATCAAAGACTTGATCAAAGTATTTGCAAAACATTCAATGCTGGGATCATAGTACTTCAATCATAACATGAAAGACAAAGTTCTAGCAATAAGCAAACAAACTATGATGCAACATGAAAAGGCACAAACAAAAGATTCATGAATAACAATGCTTTGCGAGACGTTTGTTTGTTTCACATAAAGAAAACATGGCATAATTGTATTCAGCTTGTCCCTCAATAGAGTAGCAAATATAAATGCATAGGACACCTTCAAAGTTTATAAGAGTGACTAGATACAATAGTTTAAAACAAGCAGTATCAAAGTATGCATCAATCAACTAGTCTTGGGACAATGCACATAGAACTAAGAATGGCCACTATGCTCTCAAAGTAAGTGCATAAAGATAGAAGGTGGAGAATCAATGGAATGGTGGAAGAAAAGCCTTTGTAAAAGGAAGTAGGGATTCAAGTCTCATAAAGAGCTTCTAAAAATTATGGTACTTGTAGCTTTCAGCTCTCATTGCCCCTATCATAAGCATCTTGAAGTGGTTAAGGTTAAAGTGACACAACTAAGAGGATATGCTTGACAAGTTATAAACCGAAATCTCATGCCCCTTACTTACGAAGACCGATCCTCATGCTACTCAACTCCAGTCACGAGTAAGATCTTGTCGTTGTAAGTATGTGTGTATCATTAAGAACCGCCAATGGGGTACCCCTTGCACATGATACGGGAGCTTTCCCATAATCAAAGTGACAAGGCAAGCAGACCATGAGCATCTCAGCGATCTTTTTGTTTGCTATTTGCATAGGTTTTTATTGAGGATGCTTCATAGAGTGCTCATTATGGTGATGCTGCAAGTTTCTACCATGATTAGGCATGGCTTAGGCTAGCGGCCCAGGCGTTTCTCTAACACACATACAAACTCCATGATCTTACAAGTTCCACTTTTATTTCACACTGCCGGGATCCGTAAGCAAAAGAACATGATATCAACGGGGTACAAAGTACAAGTGCAATGTTGAAAGCGTTCCCCATGGTACATGGTTCTGCTAATTTCAACTTATAAAGCACAAGCCTATACGCAACAAAGAAGGACCCAGTGGTTCAAGTTTATTAGATGCAAAAAAGTAAAGTGTGCCATCAAGTTCGTGAGAGCTTTAATCACTAGTTTTCTCATAACATGTTTAATTTGGAAGGTAAACAAAAGCATGAATATACTTGGAATAGCATAAGCTAGTAGGTAGGTATGGTGGACTCTTTGGAATAACTTGGTTTTAGGGAGTTGGATGGATGAGTGGAACTCATACTTTGTTGTGGAGGCTAGGAAAAGACTAGGAGCGACAAACTAAGAGTGCAATAATCGACATAATCATGCAGAGCGACAAAACATCATTGATCAAAGCATAAAGTGATACTACAAGTTGAAAACTAAAGGATCATAAAGGCTATGGTGACTTTGGATAGTCATAACATGGTGTGAGCATGTGCCAAGTCAACCCAAATAAAGCATCAAAGGAGAATACCACTATACTATGCTTTAATATGCTAAAACAACGCATGATTCATCTAAGGCACATTAAGCAATCTGAATTGTTTATAACAAGTCATGCTACAGAAAAGAATACTCAGCATAAAGCCAAAACAATATCAAGCATGGCATGTCAAAGCATAGGCCACAGTAAAAAACAAGCTCTTTTTACCACATAAGTATGAACTTTCCTACTCTTTTCCAAACCAAACCAAACTATTTGCAAACCAATGTATGAAAGAGGGGGTCCAACCAATTTATTCAGAAAACTAAGCAAACCAAGAAAACTAAAAACCAAAACAAAAACGAAAAAGAAGACGCTCCAAGAAAAACACAACTGTGCATGAAACAATAAAAATGAATCGTTTGGAAGAAACCTGAGATTTTTATTAATGAAGAAGGGGATGCCTTGGGCATCCCCAAGCTTTGACGCTTGTACTTCTTGGATATTTCTTGGGCTGATACGCGTGGCATCCCCAAGCTTGAGCTTTAGTCCATTCTTCATCTCATTACTCATTCCTTCCATACACCTGAAATTTTTCCTTCATACAAAACTTCACACAATCTTTATTAGAAACATTAGTGCACTCAAGATAAATAAGTCTTAAGGTTCAGTTCTAACACCAAATAAACTTCCATTAGAACACTAGCTACTATAGCACTTCCCTCAAAAAGCTCAATTCCTCAAAAGAACTAAAAAAGGAACCCACAAGAAGCAAATGCAGAAAATGGCAGAAATCTGTCAAAACCGACCAGCAGGTAAAGACGCATTTTTTTGAAGACCTGAGGCAGTAGCACAAAAAATTACAGCTCAATCCGACATACAGAGCTCTCTTACGAATGTTTCCGGTAAAGCACAAAAATCTGTTTCGAGACATCAACTTTCCCAATCATTACTTCTCTCTCATTAGAGGTTACTCTTGGCACAAAAAGCAAATAAAAAGGATAAGCAGAGGTTATTACAGAGGTAATAACTTCCAAGACTCATCTAAAACATTTGGGTTATCTCCCAATAAGTACTTTTCTTTAACGCCTTTAAGTTAGGCATAAGAAGCAAGAAAACGAATCAAATGTTCTCAAATGAAGAAGTATTAAGATCAAATTTTGTTTTCATAGGAGAAGCAAAAGAAATATTTTCTCTCTTTTTAGGGAAGTGTTCTATACCTTTCTTGAGTGGGAGTTGATATTTAATAGAGCCTTCTTTCATATCAATGATGGCACCAACAGTTCTAAGAAAAGGTCTTCCCAAAGTAATAAGACAAGAAGCATTGTATTCAACATCCAAAACATAGAAATCAACAGGGACATAGGAATTGTTAACCATAATAAGAACATCATTAAGACTCCCCATGAGTTTCTTTTTAACATTATCATCAAGTGGGACATTCAAATAGCAATCTTCAAGAGGAGGCAAATCAAGCATATCTAAATCCTTCTAGGCATAATAGAAACACTACTATCAAGATCACACAAAGCTTTGAAATCAAAGTCTTTCACTTTCATATTAATGATGGGTTCCCAACCATCTTCTTGTTTTATAGGAATAGAAGCTTTATGTTTCATCTTTTCTTCTTTAATGTTTATGAGAGCATCAGTAATGTGTTTTGTAAAGGTCATGTTCATAGTACTAGCATTAGGACTTTTAGCAAGATTTAGTAGGAACTTAATAACTTCAGAGATGTTGCAACCATCAAGATCAAAATCAAACTTATCATCTAAAGTAGTAGAACTATTACTAGCCTCAACACTAGAGGTTGTAATAGTAGAAACACTAATTTTTCTAGCAATTTCATCTTCTCTTTCCCACTTAGCATGTAATTCAGCTAATAGTCTAACATTTTCATCAATTCTTACTTGTATGGCATTAGTAGCTACAAAGGGATTCTCATTAATTTCAAGTTTAGCTGCCATTTTACTCAAAGTAGATTGAGCTTCAGCTAAAGATGCTATATTTCTTTCAACATTAGAGAGTTTTTCCTCAATACTTTTATTGAAAGCACTTTGTTTACTAATAAACTCTTTAAGCATAACTTCAAATTCAGAGGGAGCACTCATGTTATTGTTGTAAGAATTTCCATAAGCATTACCATTGTTGGGAGGATATGGCTTATAATTGTTGTTACCAAAATTACTCCTATAAGCATTATTACCGTAAGCATTGTTGCCAAAATTGTTATTTCTTATGAAGTTCACATCAACTTGCTCTTCTTGAGCAACCAAAGAAGCCAAAGGGACATTATTTGGATCAACATGGGCTTTCCCATTAACAAGCATAGACATAATAATATCAATCTTATCACTCAAGGAGGAGGTTTCCTCAACAGAATTTACCTTCCTACCTTGTGGAGCTCTCTCAGTATACCATTCAGAATAATGGACCATCATATTGTCCAGAAGTTTTGTTGCAGCACACAAAGTGATAGTCATAAAGGTACCTCCAGCAGCAGAATCCAATAGGTTCCTTGAAGAATAGTTCAATCCTGCATAAAATGTTTGGATGCTCATCCAAGCAGTCAGTCTGTTGGGTCCGTAGCATAGAAAACAAGATTTTCCTACGGTGTGAACTACACGCCAAGATCTATCTACTAGGTACACAGCAACGGGTGGACATACATCCAACGAGAACTTACCCTCGAAGACAACGAGTTTTGTTACGAGTAGGAACTCGTGGTTGATGTAGTCGTACACTTGCCGATCTCAAGATCGTGAGGAAGTCCGAGCATCGCAACTCAGCAGCGCATCCGCACTCGCACACACGTTCAAGCCACCAGACAACCTCCACCTCCTCGCTCCAGCGATCCAGCCGAAGCAGCAACTCCTTCCAAACGAAATGCCACCGGGAACATGTATCTCGCTAATCCGAGACCATGGGGGAATAATTCTAGAGGGGGAGAGAGATCCTTCAGAAGGAGGTGTGAGGATGAAGGAGGGAATGGGTGGCCTTTTATAGGAGGAGGGGGTACCCCCACTCTCCATGGCCAGCGCATGGGGGGTGACCCCTCACCTCCCCCATTCATGTGTTGGTAACCCCTCCACATTAAAATGCCTCTTCACATTTCCTTTTAAAGTCTCCACTTTAAATGCATTAAAATTCTCCAAGTTTAATGCTCTCTCATTTAATAAAACTCTTTTGTTAAATTTATTCAGAATTTTGTTAATTACTTTAATTAACAAACATTCACATATAGCCCCTTGCAATATTTCAATATCACATGCAGAACCACTTTCTGCAATTTCACCTGAAACAATTTCCGGTTTCTATTGAAACAATTCCTGCGCTTTGCAATTCTTTCGTCTGAAACATATGTGCTCCAAAATGGTGTCTAGTAACTCTTAAGTGTGTCACCCTATGGTTCGCGAATAATGCAGACATGATCGAGACCCTTCTCCGATCAATAATCAGAAGCGGGACCTGGAGATCCGTACTGACTCCTACGCATTCAACGATGACTTCTGTGATTGTGAGAACCTTTAACGCTTGTAACTAAATCCCTTTGTCTCGCGATATATTACATGTCCGAGATTCGATCATCGGTATCTCCATGCCTAGTTTGATCTCGTTACCGACATGCACTCTTTTCTCGTTCCCGTGATATAACATTCTAGTGATCACATCACTTGCTTGCAAGCTATCTCAATGTGATATCACCGAGAGGGCCTAGAGTATATCTATCCGTCATCGGGATTGAAAAATTCCTCTCTTGATCCATGAGCCTCAACATAACACCTTCGTAGTACTTTACCCATCTTTATAGTCACCCTGTTACAGTGTGACGTTTGATGTTATCAAGATACTCTTTACGTGTTAGCAATTAACATGATCTCATGGTCTAAGGATAAAGATTACTTCGTATGATGTTATAGAAATATAAACATAATGACTTGATCGTAATGCTATATTTCGGATGAATGTTCATCACACCATTCCACCAATGTTGTGACCTTGTTATTAACAATATCCAATGTCCATGATCAGGAAACCTTGATCATCTTGTTAATCAACAAGCTAGTCTATAAGAGAGGTATAACTAGGAACCCTTTTTTTGTTTATTAAACACACATGTATTGATGTTTCTGATCAATACAATTCTAGCATGCAAAATAAACATCTATCATATATAAGGAATACGATTACGACGTTCCAACACACCATTATGTTGTGGTGTTCCGGCAGGCGTGAGTTGTGAAACTATTCCACACTCTTTCATGTGTGTGCTAAACTCGTAACTTAGATACTCTCTTCCACGGTCAGACCGTAGAATTTTGATCTTTCTATTACGATGATTTTCCACTTCATTCTGCAATTCCTTGAACTTTTCAAAAGTTTCAGACTTGTGTTTCATCAAATAGATATACCCGTATCTATTCAAATCATCCGTGAAAGTAACAAAATAACGATATACACCTCGCACTGACACACTCATTGGTCCACACACATCAGTATGTATGATTTCCAATAGATCTGTCGCCCGTTCCATTGAACCCGAAAACGGCGTTCTAGTCATCTTGCCCATAAGGCATGGCTCACATGTATCAAATGATTCAAAATTAAGTGATTCCAAAAGTCCATCAGAATGGAGTTTGTTCATGCGTTTAACGCCAATATGACCTAGACGGTAGTGCCACATATATGCAGATATATCATCATCAAGTTTAATCTTTTTAGCATTAACATTATGAATGTGCGTAATATTACTATCGAGATCCATCAGAAATAAACCATTCAACATAGGTGCATGACCATAAAAGATATTATCCATATAAATCGAACAACCATTGTTTTCAGATTTAAACGAATAACCACTTTGCATCAAACATGATCCGGATACAATGTTCATGCTAAGTGCAGGCACCAAATAACAATTACTTAGGTTTATGACTCATCCCAATGGCATATGGAGAGGCACAGTTCCGACGGCGATCAAATCAACTCTTGATCCATTGCCGACCAGCATTGTGACCTCATCCCTTGCTAGTTGTCCCTTGTTCCGCAGCCCCTGAATCGAGTTACATATATTAGCAACTGATCCCGTATCAAATACCCAGGTGCTACTGCGAGTACTAGTCAAGTACACATCAATAACATGTATATCACATATACCTTTGTTTTCCTTACCGGACTTCTTGACCGCCAAATACTTGGGGCAGTTGCGCTTCCAATGGCCAGTCCCCTTGTAATAGTAGCACTCGGTATCGGACTTAGGGCCAGCTCGGGGTTTCTTTTCAGGTGCGGCAACAGATTTGCCACCCTTCTTTCCCTTGTGCTTGCCTTTCTTGTCCTTCTTGAAACCGGTGGTCCTATTAATCATCAACACTTGATATTCTTTCCTAATCTCCACTTCTGTAGTCTTAAGCATTGACAGAAGCTCGGGAAGAGTCTTCTTCATGCCCTGCATATTATAGTTCATCACGAAGCTCTTGCAGCTAGGTGGCAGAGATTGGAGAACATGATGTATGCCTAAGTCATTAGGAATCATTAGTCCCAAAGACACAAGCTTATCGGCGTACCCAGACATTTTGAGTACGTGCTCACTAACGGAGCTGTTTTCCTCCATTTTGCAGCTAAAGAACTTTTCAGAAGCATTATAACTCTCTACGGCAGCATGGGTATTGAAAATCATTTTCAATTCTCCCATGGTATCAAAGGCGTTGCCATTTTCGAAACGCTTTCGAAGTTCTGGCTCTAGCCCATACAGTATGCCACAATGAACTAAGTTGTGGTCCTCCTGACTAGTCACATAGACATTCGTTTCCTCGTTAGGGGCATCAGGAGCTGGTGGGCAGCCTACCGGCGCATCTAGCACATATTGCTTTCGTGCAGCAGTGAGGAGAATCCTCAAATTCATAGCCCAGTTGGTGAAGTTGCTACCATTCGCAGCAAGTTTCTCTTTCTCCATGAACACATTGAAATTAAAAGCAGGTGGTGCAATCTACAACAGAATTTGTAAAGTTTATTTAGACTAAGTTTATGATAGATTACATGAACTCCCACTCAAAAACGACATCCCTCGTGCCTTTTTGGTGATTACATGAACTAAATCCACTACACCAAGTCCGATCATCACGTGAGTCGGTGTAGCTTCAAAGGCGAGCATCTATATGGGCATCATATCAACCATATGACTCATGCTTAACCTTTCGGTCCGTGTTCCGAGGCCATGTCTATACATGCTAGGCTCGCCAAGTAAGAACCTTAGTACTCGCGTGTGTAAAACTGTCTTACACCCGTTGTATGAAAGCGTAGAGTCGAGTACACCCGATCATCATGTGATGTCTCGAAACACGATCCATAGAATGGTGCATACTCAAGGAAGAACACATTTTATCTTGATGTCTAAATGAGGGATCATCTTACAATGCTACCAAAAGCGCCAAACTAGCAGTATAAGATGCTAACATCTAATGTGTAAAGTGAGATGATATGGTCCATGCATTTGATCTCTATCATTTGCATCGTGGTATGATCTCTATCATTCCTTTGTGTGTAAGGCCAAGGTCTATGGAACTTACACGTTGAATGTGTTGTAAGAGTATCTATCATACATCTACTTACAACAATAACATATCAATACACTAGCCCAGTAACGATCTAAACTAGACGCCTCTAATTTATCAATTGCAAGTTTTACGTGGCTTAGGGCTTTCGGAGATAGAACCGTTCTCACCTACGAACATGAACCACAACGAGGATAACTAAGTTATTAGCAACTCGTTGTAAATCAGATATTGACTATAGTAGGAGAGACAGACACCTGCCAGCCACTTATGCAAAACAAGTTGCATGTCATTCGTGGAACCGGTCTCATGTACGATGACATGTAAGGTTGGTCCGGGCCGCTTCATCCCACTATGCCACCAATATCCAAAATACATAGAAGATGCAATAACATGATCATCATCGCCCACATATAAACATATTTGTACTACCCGTGCAAAGCACCTACGCATAGATCAGGCTCTGATACCACTGTTGGGTCCGCAGCATAGAAAACAAAAAAATTCCTACGGTGTGAACTACACGCCAAGATCTATCTACTAGGTACAAAGAAACGGGTGGACATACATCCAACGAGAACTTACCCTCGAAGACAACGAGTTTTGTTAACGAGTAGGAACTCGTGGTTGATGTAGTCGTACACTTGTCGATCTCAAGATCGTGAGGAAGTCCGAGCGCCCCAACTCACCAGCGCATCCGCACTCGCACACACATTCAAGCCACCGGAAAACCTCCACCTCCTCGCTCCGGTGATCCAGCGGAAGCAGCAACTCCTTCCAGACGAAATGCCACTGGGTACATGTATCTCGCTAATCCGAGACCATGGGGGAATAATTCTAGAGGGGGAGAGAGATCCTTCATAAGGAGGTGTGAGGATGAAGGAGGGAATGGGTGGCCTTTTATAGGAGGAGGGGGTACCCCCTCTCTCCATGGCCGGCGCACGGGGGGTGACCCCTCACCTCCCCCATTAATGTGGTGGTAACCCCTCCACATTAAAGTGCCTCTTCACATTCCCTTTTAAAGTCTCCACTTTAAATGCATTAAAATTCTCCAAGTTTAATACTCTCTCATTTAATAAAACTCTTTTATTAAATTTATTCAGAATTTTGTTAATTACTTTAATTAACAAACATTCACATATAGCCCCTTGCAATATTTCAATATCACATGAGAACCACTTTCTGCAATTTCACCTGAAACAATTTCCGGTTTCTATTGAAACAATTCCTGCGCTTTGCAATTCTTTCGTCTGAAACATATGTGCTCCAAAATGGTGTCTAGTAAATCTTAAGTGTGTCACCCTATGGTTCGCGAATAATGCAGACATGATCGAGACCCTTCTCCGATCAATAATCAGAAGCGGGACCTGGAGATCCGTACTGACTCCTACGCATTCAACGATGACTTCTGTGATCGTGGGAACCTTTAACGCTTGTAACTAAATCCCTTTGTCTCGCGATATATTACATGTCTGAGATTCGATCATCGGTATCTCCATACCTAGTTTGATCTCGTTACCGACATGCACTCTTTTCTCGTTCCCGTGATATAACATTCTAGTGATCACATCACTTGCTTGCAAGCTATCTCAATGTGATATCACCGAGAGGGCCCAGAGTATATCTATCCGTCATCGGGATTGAAAAATTCCACTCTTGATCCATGAGCCTCAACATAACACCTTCGTAGTACTGAACCCATCTTTATAGTCACCCGGTTACGGTGTGACGTTTGATGTTATCAAGATACTCTTTAGGTGTTAGCAATTAACATGATCTCATGGTCTAAGGATAAAGATTACTTCGTATGATGTTATAGAAATATAAACATAATGACTTGATCGTAATGCTATACTTCGGATGAATGTTCATCACATCATTCCACCAATGGTGTGACCTTGTTATTAACAACATCCAATGTCCATGATCAGGAAACCTTGATCATCTTGTTAATCAACAAGCTAGTCTATAAGAGAGGCATAACTAGGAACACTTTTTTTGTTTATTAAACACACATGTATTGATGTTTCCGATCAATACAATTCTAGCATGCAAAATAAACATTTATCATATATAAGGAATACATAATAACAACTTTATTATTGCCTCTCAGGGCATATTTCCTTCACAGTCCATGAGTGGGACAATTCTTTACCAAAGATTTCATTCTTTCCCAAGCTTGAGCAACATGCTCATTATCAAGTTGTTTAAACTTCATTATTTCACTTCTCATGGATATAATCTTAGCATGAGGATAGTATTTTCCAATAAAAGCATCTTTGCATTTAGTCCAAGAATCAATACTATTCCTAGTTAAGGAATTCAACCATTCTTTAGATTTTCCTCTCAAAGAGAAAGGAAACAATTTCAGCTTAATAATATCACCATCTATATCCCTATGCTTTTGCATCTCACAAAGTTCAACAAAATTATTTAGATGGGAAGCAGCATCTTCATTACCAATACCAGAAAATTGTTCTCTCATAACAAGATTGAGCAAAGCAGGTTTTATCTCAAAGAAAGTATTTCCAGCCACAGGTGGAGCAATAGGTGTGCTCATAAAATCAATGTTGTTGGTGCTAGTGAAGTCACACAACCTAGTGTTTTCAAGAGTAGTAATTTTTTGGGGTTTTCAAATAAGAAAGCAAACTTGTAAAACTAATTTTTTTTTGTTTTTGATAACAAAACAAGCAAACAAAGCAAAAATAAACTAAGAAAAACAAAAACAACAAAGTAAAGAGATTGGTTATGAGGGACTCCCATTGTGAAGATATCCTTGACTCCCCGGCAACGGCGCCAGAAAATCGCTTGATGGCTCAATGCACGGTGCCCAGAAAAGTGTTGGTGCGTGGTTGATGTAGAGCTCGTTGGGAACCTCAAGAGGAAGGTATGATGAGCACAGCAGCAAGTTTCCCTCAGTATGAAACCAAGGTTTAATCGAACTAGTAGGAGGAAGGAAACACCCCAAAGGTGTTACTAGCTGAGCTTTGGCAGGGCGCACTACCGGTGCTAGTAGCAACGTGGAGACCTACACAACACAACCACAGAACTTTGTCCCCAACTTGCGATGAGGTTGTCAATCTCACCGTGTTTTGCGGAAAATAAAGGATTAAACGTATCGAATGGAAATAAGTAATAGTTTGTAGAAAGTAAACACAAAGCAGTAAACAGTTTATAGATTGTATGTAAAAGAAAAGGACCAGGATCCATAGTTCACTAGAGGTGGCTCTCCTTAAGATAGATAACATTCTGGGTGAACAAATTACAGTGGTGCAATTGACAAACACCAAGAAAGCAATACATGCATATACTAATCATCTTGACTCCTTTGAGACTTGATTGGGCATTACAACATTATACATGGACCGCCATCCAACTTCATCTATGACTAATAATCCACCTTCAGGTTATCATCTGAACCCCCTCTAGAATTAAGTTACAAGCAACAGATTATTGCTTTACGAACTGCGTGTAAAGTAAACAATACGATTGTTCTATGGACAAATGATTGTTGTTTTCTCCCTAGTAGCAACAGCACATCTAGTACCTTAGAGATTTCTGTCACTTCCCCAGATTACCAGAGGCATGAACCCACTATCGAGCATAAATACTAACTCTTGGAGTTGCTAGCATCTACTTGGCCAAGATAGCTACTAACAATGGAAAGCATGCAAGATCACAAATAACAAAGACATGATAGACTCAATAATCAATCTGAAATAGCATCTCAATATCCATCGGATCCCCGCAAACACAACATGCAGAATTACAAATAGATGATCTTGATCATGAACGAAGCTCACAAGATCTAGACATGAAAGCACAAAGGAGGAGAACAAGCCATCTAGCTAATACATGGATCCGTAGTCCAAGGATGAACTACTCACGCATCACACCGGAGGCTTGCATGGTGATGAAGAAGGCCTCCAGGGTGAATTCCCCTCTCCGGCAGGGTGCCGGGAAGAGCTTCAGATCCCTCCCGATCTAGGGATGGAGATGACGGTGGCTACAGACTGTTTCATGGATTTTTGATCGGGTACTTAGGATTTTCGTCCCGAGGGCAATATATAGGCGGAAGGAGAGGCCGAGGGGGTGTCGGGAGCGGCCACACCACCCCCTGTCGCGGGTCAGGCCTGGCCGCGCGGCCAGGTGGTGTGGTGGCTCCCTAGCCCTTCTCCGTCTCGTATTCTGGCACTTGATGACTTCTAGAAAAGTAGGCACTTTGGCTTTTGTCTTGTCCAATTCCGAGAATATTCATTTTCTGACTTTCCTGGAACCAAAAACAGCAGAAAACAGGCAGCTGGCACTATGGCTCTTGTTAATAGGTTAGTCCAAGAAATCATATGAAAAGTATTCCAAAGTTGGAACAAAACACAAGAAAGTGGATAAAACCAAGCATGGAACATCAAAAATTATAGATACATTTGCAGTGTATCAATCCATTTCAAGTTCAGCGAGGCTCAGCCCCGGGCTAAGAAGCTTCATGCCCGCTATTTTGAATATAGTTTGAAACGGGCATAAGAAATTCAAAAATGATCCAAACAATGTGAAACCTTCGTGTGGTGTCATATTATGTGCCACAGTTGCATAGAAAAATATTGAACTTGAAAAATTGCAAACATCATAAAAAAATCCTTCACAAAATGACCTATCATGTTCGAGGTTTCATGGCATTTAGGTCAAACCACCAATGTTATGGCTAGAGTCAGGGCATAGTTTGTGATAATGTGCCCTGACTAAAGCTGTCGGTGGGATAAGGACGCGTGGGTAACCTTTAGTCCCGTTTGGTGGGTGCAACCGATACTAAAGTTGTCGGCGGGATAAGGACGTGTGGGTGGACGCACTGCTCGATGAGATAAAGCATGTAGCGCCCGACGCCCTATCGGAGGAACAAGACAAAGTAGAAGCGGCGCCGTGCCTGTAAAAGGAGCATCGATACGCCATGGCAAGCAGCTCAACAAGCCAACATAAGTAGAGAGAGTTTCAACCCCATGGATGGACGGCTGGGAAATCTCCCGTGGTGGAGCTTCTCGAAGATGTCATTGTGCACACGCCCTACGGCATCTTTGGAAGCTCCGCCTCGGAAAATTTTCCCTGCAAGCCCGTGAAAGACTCCATCTTCTCTAACAGTGTTGGGGAAAGGGTTGGGAAATCTCCCGTGGCGGAGCTTCTCGAAGATGTCATTGGTGCACAAGCCCTACAGCATCTTCGGAAGCTCCGCCTCGGAAAATTTCCCTGCAAGCCCGTGAAAGACTCCATCTCCTCTAACAGTGTTGGGGAAAGGGTTGGGAAATCTCCCGTGGCGGAGCTTCTCGAAGATGTCATTGGTGCACACGCCCTATGGCATCTTCGGAAGCTCCGCCTCGGAAAAATTTCCCTGCAAGTCCGTGAAAGACTCCATCTCCTCTAACAGTGTTGGGGAAAGGGTTGGGAAATCTCTCGTGGCAGAGCTTCACAAAATGACCTATCATGTTCGAGGTTCTCATATAAAGTTTTCATATATCACATAAAGTTTCCATACATTACATAGATTTACATAGGGTTTAGAGTTTAGGGTATGAATCCTTCGTCGCTTATGTCGATCCCTTTCCTATGATCGTTTCTTAGGCTGTAACTAAGGAGCATCCTCTTTGCTTAACGGGATGCTTCGGACAGTTTTCACGGTGAAGGGCAGAATTTCATCAAACTTATCATAATCTGCTAACATGACTGTCTTTTCCTCGACTCCCGCGATGTTTCTTTTCCCTGAAAGAACTATGTGACGCCTGGGCTCATCGTCTGATGTATTCGTTATTCGTTTCCTTATTTTTTCTTTTTTCGGCCTAGAGGACATGTCCTTCACATAAAAAACCTGAGCCACATCATTGGCTAGGACGAATGATTCGTCTCTGTAACCAAGATTCTTGAGATCCACTGTTGTCATTCCGTACAGCTAGTCTACCTTTACCCCTTCTCCATTCATGTTGACCCAACTGCACCGAAACAAAGGGACCTTAAAAGTAGGTCCATAGTCAAGTTCCCATATCTCCTCTATGTAACCATAGTATGTGTCCTTTTTCCCATTCTCACATGTTGCATCAAAGCGGACACTACTGTTTTGGTTGGTGCTCTTTTTATCTTGGGCAATCGTGTAAAATGTATTCCCATTTATCTTGTACCCTTGGAAAGTCAATACAGTCGCAGATGGTGTCGCGGCCAACAAGTAGAGCTGATCTCCAATAGTGGTGTCATTCATGAGATGTAATTGCATCCAAGTTCCGAAAGTCTCCATGTGATTTTCTTTAATCCAGTAGTCATCCTTCCCCAGGAACTTCGAGCGTACAACATTCATGTGTTCCTCGATATACGGAGCCACGAAGGTAGAACTTTGTAGAACTATGTAGTGTGCTTGATTCAAAGAATGTTTGTCCCTAAATATCAGTGCTTTCTTTCCTAGCGTGCCTTTTCATCTCAGTCTCCCCTCATACCGTGATTCAGGAACACCAATCGGCTTCAGGTCAGGAAGAAAGTCTACACAGAACCCAATGACCTCCTCTGTTCCATAGCCCTTGGAGATGCTTCCTTCTGGCCTAGCACGGTTACGAACATATTTATTTAAGACTCCCATGAACCTCTCGAAGGGGAACATATTGTGCAGAAATATAGGACCGAGAATGGAAATCTCTTCGACTAGGTGAACTAAGAGATGCGTCATAATATTGAAAAAGGACGGGGGAACACCAACTCAAAACTGACAAGACATTGGACCACATCCTTATGTAGCCTTTCCAGACTTTCTCGATCGATTACCTTCTAAGATATTGCATTGTGGAATGCACATAGCTTCACAATGGCTAATCGAACATTTTCCGGTAGAAGCCCCCTCAATGCAACCGGAAGCAACTATGTCATAATCACGTGGCAATCATGAGACTTCAGGTTCTGAAATTTTTTCTCTGCCATATTTATTATTCCCTTTATATTTGACGGGAAGCCAGCCGGGACCTTGATACTATAAAGGACTCAAAAAATATTTCCTTCTTTGCTTTGGTAAGAGCGTAGCTGCTTAAGTATTCACGTCATTTATCAGTATGCTTGTTGTATGGGTCTTTGATATGTTGCTGGTCCTCCCATGCTTCTGGTGTATCTTTTGTCTTCCCATACACGCCCAGGAAGCCTAGCAGGTTCACGCAAAGATTCTTCGTGATGTGCATCACATCGATTGTAGAACGGACCTCTAGGTCTTTACAATACTCAAGCTCCCAAAATATAGATTACTTTTTCCACATGGTCGTGTGTCCGGTAATGGGGTCTTTCGGAACAGATTGACCGCCATGACCCTTTCCAAAGATTACTTCTAGGTCCTTCACCATACCAAATACATCAGCACCTTTAGGGAGCTTAGGCTTCTTCCGGTAATCTGCCTCACCGTTGAAATGCTTGCCTTTCTTTCTTACTTGATGATTGGTCGGAAGAAATTTACGACACCCCAGGTACACAACCTTCTTACATTTATCCAAATATATACCTTTAGTCTTATCTAAACAGTGCGTGCATGCATTGTATCCCTTGTTTGACTGTCCTAAAATGTTACTAAGAGCAGGCCAATCATTGATGGTTACGAACAACAACGCTCGTAGGTCAAATGGCTCCTTTTTCTGCTCATCCCACACCTTTACACCTGGTTCTGACCCACAACTGCAAACGTTCATCGACTAATGGCCTTAGGTACACATCAATGTTGTTGCCGGGTTGCTTCGGTCCTTGGATGAGCACTGGCATCATAATGAACTTATGCTTCATGCACAACCAAGGAGGAAGGTTGTAGAGACATAGAGTCACTGGCCAGGTGCTGTGACTATAGCTCTGCTCCCCAAAAGGATTCATGCCATCTGTACTTAGAACAAACCATAAGTTCCCCGCGTCACCTGCAAAGTTCGAGTACTTTCTTTCGATGTTTCTCCACAGCGACCCATCGGCGGGGTGTCTTAGTTTCCCGTCTTTCTTACGCTCTTCTTTGTGCCATCGCAACAACCTGGTATGCTCTTTATTTCTGAACAGACGTTTCAACCGTGGTATTATAGGAGCATACCACATAACCTTAGCAGGAACCCTCTTCCTAGGGGGCTCGTCATCGCCCTCAACATCACCAGGGTCATCTTGTCTGATCTTGTATTGACATGCAGTGCATATCGGGCATTTATCCATATTCTCGTACTTTTCACCACGGTACAGGATGCAGTCATTAATGCATGCATGTCTCTTCTCCACATCTAATCCTAGAGGGCAGATAGTCTTCTTTGCTTTGTATGTTGTCTCGGGAAGCTCGTTATCCTTTGGAAGCTTCAGCTTCATTATTTTCAGTAACTTCTCAAATCCCTTGTCAGATAAGCCAGCCTCTGCCTTCCATTTCCGCAGTTCAAGTGTGGTACCAAGCTTTGTGCTGCCATCTTCATAATTTGGGTACAACAACTTTTTGTGATCCTTTTGCATGGCCTCCAACTTAAGCTTCTCCCTTTCTGTATCACATTGTTGCTTTGCATCAGAAATGACCCGATCAAGACCATCAGCGGGCTCATCCGATGCCCGTTGTTCTTCTTCCTTGCCGCCTCCCTCTTCTTCATTGTCTTCCATTGCAGTATCACCGTATTCTTCAGGGGACATAGGATAGCTGTCATCATCCTCCTCTTCTTCATTTTCTTCCAGCCTAACCCCTCTTTCTCCATGCATGGCCCAACAATAATATCCGGGCATGAAACCTCTCCGAAGCAGATGGCTTTGAAGGATTCTCGGGGCAGAGTGCTCCGCCACGTTCTGACAGTCGATGCAGGGACAAGGCATAAAATTATCCACTTTGTTTGCCTTAGCCAAATCGATAAATTTATGCAGGCCTCCAATAAAATCGGAATCGTGTCGATCGCCATACATCCATCGCATCCGTGCATCGATCTGCGTCATAATAATTAACCATTACAATAACATCGTGAATAGTAAAATGACCACCCTACATGGACACATGCAATATTTTTGTATCAGCTACAGATAAAGAAGATAAGGTTGCTAACCTCAGCCGAGGATACCGTGTTGTCTGAACTAAAGTGTGGCTCGGACATTTCGTCGAACACCTTGTGTGCAATCAAAGAAAAAAAACTAGCACCCACACCTCACACACAATCTAGAAAAATTTGGTGGCAAGGGGCAAAGGGCTAGGCTTATATATAGCCAGGGGAGGGTTTTTGGTCCCGGTTAATGCCACGAACCGGGACCAAAGCCCCTCTCGCGCGACACGTGGTGGCCCAGCAGGGCGCCCCCCACCCAGGTCATTGGTCCCGATTAATGGCATGACCCGGGACCAATGACCTTGGTGGGGGGCGCGTTGCTGGGCCGCCACGTGTCGCGCGGGAGGGGCTTTGGTCCCGGTTCGTGGCATTAACCGGGACCAATGCCCACCGTCGCTTCATCGTCCCCGGCTTTGGTCCCGGTTCGTGGCATTAACCGGGACCAATGCCCACCGTCGCTTCGTTGTCCCCGTGTATAAATATGAGGCCATAGCGCGTCGCTTTCGCCATCGCCTTGGCCTCTCTACAGTCGATCTCCACCCACCCCTTTCACCATCGCCTCTCCACTGTGCCGTCGTCTCGCCTCCATCCCTCTCCAATATCCACCGTGCCGCCATGGAGGTGCCCACGCTCAACTTCTACGAGGCGGCGATGTTTGCGTCCTACGGCATCCTCGCGCCGCCGCGCGCGACCGTGCCCGTCGGATTTCGCATCAGTGATGTGGGTCTGCCGGTGGCTCCGCTCCTCGTCCCCGGCGGATACGAGATGGAGTGCTTCATCGCGAGGCATCGCCGCCAGATGCCCGCGTGGATGAGGGCGTTGCCCCAGTACGCGGCGGCTAGCGAGTACTGGCCCCAGCTGTTCAAGAAGGAGCGGAAGGCCAGGCTTGGCAACCGGATCATGGCCCAGATCTCCGCAACCGAGAAGCGCGGGAGATGTTCTGGTCCATCCCTGGACGGACCATCTACACCGCCATCGACGCCGCTAGCCGCGCAGAGGAGCTCCGTCTCCTGAACAACGCCGAAATCGTGGAGATTTCGTCCGACGATGACGAGGAAGCCGGCGGCTCGGAGGACAGCGGCAGCGGAAGTGTTGTCGACTAGGAAAATTTGTAAAGTTGCATCTTTGTTTGGAAAAATTTGTGGTCGAATAATAAAATGTCTCGATTTAGATCTTTGTCTCGATTACTTTGTGGAAGATTTTTTCAAAAATACTGACCAATTCAATTTCTATCTCGAATTAATTTCTGCCTCGAATTAATTTCTGCCCGGAATTAATTTACATTGTCCCGGATTGCGGACCGTCGAGGGGTTTTTGGTCCCGGTTCGTGGCATGAACCGGGACCAATGCTCCGCAGAGCGCCACGTGTGCGTCGCGGGGGCATTGGTCCCGGTTCATGCCACGAACCGGGACCAATGTTTAGAGATGAACCGGGACCAATGCCTAGGCTGCATGAACCGAGACCGGTGCCTGGCATTGGTCCGATTAAGGAAATGAACCGGGACCACTGGAATTTGGGCGCTGGACCAAAGACTCTTTTTCTACCAGTGCGATGGACCGCTTCTGCCCGCTGGACTGCTTTTTCGGGTTTATTTTCTCATTGTGAGTGAATGTATTCCCTTTTTCAGATTTTTGTTGGATAATATAATAAATCAGTTTGTATCTTATGCGTCTTTTCGATGCAGAGACCAGGGGGTCTCATCCCCATTTGGAAAAATAAAATCTGTCAGGAAGGAAAGATTAAAGACTTGAGCATAATTTCCTTGATGAAACAAAAACGAGAATCGAGCTGGCATGGGACCAATGTACAGTATATGCCCATTGGGTTTGAACTGCTGCGCACATCCCATAAAAGACAAAAGATGTATATCATGCATGTTGGCTCTGTATTATCAATCAGCCAGCTGAGGAAAAGATTAACAAATGGCGAATCAGCTGCTTGCTAGTCCTAGGATATGTATATATCTGTATCATGATGTCGCAGCCATGTTCATCTTTACAAGAAATCAAAACGGTATGTTTGTAAGTGGGCAGTTGTATTCGTTCTGATCCTCATGTGTGTACTATATAAAATCATACATCACATCAAACAATTGGTACTTTCCATCCACGAAAAGCCGTCTCATAATAAAACGACGAAGAGCCTCGATGGTCGTCAATGATAACTAACTGTTACAGATCGTCCTGATAGAGAGATGCTGGATGTTAGGTCCGATGATATCATCCTGGCCGTCATACTTGGCCGTGAAAAACTGTTATGTCAGCACTTTTTGTGGGCAATAAAAACTGTATAATTTAATTAATAATTCACTTACACTCATTATCTATTAGCCCTACCATGTGTAATTATTAAAGGGCCTAAATTAAAGTTGTAGGTGGTGGCGCGCGTTCTCGGCGGCGGTTGCAGCTGCGTCTCTGTGTTGCAGATGTCCTCGGTGGCGGTGAGCATGGGACGGCGGAGGTCCAACATCGGCTGGGGGCGAGACGGTGCGGCTGTGGGCGGCGGGGTAGCACGACGCAGCTGCGGTAGGCAGAGCTTGGGGCGGGCGGCGCCATGGCAGCCTAGATCGGGCTCATTTGGGCCCAGATCTAGGTAAGACGGACAGGCCGGCTCTACTTTGGCTGCTCTCCAGATCTTGGCGGGTAGGGTGGAAGAGATCCGCGGCATCCTCGACCGTCCTGTTGCAGCATCATTGCAGACTTTATGCGCCCGTCGAGGCCCGGCCGGACTACCATGGGACTGGTTTGCATCCGCGGATGCTTTACGGGTCCGCTGGTCCCGGCCGGACCTATGGAGAAAGTTCCCTCCCACACGGTCGTGTTACTGTGGGCTCTGTTTCATTTCTACCTATGTCGCGATGGTGCAGACCTCGCGACGGCTTGCTCGGTGAGACGATGGTGGTGGATTCGGGACTAGAGTGGCGCATGCTCGCGGGCGGCAAGTTGGGTGTTGGCGAGGCCTCGCCCTCACGGGTCTCCTGGCTGGTCCGGGGGTTGTGGATAGGGTCTCGGGAGAAATCCTTGTCGGCTCGACCGACTCCGACGCGGTGCCCCCCGCGGGTGGCATCTTCCTCCCTGGAGGGCGTCGTGGTTACCCTTCATCCACTCCCCTCTATGTGTCGGCGGAAACCCTAGGGCTAATCTCTGGTCCGGGCAGCAGGGCCACTTTCCATCTTTAGGGTGCTGCTTGGTGCTTGACAAGTCGGGGCTAGGAGCGGGGTGGGCATTTTTGGAGGGCGCAGCGGTTGTGGTCTTCCCACTAGATCCGTCTCCATCTCCATTTCTTTTTGTTTTTTCCTTGTTTTAGTTCGGCCGTGTGTGTGCTGCTGCCCTAGCATCTTGTATCGTGTTGAGTCTCTCCCTTTGGGCGTTGTGTTGTCTGGCCTAGCAGCGGTCTCACATGTGTGTTTTATTTATAAAGCGGGCGAAAGGCTGATTCGAAGAAGTTTGTTCATGAAATTCAACTGTTGGCAGTATCATACATCTGGTTTGGATCCAAACTTCTAGCCAGCACATGTATATCCTTTCTTAAGATGCCAGCTCTGATAAAGGATAAAGAAACGACTAATCTCATCCCTTGTTTCCGAAATATATATCAAGGTCCTGCCATGATATGAACCTTCCCTAGAACACACATATAGTAGGTTTCAAGTGGCCTAATAGTATTCATTATTATCGTCCTGCATTTCTAGCGTATGCAATCATACATCCTACAGAATTAGGTCAAGTCCTGACATGTCTAGGGCCATAATGCAGATAATGGTCGGAAGCTCCATCAAAGTTGTATTATGTAGTTCTCTTTCCACTTAAATAAGTAGCTGGTACTTGTGGCAGAGAGGTGGAGGACCAGCAAAGAGAGGCCGGCTCCTGCCCTGAGAAAGATAGAAGTGGCGTATGTAACATAGTTATCGAGGTTTGCCCTTTTATTTAGGAGAATGTTAATATAAGAGTGTATGATTTGCTAATTCTTAACATAATACGTGCATTTGCTTCAGTCTTATTTCTGATTACTTGAATTGCAATGCAGGTTACTAGACGGTACTTATCACATATCTTACCTTAGAATTTGTTCACATGAGAGGATGACGAACCAGCGATTATGTAACTGCCATCGATTGGAATAAACACTAACGTAAAAAATCTTAGCACCCAATTCTAAGTCAAGTGAATTATTATTTATTTTTTAGCGACCCAAGTCCAAATTCTTTAGCACCTTAAAATGATGTTAAACTGGTGATTCACACGGAGCCTCGGAAATTTGTATTTTTGGCGGCTCTGGTCGGCATTTTCCCACGAAAGGTTGAGAGTCTACTTAACTGACTACGGTACTCTATCTAGACGACTCCTGAATAGCTTACTTATGCTCCTTAACTTATGCTGCCTTGCCTTTTTTTTCTAGATGGGGCTTGTGCATGGACAGCGCAGGCAGCAGCTACAAAAACCACTTCTGTCACCTATAAGGGTATCTGATCCTTCTTCTATGGCTGAATTCGGAGCTTCTAACCAACTTTAGCTACCTTGTAGATCGATCAATTAATTTCTAGGTCGATTAATTTGACTGATTTTTAGCATCGTCCATGTACATCTCACGTATCAGTAGCTCATCGCTGCCCTACTCTGTTCTCCTGTAAATGAAGGTGCTGAGTTCCATCTTTCAGCGGCTGCCCAGGGGGATAGCTCCCCCCGGTAGATGCCGTCCAGCATGCGTCTTTGAGATGCGTGTCAAACCAGCTTAAGAGGGGATATTGATTAACCCATTTGTAATAAAAGCTAGCTAACAGAGGACAATAGTCAGATAGTAACGAGTATCGAGACAAGAGTATGGATAAATCCTCTCCGCCAACACATAGTCTCCTTAATATACGTGTATTTTTGTTTGGTTGTTTACCACCGTGAACTACGGGCAGCCTCAGGCTATAAATAAAAGCATCTTTCGATCACATAGCGCGTTAGCTGTACTTGTCCATGATCGATCACACATGCTACCCCCTGCAGCAAATCCACACTCTCCCACCAAAACATCACTGCTGACCTATATATATTCACATTAAGCTTAATGGAGACTCTGGTTAAGCTCACGCAGTTATAATGGAATCCTAAAAATCACAAAATCCCATCTCTGATTTGTAAGTCATGTGCAAATACTGAAGTCTCATCTCACTAGTAGTGGTAGAGAGACAAAACCACATGAAGTGAGCTGCTCCACATATCCTTATAGCATGAGAAAATAAGGGAGCGGCATCGTGGGCTCTTGCTCGCTTGCCTCACTATGCTCACACACATCAAGTTTGTTCCATGATTGAGCTGTGTCTAACTATGACTCGTCGGTAGGAAGCCGAAACTCACCACTTCGTAACGAGAATAGATGTATGGGAGATCAAGCATCCCGAAACTCCATCCCTAGAAAACGTGCACAAGATTTTTGGTTGCGATTCCTCCTGTGAACGGCATGACTAGTCCACCGATAGACTGCTGATTCGAGTTTACTTTCTCATTGTGAGTGAATGATTCAACGCTGCGCTAAGGGCCAGGTCATGTGTGTAAGGCCGTCCAGCATCAAAAACAGAAAGAATTTTTTTTGACTAACGCACTCTCCAATGATACTCAAGGTTTGCGCACTAATAAGACAAGTCCGACATGTCCATCCGTCCATCCATAAATAGGACCTCACCCTCACATTTAACTAAGAAGGAAAGACTAAAATATTTAAGAATATACCATCGGATATCTCTGTTCATCAGCATGCATGTTCCCTTGATGAACCAAAAATGCAGATCGAGTTGCAAGTGGTTCAGTGTTCGGTATTTGATTTGAGGGTTTGTACGTTCTTCTGCGTTGAAGGATAATAAGATAGTAGAAATAATTATCTTGCATGTTGGAACTATAATATCAACGAAAAATGCTACTAACAAGATGACGAATCTGCTTGCTAGTCTCATCAACAAATGTCTATCAGAGTGTTGCACTTATATTCATCATTCCAAGAACAAATAGTAGGTTGCAATTCCTTTCCTCGCGTTTACCTTTGCTTCAGTCCAGGTTGTATGTCCTTTTTAGAATCGTTTGTTGGTCTTTACATTAGAGCTTGTATCATGTACAGTATATGTGTATCTACGGAAAATGGTAAGTACATTGTAAATCTAAATCTGAACCGTTCAATTTGGTTCCACTAAATGTGCAATTTCTCCTAAGGTGAAAATTTGCAGGGTATCTGAAATTACCTAAAATAAAACTAAAACTTGGACTGTTTTCATTGAACCTACACTACATTCCCGGGCATGTTTGAAAAAAGATAGACATAGTGGGTGACAGTATGTACCTTCGTCAAGATGCGCACCCAGCCATTCAAAGTATTCCAATACAATAAAATAACAATGGCAGGTTTGGTATAAGAGATAGAGGATAGATGTCATGGCCTACACATAAATGTGGTAGGACTGACTCCAACCAATGCCAGCCTTGTCATTTAGTTTAGATGCTGTGATCAACCATAATGGTTGGTACCCTCCATCCCAAAACATAAGGATTTTTTTGAAAAGTCAACTACGGAAACTTTGATCAAACTTAAAAAAAACTATCAAGAACTGTGATATTATATAGATATCATGTGAAAATATGTTTCATGATGTATCAAAGGGCATGGTTTTCACATCGTAAATATTAATATTTTTTCTAAAAAATTGGTCAAACATTACATAGTTTGACTTTTGAAAAAATATAAGCCGTAAGCTTTGGGACGGAGGTAGTAGATGCTATGCTGCATGCCGACCATTTCAAACAAATGAACATCCATTTCAACTCTCTTTGGCACAGCCGGCTGTGGAGGCGTACTGAGATTTCCGATGGAAATCAGGAGTTTGAAGATAGTTCGAAGACTCCTAGATATCCCAATGTCAAACCAGTGGAATGCAACCAAACTTGGTACCTCGAAATTAAACATATTATTAGCTTCTCCTTCTAACCATCCTACTACCCAAAATTTAGCAAAGACCGAGCTAAGATCCTACAAGATATTTTTTTACAGGAAGCAAAAAAAGACACTAGAATAAGATATGATTGGTGGACTCATATTGGCTACAAAAGCAACCTTTAGAGCTCCCTTGCCAATATCATCCAAGGAGATTGTCCTAGATATGATGTTCACCATAGTTATATTTTCGACAATGTTACCTCCAATTACAATCCTCCAAGAATCCAACAGAATAACGTTAAATCAGTAACACACTATGATATTAAAGTAGAAGTATGAGCAATTTCTTCCTTCAACTTGCATTGATTTGAGTTTTGAATAGTGAAAGGTTTTGTTCCATCTGGAGTTCTTGTTAACAAACATTTTGTTACATATGTGTGATTGTCGTATAGCTTAAGTATGTCATGCTATATTGGTTGTATTATTTAGCCTTTTGTCATTTTCAAAGTTAATCAACTCCATACAAAAAGTGCTAATCCACTATAATTTTGTGCATATACATATTACAAGATGTAAATATATATTATATATGGTAACATGTTATAAGTTTATAGTAATCATGAGTTCATGATTACCTAGCCCCAACCAAGTAGAGTTTCATCTACTATTCGGTACCATGGGACATGTCTTCATATAGATTTTCATGGATCTGATAGAGATGGAGAAATTTATGGTGGCAATGATCAGAGGATGATTTTGGTAGACATGTTTTGGTTGAGATGAAGATAATGCGACACAGGTTCTCCATGAGTGTCGGGTGTTCGGCGACTTGCAGTAGCAGCCTTGTCAAGCGGAGGTAGCAACACATGTGGACTGCAACTTTGGTGGTACTCATGGAGTACCAAGGCATGATTTCCAGGTTAAAAATCCAAGTTCTGGCCTTCATTGGTTGTACCTAGCAATGGCCTTACAGAAGGCATTGTTTTGGAAACTCGGTGTTTCTTCAGGGTGAAAACCCAAGATCTTTGATAGGGCAATGGCAACGGTTGTGTATTGTTCCATTCATGGAGGCATTGCTTTTGGAGAGCCTAGTTTGTAGTACATGTGTTGTGCTCGGTGGTGGTTAGAGTGCTTTGGTTGTACACCGCGATGGGGTCTTTGTTTTTTCTTTTCTCACTTGTTATTTCGTTCTTGGATATGTGCATCCCTGATGTCTTTGTACTTCTTGTTGGTGCAAAGGCTGAGTGTATTTGGTATCTTCGTTATATTAATATATTCCCTTTGTCAAAAAAGAACAAGCAGAGCTACCAAAAATTGATGGTATTTATTTGTTATACAACACAAAATTTGACATAGTATTGGTGGTCCTTTGATTTAATATCTTAAATAAGTCCAGCACACACTTACCCAACTGCTCCTTAATAAGCGCACGAGAAAATTTACGCCCTCCTTACGGGAACGGAGGGAGGACAAGGCAAAAAATTGCATAGTATTGGTGATCCTTTGATTCAAGATCTTTAAATATAGTATGCTACACTTTCCACACAAAAATATAGTATGCTACATATAAAACTTGACAAGTACCATAAGATGGTGGTCATTTATTACCAAGAGTCCAGAGAGATAGAGAGTTGAATAACACATCTCATAGTGTTTATTGACTGCCATGCTAGCAAAACCATAGTGATTATTCGAACCATTATGTCTGTGGTGTGGTGTTTAGAGCCCTGCTATATACATGGATACTTTTTAGACGATAGTTGTACGACACACAATATCCAACCTTTCATGGGTGACAGAGTTGTGCAGCACACCACTGGATTATTTGTTGTACGCGGATTATACATGGTTTGCATCCTGTGCGCAGCAGTCCCGTGGCGTTTACTGTGGTCTCTTTGTATTGGAATCAGGCCAGCTTATGAAAGAAACCCAGAAATTGATGAAGCACGTTTATTATCTTATACTATATAGGAACGGCCCCACATTTGTCATCTCCATGTGTCATCCTCAAAGACAAAAATTGCTAGAAATCTGAATGTTATTTTGTTATCATGTAACAGCTGGCAAAAACAAAATATAAATTGACGAAACAGCTTGACTATCTTTGAGAAATATGACGGTCCCGCATTCATCATATCCATGTTCCGTCCAAGGTGTAAATTTTATATTGCAAGTGGCATGTCATTAGAAAAGAAATTTGCATGTAGCACAAGGGAACTCTTTTATTTGGTTGCACTGTATATTACAAAATAAAAATTGACGGAACAGCTTGATTGTCTTTGATAAATATAATGATCCCGCATTCATCATATCCATCTTCTGATCGAAGGTGTAAATTTATATTGCAAGTGGTGTGTCATCTGGAAAACAAATTTGCAAGTGGCACGAGAGAACTCACTAATTTGGTTGCATTTTACATTCTGTGTTCCTCCTGACTTAAATGGTACTCCATGAAGTTTTTTTTTTTTAAAAATCCATGATGTCTTTCGTCGAAAAGGCCGCCTAGCCAAAACAAAAGAAAAACAGACTATGTAGCCTCCGGGCTCCAGTCTACACAATGCACGCAGTAGTCATGTGTGCTCTATAAATAGAGCCCTTTGTCTACACTGATCAGAGCACACAAGATAGATTGAAAGAGTAAAGCAAATTAGTGTTTGGCCCTTCTTCCCCAGAGCCAATAATCCTAGCAATGGCTAGCACTGCCAGCAGCCATGCTTTGACCCTCCTATTCGTCTCACATTGCATCCTCTCCATGGCTAGTCTTTCCTTCTCCTGCCCAACCTATGCTTGTGAAAAGGAGATAAATTTGCGTGTGTACTTGCACCAAGTTGTTACAGGACAACCCAACAACAACGAAGACACAATGGTAAGATCTAACAACGCTCTGTCGTTCGGTGCAATTGCCATTCATGACTGGCCTCTCCTCGACGCCCCTGCACCCAATGGTACCATCATTGCTCATGCAAAAGGCATGCATGCGCAGTCTGATATCAAAGGTAGCGCTGGCTGGTTCACTTATCACAGCATAGTGTTTGAGGACGCAAGGTAAACTTCTGGAATCTCTGCTATGTTAGTTGGTAGTACTATTACAAATGGTATGTATGGAGTCTAACTTTCCTATGACGCTACTCAATCGTATTGTACACCAAAAACAGGTTTACAGGGTCAACTCTTCTAGCCATGGGGATGACTCCACCAAATGGCCAGTGGGGAATTGTTGCTGGAACCGGAGAATTCGCTAATGCCCATGGCATCATAAAGCACACATTAGTCAATGAAACTTTCAACGTCGAGATATACAGACAACTTGATATTCATGCGTTCTACACCCCTGAAACTGTAAACAACATGTTTTGAGAACTTCACATTTACTCCTTCTATTGCCGAATTTAGTTCAAATCAATCATGCATTTTTTTTTGGGTATAGTGTCGTCTTCATAACTACGTTATGCATCGAAAATGTTGGGAAATATATTGTATCAAATCTATCACATTATACTAAGTATAACATCTCCATCCATGTGATATGTTATGATAATATTGTTTCCCTTTTTTCTTTTGCAGGTCAACCCAGCAACTGAATAAAGGACAACTATGTGGGAAGGGGCGCGGCAGACATGTACTGGTCGGCGTGTGAAAAGATTTAATATGCAGTGTTTGGCATCATTTGTGTTTTAAATAATACGTGGATTTCTCTTGGGTTAATATGTTAATCCTAGAAATTCTCGTTCATTTGCTTGTCGTTGTTTTAAGCTTGTATTGTATGTTTTGAGAACTTACCGAATTTGTATGGGTGTGAAGAAAAAATGTTTGGTTCAAGGAGTGGCACCATTGAACATTACATGTATATATACCGATTAGATTAACATACTCCTTACGATCCAAATTAGTTGACTCAAAATTTGTCAAGATACGGATGTATCTAATAATAAAACATGTCTATATACAATCACTCTAGACAAATCTAAATCAACTAATTTGGATCGGAGGGAGTACTGCATTTGATTCGTAAAAGTGTATAGGGGACTGTCATCATTTTTGCACTAAACATCCAAATATCTGAAACCTACTATGTACAAAGACTAAAAAAAGAAAGAAAATGAATTACATAAAGGTTCTCAATAAATGATGATAAACTGGAGGACAGATCCTTATTCACCCTGCACTTAATCAGGGTGGCCGTCTACGGTGCATTGTTGTGACCACTAGTACAGATCGGACCTATTATGGCCTTGTCCCACACGGAAAAACCTTTCTATGTGCGGTGCGGAAGGTTGTTGATGCTGCAAAAAGTTGAACGTAGGCAGGCTTCTTCCTAGGTTTATCACACACCAATGTTTTTCCGAACCGTAACAAATATTATACACACGGCCAAAATAGAGAACACGTTTGCCTATCAGCAAAGCATCTCCAGCGTTTATTTCCTCGTGAATCGTGTGCCTCGTATTTCCGACATGTTCTCATTTTTCCATTGTTTCATTTTTTGTTTCCTTTCTCACATGGTGAGTCATAAATCATTGTGTGCTTTTTCTGAACTCCGTAAGATGTGTGCGTAGCCTCATCTCCTTCTCCATCGTGTGCTACGCGTTGGGGACGATGTAGCTTCCCGAACGCGCAACATAAAGCTCTGCGCTGACACGCTGTCTTGGAGCACACACCCTGCTCTACGGTAGACACACTTCGATATGGCTCACAATAAGAAGACTGCTTGCCTTTATTGCATCAGGAAGTGCCGCCGGCGAAGCACAGCTGTAAAGAGCAAGATGCTCCGGTGGTGAAGGAGGAGAAAGCTCTAGAGGTTGGAGAGGAGGATCATCCCTTCTCGCCGTCAGACCACTATGGAGGCTCATCCCTCTCATATATCAGATGCATCTCATCGTACGAGGAATGCAACATTAATTTTGAGGACAACAAGGACGCGGTGACTGTGAAAGGGGAAGATGATTCGCCATAGATCAAATGGTCATAGGAGGCTGAGCGGCAGGCCTAGGAGGAGGAGGACGAGATACTCGAGGACCAAGCAAGGCTACTGGTGTACTTTACCAAGAAGAAACATGAGGCACACAGAGAGAGCGCGGTGAAGTCCGGCAATATCATCGCTGCCAGCAAAGCCAATGCATCTGGCTCCACCAGCAAAAGGGATATCATCTACGATGCGACGATGACGTGAAGTAGTAGCAATTATAGAAATATCTCTTTCCATGTAATTTGGCTCGCGCTTCAGTAGAATCTGTGAAGCGTTTGCAATGTTTATCTATCTCCCACTGTCTTTGCTGGGTGAAATGTTTAGGATTTTGTTAATCGCACACTATTGGGATGAACATCACAAACGATTTATTACTTGTAATCGTATGCGAATAGTTTTGGTCGATCGATCCTTGTCGCTTTACCATTTTTGTTCGTAATTTTAAGTCTCATACTGTTTGCGCCATTTCCCCTCGTCTATAAAATGCCTCGCGTAATCATCTCTCCGGCTGGATCTCCCATCAACACCGTGCCTCCTTGCAAATCCACTCTCGGGTATATCGACCTCGTGCTGTAGGCTAGCGAGGAGGAGCATCATCGACGTCACGGTGGCTGATTCGAAGGAGGGTCACACTCCAAAGGAGGGGGCGCATAGTTCATAAGCGGATGAGTTGGACTGGTTGCAGGCAAAGGACTTGTAGGAGCACATGATGGTGGAGGAGTCCATCGCATCAGGGCGGCATGAGGAAGAAGTGGTGTATCACTTTGTGGAGGGTTCCTTCCAGACTCTCCATGATGACAGGGTGCATGCATGGCTACGCGCCAAGAACAAAGGTAAAAAGAAGGCATGCTACGCAGCGAAATGTCCGTAGTTTCCATGCAGCGGGTTCGACGAGATTGCGCGACTTGGATGGCCATCGAGGCAAGGCGGAAGGCCGCCTAAGAATTGGGCGCGTCGTTGGGCACCAGAAAGTCTTTCGTTGATGATGTCGAGGCATCAGGCTCTGGACAGAGCGGACGAGGACACGATGCAGAGGCATAGGTTCTAGAGAGGGCGGAGGAGGCACTGACAACGACGACATCATGAACATCTCCTTTGGTGACGACGAGGGGGATTAGTCACTTATATATGTATGATTAGGCCATATATATATAGTTGTATGTATGTACTATGAAGTTAGCTGTTTTTATGACACGGTTAGGGTAAGCCATTTTTGGTTGGTTCATTACCATCTGGCCAAATATTATGAACTGGTCTTCAAGTCTAATATCACAAACGTTTATGCTCTCTAAAAACCGTGTGTGATCTTTAGATAGCAATGAGATTGAGTTGGTACAAAAAAAATTATGTGTTAAACTTTATCATTTGTTGATGTGATTTGTCAAACTTGGTCAATACATTGAAGATGGGTTTTTGAAAATAACCGTTAGGTTCATATTTACATACGAAATTTCTAGAAAATGGGTGTGGCATATTCGCATACTATTTCCCCAAGACATCGTGTACAATGTGTGAGGCCCGGCAGGGCCCATCTGGTGGAACCCTACCTTTATAAAAGGGGACTAGGTATTGAGAATACAATTGCACTCCCTACCACAGTCGACACTTCCTTTTTTGTGCTTATCTGCATCTAGAAAGTGCACCTAGTCAGACATACATCAGCGAGACTATTATCCGACAGTTCTCCGGTGAGATGTTCATCCACATCACCGAGGAACTGCATTTGCGTTGGCACGTCCTCTTCATCCAAGCGGTATGGGATGACGGTCGGCCTCCCGACCTACACGGGCTTCTCTTCTTACCAAAGGTTGTTAAAGCTTTCACATGTACTAGCTAGTCTTTTTTAATCCATCAAATGCACGATTGATTTGTTAATTACTCTCCTCTTAATGTGGTTGTGTACTCTAGATCTACATATGCACAAGGCCAACCTTATGTAACATCCCAAAAGTTTTCAAATATTGGAATGTTAAATTCTTTAAATGGTTTGATTAAAATTTTCTTCCTCTTATTTGAACTTAAAGCAAATAATGTTTTCAAAGTTTATGAAAATCAAACAAATAGTATTTCCACACAAAAAGAATTTGGGTAAACTGACTAGGAAAGACTATATTTCCAAACCTTATTTAAGTTATTTTTATTTTATGGAAACAAAAACATTATACTTGGCTTTATCAAAATCTAAAATCATATTTGTCAAATAAAATTCTCTAAAAGACACTTTTTTTCATAAAACAAGATCTAAGAATAATATTTTTCTTATGAAAATATTTTTTAATATGTTTCTTTGTTAAAAATTTCACTTTCACATTTAAAATGATTAGTTTTGAATAAATGATATAACTTGCGTATGAGCTTCATGCGCATGAGCTTGTCATGAAGCGCGGCAAGGTCTGAACTGTTGCCGACACCCTGCTCAATGACGTTGCCAAGTGCTCCGGCCGGTGGGCTGGAAAAACTTTACCGAGGGATCTACTCCCTTCGTTCGGAAATATAAGACATTCTAGTTTCGTAAAACGAATGTATCTAGACAACTTTTAATGAATAGGTTCACTCCGAACCTCTACGGACCTATACATTAAAAGATATTTAGATACATTCCACTGGTAGAAAGAGGGCCTTTGGTCCAGCGCCCAAATTCCATTGGTCCCAGTTCGTTTCCATAATTGGTACCAATGGCAGGCACCGGTCCCGGTTCATGCCGCCTGGACATTGGTCCCGGTTCATCTGTAAGCATTGGTCCCGGTTGGTGGCACGAACCGGAACCAATGCCCCCGCGACGCACACGTGGCGCTCTGCGGGGCATTGGTCCCGGTTCATGCCACGAAACGGGACAAAAACCCCGCGACGGTCAGCAGTCCAGGACAATTAATGTAAATTAATTTGGGGCAGAAATTAAATCGAGGCAGAAATTAATTCGAGGTAGAAATTGAATTGATCACTATTTTTGAGAAAATCTTTCACGAATTAATCGAGACAAAGGTCTAAATTGAGACATTTTATTATTCGACCATAATTTTTTCTATACAAAGATGCGACTTTACAAATTCCTAGTCGACAACACTTCCGCTGCCGCTGTCCTCCGAGCCGCCGGCTTCCTCGTCGTCGTCGGACGAAATTTCCACGATTTCGGCGTTGTTCGGGAGACGGAGCTCCTCTGCGCGCCTAGCGGCATCGATGGCGGTGTAGATGGTCCGTCCAGGGACGGACCAGAACATCTCCCGCCCTTCTTGGTTGCGGCGATCCGGGTGCATCAGGCGCCCGTCCACGAAGCGGTTGCCAAGCTTGGCCTTTCGCTCCTTCTTGAACAGCCGGAACCAGTACTCGTTGGCCGCCGCGTACCGGGGCAACGCCCTCATGCACGCGGGCAGTTGGCGGCAACGCTCCGCGATGACGTACTCCATCTCGTATCCGTGGGGGTTGAGGAGCGGAGCCACTGGCACACCCGCCTCGCTGATGCGAAATCCGGCGGGCACGGTCGCGCGCGGCGGCGCGAGGATGCCGTAGATCGCAAACATCGCCGCCTCGTAGTGGTTGAGCGTGGGCACCTCCATGATGGCGCGGTGGAGATTGGAGAGGGAGGGGAGGCGAGACGACGGCGCGGTGGAGAGGCGATGGCTAAAGGGGTAGGGTGGAGAGGGACTGCAGAGAGGCAGAGGCGATGGCGAAAGCGAGCGCTGTGGCCTCATATTTATACACGGGGACGAAGAAGCGACGGTGGGCATTGGTCCCGGTTATTGCCATGAACCGGGACCAAAGCCCCTCCCGAGCGACACGTGGCGGCCCAGTAGCGTGCCCCCCACCCAGGTCATTGGTCCTGGGTCGTGTCATTAACCGGGACCAATGACCTGGGTGGGGTGCGAGCTGCTGGGCCGCCACGTGTCGCGCGGGAGGGTTTTTGGTCCTGGTTCGTGGCAATAACCTGGACAAAAAACCCTCTCCTGGCTATATATAAGCCCAGCACTTTGCCCACCAAATTTTGCAGGATTATGTGTGAGGTGTGGGTGCTAGCTTTTTCTTTGATTGCACACAAGGTGTTCGACGAAATGTCCGAGCCACACTTTAGTTCGCACAACACTGTATCCTCGGTTGAGGTTAGCAACCTTATCTTCTTTATCTGTAACTGATGCAAAAATATTGCATTTGTCCATGTAGGGTGGTCATTTTACTATTCACGATGTTATTGTAATGGTTAATTATTATGACGCAGATTGATGCACGGATGCGATGGATGTATGGCGACCGACGCCATTCCGATTTTATTGCAGGCCTCCATAAATTTATCGATTTGGCTAAGGCAAACAAACTGGATAATTTTATGCCTTGTCCCTGCGTCGACTGTCGGAAGGTGGCGGAGCACTCTGCCCTGAGAATCCTTCAAAGCCATCTGCTTCGGAGAGGTTTCATGCTCGAATATTATTGTTGGGCCATGCACGGAGAAAGAGGGGTTAGGCTGGAAGAAAATGAAGAAGAGGAGGATGATGACAGCTATCATGTGTCCCCTGAAGAATACGATGATACTGCAATGGAAGACAATGAAGAAGAGGGAGGCAGCAATGAAGAAGAACAACGGGCATCGGATGAGCCCGCTGATGGTCTTGGTCGGGTCATTTCTGATGCAAAGCAACAATGTGATACAGAAAGGGAGAAGCTTAAGTTGGAGACCATGCAAAAGGATCACAAAAAGTTGTTGTACCCAAATTGCAAAGATGGCAGCACAAAGCTCGGTACCACACTTGAACTGCTGAAATGGAAGGCAGAGACTGGCTTATCTGACAAGGGATTTGAGAAGTTACTGAAAATAATGAAACCAAAGCTTCCAAAGGATAACGAGCAGCCCGAGACAATGTACGAAGTAAAGAAGACTATCTGCCCTCTAGGATTAGATGTGGAGAAGATACATGCATGCATTAATGACTGCATCCTGTACCGCGGTGAGAAGTACGAGAATATGGATAAATGCCCGGTATGCAATGGATGTCGATACAAGATCAGACAATATGACCCTGGTGATGTTGAGGGCGATGACGAGTCCTCCAGGAAGAGGGTTCCTGCTAAGGTTATGTGGTATACTCCTATAATACCACGGTTGAAACGTCTGTTCAGAAATAAAGAGCATGCCAAGTTGTTGCTATGGCACAAAGAAGAGCATAAGAAAGACGGGAAACTGAGACACCCCGCCGATGGGTCGCAGTGGAGAAACATCAAGAGAAAGTACTCGAACTTTGCAGGTGATGCGAGGAACTTATGGTTTGGTCTAAGTACAGACGGCATGAATCCTTTTGGGGAGCAGAGCTGTAGTCACAGCACCTGGCCAGTGACTCTATGTATCTACAACCTTCCTCCTTGGTTGTGCATGAAGCGGAAGTTCATTATGATGCCAGTGCTCATCCAAGGACCGAAACAACCCGGCAACGACATTGATGTGTACCTAAGGCCATTAGTCGATGAACGTTTGCAGTTGTGGGCAGGTGTAAAGGTGTGGGATGAGCACAAACAGGAGCAATTTGACCTACGAGCGTTGTTGTTCGTAACCATCAATGATTGGCCTGCTTTTAGTAACATTTCAGGACAGTCAAACAAGAGATACAATGCATGCACGCACTGTTTAGATAATAGTAAAGGTACATATTTGGATAAATGTAAGAAGGTTGTGTACCTGGGGTGTCGTAAATTTCTTCCGACCAATCATCAAGTAAGAAAGAAAGGCAAGAATTTCAACGGTGAGGTAGATTACCGGAAGAAGCCTAAGCTCCCTAAAGGTGCTGATGTATTTGGTATGGTGATAGACCTAGAAGTAATCTTTGGAAAGGGTCCTGGTGGTCAATCTGTTTCGAAGGACCCCATTACCGGACACACGGCCATGTGGAAAAAGAAATCTTTATTTTGGGAGCTTGAGTATTGGAAAGACCTAGAGGTCCGTTCTTCAATCGACGTGATGCACGTGACGAAGAATCTTTGCATGAACCTGCTAGGCTTTTTGGGCGTGTATGGGAAGACAAAAGATACACCAGAAGCACGGGAGGACAAGCAACGTATCAAAGACCCACACAACAAGCATACTGATAAAGGACGTAAATACTTAAGTAGCGACGCTCTTTCCAAAGCAGAGAAGGAAATCTTTTTTGAAGTCCTCTACAGTATCAAGGTCCCGACTGGCTTCTCGTCAAATATAAAGGGAATAATAAATATGGCTGAGAAAAAATTTCAGAACCTAAAGTATCAGGATTGCCACGTGATTATGACACAGTTGCTTCCGGTTGCATTGAGGGGGCTTCTACCAGAAAATGTTCGATTAGCCATTGTGAAGCTATGTGCATTCCTCAATGCAATATCTCTGAAGGTAATCGATTGAGAAAGTCTCGAAAGGCTACAGAAGGATGTGGTCCAATGTCTTGTCAGTTTTGAGTTGGTGTTCCCCCCTTCCTTCTTAAATATTATGACGCATCTCTTAGTTCACCTAGTCAAAGAGATTTACATTCTCGGTCCTATATTTCTACACAATATGTTTGTAACCGTGCTAGGCCAGAAGGAAGCGTCTCCAAGGGCTATGGAACAAAGGAGGTCATTAGGTTCTATGTAGACTTTCTTCCTGACCTTAAGACGATTGGTGTTCCTGAATCACGGTACGAGGGGAGACTGAGTGGAAAAGGCACGATAGGAAAGAAAGCAATGATATTTAGGGACAAACATTCTTTGAATCAAGCACACTACATAGTTCTCTAAAGTTCTACCTTCGTGGCTCCATATATCGAGGAACATATGAATGTTGTACGCTCCAAGTTCCCGGGAAAGGATGACTACTGGATTAAAAAAATCACATGGAGACTTTCGGCACTTGGTTGCAATTACATCTCATGAATGACACCACTATTGGAGATTAGCTCTACTTGTTGGCCGTGACACCATCTGCGACTGTATTGACTTTCCAAGGGTACGAGATAAATGGGAATACATTTTACACGATTGCCCAAGATAAAAAGAGCACCAACCAAAACAGTGGTGTCCGCTTTGATGCAACATGCGAGAATGGAAAAAAGGACACATACTATGGTTACATAGAGGAGATATGGGAACATGACTATGGACCTACTTTTAAGGTCCCATTGTTTCGGTGCAGTTGGGTCAACATGAATGGAGAAGGGGTAAAGGTAGACCAGCTGTACGGAATGACAACAGTGGATCTCAAGAATCTTGGTTACAGAGACCAACCATTCGTCCTAGCCAATGATGTGGCTCAGGTTTTTTATGTGAAGGACATGTCCTTTAGACCAAAAAAATAAGGAAACGAATACATCAGACGATGAGCCCAGGCGTCACATAGTTCTTTCAGGGAAAAGAAACATCGTGGGAGTCGAGGACAAGATAGACATGTCAGCAGATTATGATAAGGTTGATGAAATTCCGCCCTTCATCGTGAAAACTGACCCAAGCATCTCGTTAAGCAAAGAAGATGCTCCATGGTTATGGCCTAAGAAGCGATCATAGGCAAGGGATCGACATACGCGACGAAGGATTCATATCCTAAACCCTAAACCCTATGTAAATCTATGTAATGTATGGAAACTTTATGTGATGTATGGAAACTTTATGTGATGTATGGAAACTTTATGTGATGGAGTCATTCACGGGCTTGCAGGAAAAAAATTCCGAGGCGGAGCTTCTGAAAGATGTCGTAGGGCATGTGCACCAACGACATCTTCAAGAAGCTCCGCCACGGGAGATTTCTCAACCCTTTCCCCAACACTATTAGAGGAGATGGATTCTTTCACGGGCTTGCAGGGACAATTTTCCGAGTCAGAGCTTCCGAAGATGCCGTAGGGCGTGCGCACCAACGACATCTTCGAGAAGCTCCACCACGGCAGATTTCTCAACCCTTTCCCCAACAATGTTAGAGGAGATGGAGACTTTCACGGGCTTGCATGGAAATTTTTCCGAGGCGGATCTTTGAAAGATGCCGTAGGGCGTGTGCACCAACGACATCTTCGAGAAGCTCCGCCACGGGAGATTTCCCAACCCTCCATCCATGGGGATGAATCTCTCTCTACCTATGTTGGCTTGTTGAGCTGCTTGCCATGGCGTATCGATGGTCCTTTTATAGGCACGCCGCCGCTTCTACTTTGTCTTGTTCCTCCGACAGGTCGTCGTGCGCTACATGCTTTATCTCATCGAGCAGTGCATCCACCCACACGTCCTTATCCCGCCGACAGCTTTAGTCTCGGTTGCACCCACCGGCCGGGACTAAAGGTTACCCACGCGTCCTTATCCCACTGAAAGCTTTAGTCTCGGTTGCACCCACCAGCCGGGACTAAAGGTTACCCACGCGTTCTTATCCCACCGACAGCTTTAGTCTCGGTTGCACCCACCAGCCGGGACTAAAAGTTACCCACGCGTCCTTATCCCACCAACAGCTTTAGTCTCGGTTGGCTTTTTCGTGCGTCGAAAGGGAAAACTTCCTCCTGCAACATCGTAAGCGATCCCAAAATGTCATGAAACCTCGAACATGATAGGTTATTTTGTGAAGGATTTTTTATGTTGTTTGCAATTTTTCAAGTTCAATATTTTTTCTTGCAACTGTGACACATAATATGACACCACGCAAAGGTTTCACATTGTTTGGATCATTTTTGAATTTCTTATGCGCGTTTCAAACTATATTCAAAACGGCGGGCATGAAGCTTCTTAGCCCGGGGCTGAGCCTCACTGAACTTGAAGTGGATCTATGATGAAATAGCATGTTGTGAAACTATAAATTATTTTAAAAAAAATTCACAAGCAGTATTCATGTACTTGTAGTTGAAATCTTGGCAACCTCCTACCGATTCGGCAGGAATTTGTCTTTTTCATGAGGGATGGACAGAAAGGTTCCAGATACACCGGTTGGGAAATTGTCCATATAAGGTGGTATAGTATTTTTGAAAAATGATTTGGTACCAATGCCAAACTTTAATTTGGTGGTTGCTTCACAGAACACCCCGATTTCAGCACCTCCAAAATGGAAATTGGCTTTTTCGTGCGTCGAAAGGGAAAACTTCCTCCTACAACATCGTAAGCATCCCAAGATGCACATGTGTGCACAATATGGGCACATTATCACAAACTATACTCTGATTCTAGCCATAACATTGGTGGTTTGACCTAAATGCCATGAAACCTCGAACATGATAGGTCATTTTGTGAAGGATTTTTTATGATGTTTGCAATTTTTCAATTTTAATAATTTTCCTTGCAACTGTAACACATAATATGACACCACGCGAAGGTTTCACATTGTTTGGATCATTTTTGAATTTCTTATGCCCGTTTCAAACTATATTCAAAACGGCGGGCATGAAGCTTCTTAGCCCGGGGCTGAGCCTCACTGAAATTGAAGTGGATCTCTGATGAAATAGCATGTTGTGAACCTATAAATGAACCTATAATTGACAATAGTAAAATTGTATAGTTCAAATAAAAATATTTGAAAACACAAAATGGTTTTTGATTGGTTATTTAAATTGAAGCACTTTTCCTGTTGAAAGTTTTTTCAAATTCTAAATTATGCAATAAATATTTGACAATGCAATTTTAATTGAAAATAGTAAAATTGTATAGTTCAAATAAAAATATTTGATAATAGAAAATGGTTTTTGATTAGTTACGTAAATTGAAGCACTTTTCCCGTTGAATGTTTTTTGAAATTCCAAATTATGTAATAAATATTTATTAAGGAAAATTAATTGAAAATAGTAAAATTGTATAGTTTAAATAAAAATATTTGAAAACAGAAAATGGTTTTTGATTAGTTATGTAAATTGAAGCACTTTTCCTGTTGAAAGTTTTTTGAAATTCCAAATTATGTAATAAATATTTGTTAATGCAATTTTAATTGAAAATAGTAAAATTGTATAGTTCAAATAAAAATATTTGAAAAGAGAAAATGTTTTTGATTAGTTATGTAAACTGAAGCACTTTTCCCGTTGAAAGTTTTTTCAAATTCCAAATTATGCACTAAATATTTGGTAATGCAATTTTAATTAAAAATAGTAAAATTGTATAGTTCAAATAAAAATATTTGAAAACAGAAAATGGTTTTTGATTAGTTATGTAAATTGAAGCACTTTTCCTGTTGAAAGTTTTTTGAAATTCCAAATAAATAATCATCTTAAATTGAAACATCTTATTAATTAAAGAAGAAAATAAATTTAAAAATGGCGGGAAAACCAAAAGGTTTGCCAAAATCCGAAAAACAGGTCAATGATCCCGGTTCGTCCCACCAACCGGGACCGATGATCCTGGATGCGCGCGCTGTCATTAACATGCCTTTGGTCCCGGTTGTTGGCACGATCCGGGACCGTTGATCCTTTGGGCCCGGTTGGTGGGACGAACCGGGACCAAAGGCCCGCGCATGTGGCAGCACAGCAACGCTCCTGCCCTAGACCTTTCGTCCTGGTTGGTGGCACTAACCGGGACCGTTGGCCCTCTGGTCCCGGTTATTGGGACGATCCGGGTCCAATAGTCTGTACAGTTAATAGCCCCGGCCCTTCCTCCTCCAACTCCCCCCAATTCACAGAGCACATCGACGCGCGGCTAAGGAAAATTTGCGACGGAGCAAAATCACGCCGGCAGGCTGCCCAAATCCAGAGCGGCCGCTTCACGCCGTCAACGCCCGCCGCCGCCGCGCCACCACCGTCTAAGGAATCGACCGTGCACGTTGGAAATCGACGCCACGGTCACCGTCTGCTCTGACTCCGGTCGTCGCCATTGCCGCTGCTTCCGAGCTCCTCCGGCCTCGTCGACCCGTCCATCGGCTTCGTGGTGAGCCGATGGTCCTCCAGGACCTCTCCTTTCTCTCTCGCTTCGTTTCCTTCTGTCACTGAGCGCCACTGTCCGCCGCCGTCGGCCACCGTCGCAGACGACGCTCCGATGACAAATAAGGGGCGGCGCGACCACCGTTAGCTTCCTCGCGACGCGCTCGTTCAAACCCGACCTTCTGCGCGTTCCAGCAAGCACTCTAGTGCCGCTGACCACCGCCGGCAGACGTGCCCTCTGGTGAGCCCATGTGGCCCCAACGTGGCGCTCATGTGGCGCCCTGACGTGGGCGTCGAGTAAGCTCTGCCAGCGTGGCAACCCGACGTGGCCCTGGCCCCACTAATCAGTCACTGTGGGTAGGCGATGCATGTGTGAGAAAAGGTTCCTGGGCTTAGGTGACGTTAGCCTTTACCTATGCTGACACAATAAAAGTTTAATAATGGTTTAAATAATTTCAGAAAAGAGTTTAATCTTATAAATTTAATAACTAATTATTTCTAAGTCAGAAAATATGTATAATATATCAAAATGTTCAGAAAAATGAGATCTACACAATAGACTCATAATCATGCATTGTTCAACAACTTTAATTACAAGTTTAATAAGAGAATGAAATCAACCCCTCGTAGGTGATTTCGGGGTCTCTCCTGTAGTAGGGTTTCGACCCTTCGGATCCCACTTAAATTGCCAAGCATGCCTTAGGGTTAAATTTCAACTATGTTTAACTTATCATATCATTATCGATGCCATGTGTTGATTGTTTAACTTGCAGATACTATGGATCCAACACATCAGGAAAACATCCTCTAAGGGATGATCTGCGAAAATGAAAATATCGATATCGATGTCACGAGTGAGTTTCTGAACGATTCCGGTTAGGGAGATGAGTCTCTCAACCGAGGAGACGGCTCCGGTGAGGTAGAAGCTGAAGTCTGGGACAGGGGAGAAGCCGATAAGGAAGAAGGCGACAGCTCCGGCGGAACCTTAAATCTCGCAAACATCGACGAGGTGTATATATGTATTTTTGTAATTAAAATGATGCTGTCTATATATATACATGCATATATTAACACTCTTTCTTCTTTTAGCCTTCCTGATCGAGAACTTCTTCCGTAAGAACGAAACGAGGCCCAACAAAAAAGTTGGATGACACTGTGAGGTATAGGATCGACGTGGTCGGTGTAGATGGCGAACCGCAAGCTCCCGTCGATGTCGCAAAAAAATTTGTCAAGCAATGTGGAGTTCTTGTGAGGGACTACATCCCGATCACCGTTCAAGAATGGAATCGGCCAAGCGGAGGTGGAGTCCCGTATGTCGGCGACAACGCCAAAGATAAGCTTTTTGACAAGCTCATGACTAATTTCCTCCTGCCGGTACCAGATGTGAATCCAGATGAGGAGGAGAGAGCAAGAAGGGAGCTTGTGCAAAGACTCAAGAAGTTTGCTCTCAGCAAGATGGCCGATGCATTCAAGAACTGGAAGAAGAAACTATACAATAACTTTGTCAAGGTAGAGAAGACTCCGAATTTCAATGAAGCCGACTATGCTAAGTTAAGACACCAGTGGGAGGATTTTGTGAAGTACAAGACATCGGAGAAAGCTAAGGAAAGGTCTAGAATAAATACGGAGAATGCTGCTAAGAAACTGTACCATCATAACATGGGGCCTGCTGGCTACACCGGTTGCATGCCTAATTGGGATGCACTTGAGGTCAATTACATAGCTATCGGGATCAGACCAGAGCCCGCAACATGGACACCACGGGCGAGAAACTGGTTTTACGGCCATGGGGGCACGTTGGACAAAGAAGGGAGGGAAATATATAATCAGAAACACAAAGATGATCCCCTACTGCCCATCGACGATATTAGAAATGCAGTAGACGATGTTGCAGCGGGACGGTTTGTTCCTGATAGAGAGAATGACGAGCTCACGCTGGCCCTTAAAAATCCTGAACACGACGGACGAGCACGAGGCACACCAGGCTCCAAGCCGTGGAAGGTTGCCTTACCCCCAGAAATGAAGAGATATCCCGATAAAAGCCATCAGAGGAGAAAGGAAAGGGAGGCAGCTGAGAAAGTGGCCGCTGCAGACCGGCTGTGTAATGTAGATCAACTCGATAGACTTAGTCAGCAACGTACTAGTGGCCAATCTCAGCGGCACATGGTAGAAGCTGCATTTGAGGGTACCGGCGCCCTATCGAATAAGAAAAGTAGCGTCGCTTCCACGTAGCTCCATGATGTTGATGATGATGCACCGACGACATCTCCTCCT
This sequence comes from Avena eriantha, assembly GCA_910589775.1. Classification (NCBI taxonomy): domain Eukaryota; kingdom Viridiplantae; phylum Streptophyta; class Magnoliopsida; order Poales; family Poaceae; genus Avena; species Avena eriantha. The sequence continues at coordinate 394,863,469 of OU342740.1, read as the reverse complement.
AAACGCTACCCAGTGGATGATATCACGGAGACAACAGCTTGTGAGCTAAAGGTGCAGGTTATGAACTTAAGGGTGACGGCGGCGGTCGGCATGGCAGTACCAATTGCGCCTAACCCAACTTGGCATTGCAGACCGGTTCCAAAAGGGTACGCTGTCGTCACGGTGGATGAGGTGAAGGAAGATTTTGAGGAGCTGAAGCTAGACCAGCCTGCAGGGGAAGATATGGAGCTGACTCAACTAGGAGAAGCCAAAGGGGGCACTATTCTATGGCTAAAGGAGTGCATCATGCTTCCAAATTATGTGCCTCCAAGGCCACCCACTCCTCAGAGCAGCAATTCTCCTTCGCCGCCACCTCACCATTATCCAGCGCAACTGTCGCCTTCACCGCCTCACCACTCAGCACAACCGTCTCCATTTCCGCCTCAGCCGTCTCCGCCGCCGCGTCAGTCGTCTTCGCCGCTGCGTCAGCCGTCTCCGTCCCCTGAGCCTCAGAGACAAAAGCGAAGTATACTAAGGGGGCAGCACCACCAGCAGCAGCAAGAGCATGTTCCTATCACCGAAACAAAAGCTATCGCCCCTCCCAAGAGTACCTCAGCAGAATATGAAGAAGCTACCTTGCGAGAAGAGAGATGAGGAAACTGATGTGGCCGCAGCTTCCCATTATGAAAAGTGGAAGATTGACATGGCTAACAAGAAAAAGCCGATAGAGGCATTTTTCCTGGTCACTGATGGCTCGTGGTTGATGTAGAGCTCGTTGGGAACCCCAAGAGGAAGGTATGATGAGCACAGCAGCAAGTTTCCCTCAGTTATGAAACCAAGGTTTAATTGAACCAGTAGGAGCAAGGAAACACCCCAAAGGTGTTACTAGCTGAGCTTTGGCAGGGCGCACTACCGGTGCTAGTAGCAACATGGAGACATGCACAACACAACCACAGAACTTTGTCCCCAACTTGTGATGAGGTTGTCAATCTCACCGTGTTTTGCGGAAAACAAAGGATTAAACGTATCGAATGGAAGGAAGTAAAAGTGTGCAGAAAGTTAACACAAAGCAGTAAAAGATTGTAGATTGTATGTAAAAGACAAGGACCGGGATCCATAGTTCACTAGAGGTGGCTCTCCTTAAAATAGATAACATGCTGGGTGAACAAATTACAGCGGGGCAATTGACAAACACTGAGAAAGCAATACATGCATATACTAATCATCTTGACTCCTTTGAGACCTGATTGGGCATTACAACATAATACATAGACTGCCATCCAACTGCATCTATGACTAATAATCCACCTTCAGGTTATCATCCGAACCCCCTCCAGTATTAAGTTGCAAGCAACAGATTATTGCTTTACGAACTGCGTGTAAAGTAAACAATACGGTTGTTCTATGAACAAAGGATTGTTGTTTTCTCCCTAGTAGCAACAGCACATCTAGTACCTTAGAGATTTCTATCACTTCCCCAGATTACCAGAGGCATGAACCCACTATCGAGCATAAATACTAACTCTTGGAGTTGCTAGCATCTACTTGGCCAAGATAGCTACTAACAATGGAAAGCATGCAAGATCTCAAATAACAAAGACATGATAGAATCAATAATCAATCTGAAATAGCATCTCAATATCCATCCGATCCCCGCAAACACAACATGTAAGAATTACAAATAGATGATCTTGATCATGAACGGAGCTCACAAGATCTAAACATGAAAGCACAAAGGAGGAGAACCAGCCATCTAGCTACTACATGGATCCGTAGTCCAAGGATGAACTACTCACGGATCACACCGGAGGCTTGCATGGTGATGAAGAAGGCCTCCAGGGTGAATTCCCCTCTCTGGCAGGGTGCCGGGAAGAGCTTCAGATCCCTCCCGATCTAGGGATGGAGATGACGGAGGCTGTAGACTCTTTCGTGGATTTTTGATCCGGTACTTAGGGTTTTTGTCCCGAGGGCAATATATAGGCGGAAGGAGAGGCCGAGGGGGTGCCGGGAGCCACCACACCACCCCCTGGCGCGGGCCTAGCCTGGCCGCGCGGCCAGGTGGTGTGGCTGGCCCCTGGACCTTCTTCATCTCATATTCTGGCACTTGATCACTTCCGGAAAAATAAGCACTTTGGCTTTTGTCCCGTCCAATTCCGAGAATATTCATTTTCTGACTTTCCTGGAGCCAAAAACAGCAGAAAACAGGCAGCTGGCACTGTGGCTCTTGTTAATAGGTTAGTCCAAGAAATCATATGATAAGTACTCCAAAGTTGGAACAAAACACAAGAAAGTGGATAAAACCAAGCATGGAACATCAAAAATTATAGATACATTTGCAATGTATCAACATCCCCAAGCTTAACTCCTGCTCGTCCTCAAGTAGGTAAGTGATAAAAAGAAAGACTAATTTTTGAGGTGACATGCAACATCAAAGACTTGATCAAAGTATTTGTAAAACATTCAAAGCTGGGATCATAGTACTTCAATCATAACATGAAAGACAAAGTTCTAGCAATAAGCAAAGAAACTATGATGCAGCATGAAAAGGCACAAACAAAAGATTCATGAATAACAATGCTTTGCAAGACGTTTGTTTGTTTCACATAAAGAAAACCTAGCATAATAGTATTCAGGTTGTCCCTCAATAGAGTAGCAAATATAAATGCATAGGACACCTTCAAAGTTCATAAGAGTGACTAGATACAATAGTTTAAAACAAGCAATAACAAGTTATGCATCAATCAACTAGTCTTGGGACAATCCATATAGAACTAAGAATGGCAACTATGCTCTCAAAGTAGGTGCATAAAGATAGAAGGTGGAGACTCAATATAATGGTGGAAGAAAAGCCTTTTGTAAAAGGAAGTAGGGATTCAAGTCTCATAAAGAGCTTCCAAAAATTATGGTACTTATCGCTTTGAACTCTCATTGCCCCTATCATAAGCATCTTGAAGTGATTAAGGTTAAAGTGAACAAACTATGGTGTACATGCTTGACGAAGTATAAGTCAGAAATCTCATGTCCCTTGTATACGAGGGCCGCTCCTCATGCTACTCAAGTTTAGTCACCGGTAAGTTCTTGTCATCGTAAGTACATGTGTATCATAGAGAACCGCCAACGGGGTACCCCTTGCCCGATGATACGGAAGAATCCCCATATCAAAATGATAAGGCAAGCAGACGATGAGCATCTCAGCATTCTTCTTATTTACCATGGGAATATGGTGCTTTTTTCTCTCTTTCCTCTTTTCATAGTATCTTTTTTTTCTTTTCTCTTTTTCTTCTCAATAGAGGACTCTTTTTTTATAAGAAGAATGCTTCATAGACAGCTCATTATGGTTACGCTGCAGGTTTCCACCATGTCAGCATGGATTAGACCAACGACCCAGGCATTTCTCTAACACATATACATAACTCCATGGACTTACAAGCTCCCCTTTCATTTCACACCGACGACATCCATATACAAAAGAGCATGATATCAACTAGGTACAAGTACCAAGTGCAATGTTGAAAGCGTTCCCCATGAAAGCATGGTTCTGCTAATTCCCATCAAATAAGTGCAAGCATATACAACATAGAAGACACAATGGTTCAAGTTTATTAAGGGCAAGTAAAGTAAAGTGTGCCATCAAGTTCGTGAGAGCTTTAATCACTAGTTTTCTCATAACAAGTGGAAGGTAAACAAAAGCATGAATATACTTGGAATAGCATAAGCTAGTAGGTAGGTATGGTGGACTCTTTGGAATAACTTGGTTTTAGGGAGTTGGATGGATGAGTGGAACTCATACTTTGTTGTGGAGGCTAGGAAAAGACTAGGAGCGACAAACTAAGAGTGCAATAATCGACATAATCATGCAGAGCGACAAAACATCATTGATCAAAGCATAAAGTGATACTACAAGTTGAAAACTAAAGGATCATAAAGGCTATGGTGACTTTGGATAGTCATAACATGGTGTGAGCATGTGCCAAGTCAACCCAAATAAAGCATCAAAGGAGAATACCATTATACTATGCTTTAATATGCTAAAACAACGCATGATTCATCCAAGGCACATTAAGCAATCTCAATTGTTTATAACAAGCCATGCTACAACAAGGAATACTAAGCATAAAGCCAAAACAATATCAAGCATGGCATGACAAAGCATAGGCCACAGTCAAAAACAGGCTCTTTTTACCACATAAGTATGAACTTTCCTACTCTTTTCTAAACCCAACCAAACTATTTGCAAACCAATGTATGAAAGAGGGGGTCCAACCAATTTATTCAACAAACTAAGCAAACCAAGGCAAACAAAAACCAAAACGAAAACAAAAAAGAAGACGCTCCAAGAAAAACACTATTGTGCATGAAACAATAAAAATGAAGCGTTTGGAAGAAACCTGGGATTTTTATTGATGAAGAAGGGGATGCCTTGGGCATCCCCAAGCTTTCACGCTTGTACTTCTTGGATATTTCTTGGGGTGACACGCGTGGCATCCCCAAGCTTGAGCTTTAGTCCATCCTTCATCTCATTACTCATTCCTTCCATACACCTGAAATTTTTCCTTCATACAAAACTTCACACAATCTCATTAGCAACATTAGTGCACTCAAGATAATAGGTCTTTAGGTTCAGTTCTAACACAAAATAAACTTCCATTAGAACACTAGATACTGTAGCACTTCCCTCAAAAATCTCAATTCCCCAAAAGAACTCAAGAAGGAACCAACAAGAAGGAAATGCAGAAAATGGCAGAAATCTGACAAAACAGACCAGCAGGTAAAGACGAATTTTTTCGAAGACCTTCTGTTGCTCAAATCAAAAAGTGTCGAACTAAAGAAAGTTAGATAACAACCTGGGGCTGAAGCACAAAACATTACAGCTCAATCATACATACAGAGCTCTCTCACAAATGTTTACGGTGAAGCACAGAAATCTGTTTCGGGACAGCAACTTTCCAATCATTACTTCTCTCTCATTAGAGGTTACTCTTGGCACAAAAAGCAAATAAAAAGGATAAGGAGCGGTTATTACAGAGGTAATAACTTCCAAGAATCATCTAAAACTTTTGGAGTATCTCCCAATAAGTACTTTTCTTTAACGCCTTTAAGTTACGCATGAGAAGCAAAGAAAGAATCAAGTGTTCTCAAATGAAGAAGCATTAAGATCAATACCAGAAATATTTTCAACAAGGCAAGGTATATCATCCAAGTAAGTTCTAGAGGATCCTTTCTCAATGCTCTTGGGTTCACTATTCTCATCAAAAGGGTTTGCAGGAACAATCCAATCAAGATTCTTTTCTATGGTATCATGTATTGCTACTGGTTTAAAGGGTATTGGTATCTTAGGTTCCTCCCCATTAGGTTCAGTTTTGTTCATCTTTTCTCGTGTACCAACAACATAGATACATGATCCTAGGATATTGAAACATTCAAAAACTTTTCTAGCTTCCTTGGCAACATCATAGAACTGCTTAAACAAAGTTTCTAGAATAAAATCCCTCTTTTTAGGATCCTCAATTTCTTTCAGCTTAAGAAACAATACTTGCATTAAGGGGTTGAGGTTAACAAACCTAGCTTCTAACATGTGAATTAAAGAAGCTGCAGCAATCTCATAATTTGGAGCAAGTTCTACAAGGGATCTATCCTCAGTATCTTCATGTTTGCTAACATGATTAAAGAATTCTTCAATATTATCTTTCCCAATTATAGAACCACTACCAATTGAAAGGTCTTTCAAGGTGAAAGTAGGGATCAAGATGGTGAGCTAAGGAAGAGGTGAAAACTAAAGGAGACTTAATTTTTTTGTGTTTTTGATAAAGAAACCAGACTTGCAAAACTAATTTTTTTGTGTTTTCGATAAAGAAACAAGCAAACTAAGCAAAAAGAAACTAAGCAAAACAAAAAAAACAAAGTAAAGAGATTGGTTATGAGGGACTCCCCTTGTGAAGATGTCCTTGACTCCCCGGCAACGGTGCCAGAAATATGCTTGATGGCTCGTGGTTGATGTAGAGCTCGTTGGGAACCCCAAGAGAAAGGTATGATGAGCACAGCAGCAAGTTTCCCTTAGTTATGAAACCAAGGTTTAATCAAACCAGTAGGAGTAAGGAAACACCCCAAAGGTGTTACTAGCTGAGCTTTGGCAGGGCGCACTACCGGTGCTAGTAGCAACGTGGAGACCTGCACAACACAACCACATAACTTTGTCCCCAACTTGCGATGAGGTTTTCAATCTCACCGTGTTTTGTGGAAAACAAAGGATTAAACGTATCGAATGGAAGGAAGTAAAAGTATGCAGAAAGTAAACACAAAGCAGTAAAAGATTGTAGATTGTATGTAAAAGACAAGGACCGGGATCCATAGTTCACTAGAGGTGGCTCTACTTAAGATAGATAACATGCTGGGTGAACAAATTACAGGGCAATTGACAAACACCGAGAAAGCAATACATGCATATACTAATCATCTTGACTCCTTTGAGACTTGATTGGGAATTACAACATAATACATAGATCGCCATCCAACTGCATCTATGACTAATAATCCACCTTCAGGTTATCATCCGAACCCCCTCCAGTATTAAGTTGCAAGCAACAGATTATTGCTTTACGAACTGCGTGTAAAGTAAACAATATGATTGTTTTATGAACAAAGGATTGTTGTTTTCTCCCTAGTAGCAACAGCACATCTAGTACCTTAGAGATTTCTATCACTTCCCCAGATTACCAGAGGCATGAACCCACTATCGAGCATAAATACTAACTCTTGGAGTTGCTAGCATCTACTTGGCCAAGATAGCTACTAACAACGGAAAGCATGCAAGATCTCAAATAACAAAGACATGATAGAATCAATAATCAATCTGAAATAGCATCTCAATATCCATCGGATCCCCGCAAACACAATATGTAAGAATTACAAATAGATGATCTTGATCATGAACGGAGCTCACAAGATCTAAACATGAAAGCAAAAAGGAGGAGAACCAGCCATCTAGCTAATACATGCATCCGTAGTACAAGGATGAACTACTCACGCATCACACCGGAGGCTTGCATGGTGATGAAGAAGGCCTCCAGGGTGAATTCCCCTCTCCGACAGGGAGCCGGGAAGAGCTTCAGATCCCTCCCGATCTAGGGATGGAGATGACGGAGGCTACAAACTCTTTCGTGGATTTTTGATCCGGTACTTAGGGTTTTCGTCCCGAGGGCAATATATAGGTGAAAGGAGAGGCCGAGGGGGTGCCGGGAGCCACCACACCACCCCCTAGCACGGGCCCAGCCTGGTCGCGCGGCCAGGTGGTGTGGCCGGCCCCTGGCCCTTCCCCGTCTCGTATTCTGGCACTTGATCACTTCCGGAAAAATAGGCACTTTGGCTTTTGTCCCGTCCAATTTCGAGAATATTCATTTTCTGACTTTCTTGGAACCAAAAACAGCAGAAAACAGACAGCTGGCACTGTGGCTCTTGTTAATCGGTTAGTCCAAGAAATTATATGAAAAGTACTCCAAAGTTGGAACAAAACACAAGAAAGTGGATAAAACCAAGCATGAAACATCAAAAATTATAGATACATTTGCAATGTATCAGTCACCGCAGAAGATAAAGCCAAAGCAGCCGCGCTTAAGATTCAGCTTCACCAACCCATAGCGCTCACATCAGACTATAATTGCTCTATTACCAAGTCGGCTGAGGCAAAAGAGCGGAGAGTCGGGAAAGAAGTTGCCCAGCTCGGACAACAGAAAAATCAATCGATCGGACTGCTCAAAGTGTACGATACCAATGAGTGGATGATCTAGGAGCAGCATGATCCGAACATTGATTCGGAGTTTGTTCGACTGTACGGAGAAAAAGCCCAATTATATGGATTGTCTATTACTGAGTACATGAACCGTATGCATGAGTTCGAGGGATACCAAGAAACAGCATACGTGTACCAGTACGGGGCTCCTCTCGTTAAACCCGAGTTAGTCAAAGATCAACCAACAAAAATGTGAAGATTGCATAACTGGTACATCCAAGCCTGTGCTGATTCCAAAAACTGGCTCTATGCTGCATATAAACACCACCATTACGGTCATGGAGATGGCTTCCTACTGATCGAATTTCCGGAATTATTTCAGTTTTACCAACAAGACGCCCTCGACAAAACTATCGTCAGTGCCTATTGTTTGTAAGTATTATAAATTTCTGTAATTAAGTCTTTCTAGCTCGGCTCATTCGTTGCTTGTATAATCTTACTAATCACTATACTAATTATATATGCAGAATGAAGATTCAAGAATGCAAGAAAGGACAAAAATCTATGACCTTGGGTTTGTTGACTATAATTTAGTTCATGAAGTTACTCTAAAAACAAATCTCAAAGAGACAGAGGATAACTTGTTCCAAGCGTTGAAGTATTTCAGCAACAGAAGGGAAATACTATTTCCTTACAATGCTGGGTGAGTGTTACTGTCTTGTACACATTCTATTTTCGTTTACTCGATGTTAAGCGTATAATTGACTCGTGTTATATTTTGTTAGTGTGTCAAGCTTCCACTATATTCTGTTAAGCATTGTTGTTGACACCGGAGTAGTAAAAGTCCTGGACTCGAAACACGCACCATTAAAAAAGTGGGCGGACATGCAGGAATGCCTGCAGAAGGCTTGGAAACGGTTCACCGCCAAAACTAGGGGTGTATGGAAGTCAGAGCTTACATTTCAACCATTGACTGTAAGTACTACTTGCTAGAACCACGCATCTCTTTGATTCTAGTTTCAATACCACCATTATCATGCTTGATTATTATTTTGATTGAACTCCGTTCTCGTAAAGTGCTTGAGGCAGGAAGCCGGGAATAACTTATGTGGATACTATGTCTGCGAGTTCATTCGCCAGATGACCAAAGAGAAGGGGGCAGACCGGAACATCAAAAAAATTGAAGTACGATAAACAATAATCACAACTTTATTTTATTACCACCAATTGTGTTTAGTTTTATTCATATATATTGATCTCCTTCTTTATATTAGATCGAACGGATGCGGGCCAGTCTTCTATCACAAGAATGCGTGCAAGCAATTCAAGAAAAAATTACCGGATTCTTGTTAGAACAAGTCATAGATCCGAAAGGAGAATACTATTACCCGCTTCATTTGGAAGGGTGAAGTGTAAAAAAGAAGATGTAAATTAGATCAAATTCGTGTGAGAGTATCGTTTGTAATTAAAATATGTTTCGACCAAGAAGACGGATGCGATGGTGTATATATTTGTGATCATGCATGATGTGTAATATATATATCGTGGTTTCATTATTGATGTATATATGTAGTACCATTAAATTAATAAAAAATCCTGCCGCGGCACAAAACCCTGCCGCAGCACAGAGACCAACGATCCCGGTTGATACCAAGAACCGGGACAAATGATCCACCCCCGCCCGTCTCTGGCACTGCCACGTGGGGACCCATTGGTCCCGGTTTTTTGCACGAACCGGGACCAATGATCCACCCCCTCGTCGCGCGCCCTCCCACGTGGAGACCCATTGGTCCCGGTTCGTGCGCGAACCGGGACTAGCATTAGTCCCGAGTGATTGGTCCCGGTTCGGGAACCGGGACCAATGGCCCTTATGAACCGGGACTAGAGGCTATTTTTCCACCAGTGTTCGACTCACAAAGCTAAAACGGCTTATATATATTTCCGAACGGATGGAGTATTCTGGAAACAAACCCAGTGGGTGGACTGCGTTCTTGGTTCTCAGGCCAAGGTATTTAACAATTTCGTGTGTATACATCACCTGACATCGACACGTACTCTTCAGACTTCGGGAGCGGAGGCTTGTTCTAGCGAGGAATAAAATGTAGCCCAGAAGGCCGACTCGTTTTTTCAGATCGAGCTCACGGATGGTTCACGGTCGTGGTACAAAGGCTATAACGGAGTAACCTTTGGATGGTATATATCTAAAAGACAAAACTTACAGTGGTATTTTTCCAAAGTATGGATCTTTTAATGGTTTAGAACCAATTTTCCCTATTTTCTCTTTCTAAAATGGTCGTTATACTAAAAAATGTATAACCTACCCCTATATTTATTTTGAGAATTCTCTGGAAAGCTTAAATATGAATTCAATCTATTTTGAAGCTAGAAGAAAGAAAACAAGAATAAAGAAATGAAAGAAAACAGAAACAAAACATGAATAAAGAAAAGAAATAAAACAAAAAGGGAGACAAGCCTAAAGGGTTCGACCCAGCCAAAACGGAGCTAACCCAGCCCATCTAGCCCTCCCCAATCTCCCTCGGTCGAACCCCACTCCTTCTCTCTCTTGGTGGCCCAAGCCTAGCCCACATTCCCCTTCTCAAAAAAAAACAAACAAAAAAATGTGAGACCGACAGGCGGATCCCACCTTGCCTATTTTACGGACACTGATCTGCGCCAAAAACCGAACGAAAACTGTATGTCGCCGAAAAAGTTCAGTTTTTGGCCTTTTTACAGTATCAACTAGAGATGCTCTAACCGGACTCCCCATTGCGCATCCTGTATCCCTCTCCCCGACGAACAATTGTTGTCGTAGGAGTAGGCGCATCAATTACAGTCCAATCATTAACGGCCATTATACCAAAACCTCGAGGGAATGAGGATGGAACTATTGCTTCTTGGTTGTGAGTAGGTCCAAAAACTACTTGGTGCAAGTATAGGCCCAAGATTATTTCTTTCTCACAATAAATGGGACAAGAAAAGGAAGAATAGGTCATAGCTAGGGTGAAATAAGACACAAATAGGAACGTGGGCATGGCATCTCTTGGACTCTGCATGGCTATTGGTAGTGAAGGGGGCTTTATGCTTCTTATTGTGGGCGTTGTGACTCTGAACAATATGTGAAGGTGATTGGACATACTTACAGGTTCAGCATTAGTACATGTGTTCTATATATCCCTAAGACTAAAGATTGTCATTTTTAGTAGTCCTCCTATCTAAATTAGTTGACTCAGATTTGTGTAGATTTGAATGTATTTAGAAATGTTAGATACATCTGAATCTAGACAAAACCAAGTCAACTAAATTGGGTCGGAGGCAGTACATTGTTTGAAGAGGATAAACTAATACTAATCTACGTACAACTTACTACCAAATTGTTATAGAAAATATCACTGATGTGACGTCAATTAATTACTCTAATTCATATCCATTACAAAATAACTTTTGAACCATATATGGATATGTATATATGAACATCAGGCATTAATGATGAGCTGTTCATTAACTCCCCACCAGCTATCTAATTTTCTATTATCTATACCTACTATATCGAGTTGTAGAACAAGAGGGTGACCATTAGTTAGTTGTGTGTAACGTTGATGGATCTGCTCGCATAAATTAGAACCATAACATTAGTCCCACGTTAGTTAAACAAGATGGAGAAAAACTCCCCTAAATTCCCATATTATTAGTCATGTAATTACAAAACCATCTAATCTCCTAAGCTTTCTTCTTCACCGAGTCTTGAATAGCCATCTCCCTAGCACCAAAGTAGCCTCCACTACAAAAATACCCCCATCTCCGACTCTTTTATGGGGCGGCTCAATCAAAATGTACCTCGACAAGTTGGTTAGCCAGCGGATGAACTATCACAACACCATTTTATCACGACGGCCAAGTATACAGTATGGCACACTCGATACATCTCGCTGACAGGTCAATGGCGTCTTCGGCGTAGTCAACTGCTCCCTAGAACATCTTGGTGGTGCAGACGGAGGGCTCCCTCTGGCGGCGGCCTCAGAAGAAGACGAGGGCGATGTTGTGCTGCACGAGGAAAACATAGAGGTGGTTGAGAACATGCGCGCGATCATGGGGAGTCCGAGGGGACAAGAATCAGTGGCGATGACTCACGGTACCGGCGACGGTGACTAAAATATGGCACCGGCAACCATGCACTCCATCGACGAATTGAGGGGCAGTCTAGCGGCGTAGTGGGTTGGAAGGAGAGGGGAAATCGACAGGGGAACACGGGGAATTTAAAGAGGGGGTGCGGCGGCTCTTGGGGCACTAGGGGCTTGCAGAGTGGGGCGAGGGCAATGGAGTCCTGTGCGGGGTCGTGGGCAAGGTGTGCAGACGGGAGGGTATGGAAGACCAGCCCTTAAAATGTTTTAAGGGGCACGGAAAACGCGAGCCTCTGGCCTTTATATCTATCAATCTGAGGGCCAAACCGTAACCAAAACGCTGCCGTCTGTGCAACCGCCCCCAGCCGCTGATTACTCGCGACTCCGGTCAAATTTTGTGCCGTCGTTCGAAGATTCTGGTACCTAGCTTCCATTCCGCTCCCGTCTTTGCCAATTTTTGAGGAGTCACCTCTGTACAGAACAATTCTGGCGAGTAGGACGAAGCCAGTGAGCTAGGCAACGGTCGTGCGCGGGCATACGACTGAGCAGCAGCTAGCTCTATGCGGCTGATCAGCGCGGCACGGGCACGCGTGTGCGCGAGCAGCGAGCTAGCGAGGAGCAGCGCGCGGGCGAGTGACCCGTTTTACGGTCTGTTTTGCAGTATCTGCTCTTTCGGAGCTAATATCAAGGGAAATGGGAAATGAAACCAATCAGCCGGGATGACACCGCGCGATCCCCCGGGTCTCGCTGTCCACGTCGCGCGGACGCACAACACGTTGCACGGGTGGGACCCATGCCAATTTCTTCTTCCTTATCTCTTCCTTTTCTGCTCAGTTGCAATCCGGTGCATCGCTACCTGCCCCGCCTCTGCTGTTGCCGCCGGCCGGCCCACAACCACTACCGGAGCGCCTCGCGCGGTCGCCGCCGGCCGGAGCGCCTTGCGCGGTCGCCGCCGACCCACGCCTGCAGCTCGTGCCGCCGCGCCGGCGGGAGCGCCTCGCGCGGTCGCCGTCGGCCCGCGCTTGCTGCTCGCGCCGCCGCGCGCCTCCCGCCTCGCACCTCTTGCCGGAGATGCCGGCCACCCGCCATGGCAGCTGCCAAAGACGTCCCTTGCTCCGCCTCCCCCCCGCACCAGTCCCGCCTGCCACCGGAGATAGAGGCCACCCGCCATGGCGATGATGCTACTTGTGGCTGACGTCGATGCTACAAGCGGCATCGGTTTCTACTACGTGCGGTCGGCGGCGTTGCTACTAAGTGGAGCTGGGTTTTTGCTAGCGTGCGGTCGGCGGCGTAGCCGGGTTTTTTCTATGTGCGGTGTCGATGACGAGGCTACAACTTAATTATTTTTTTGCTACTTTTGTACATTTGTTTTGCTATGATCAATCTAGGAGGGGTCTCCGGCGATGTCTTCGGTGATGTCCCTTTGCTACATTAGAAAAAACATTTGCTACAACCGTTATGTGCTTTTGCTACAATATCGTAATTTTTTTGCTACGAGGTCTCCGGCGAGTGTCTTCGGCGATGTCTCCAGCGAAGTCGGTTTTGCTACATTAGAACATTTTTTTTGCTACAAGGTCGCTGGCGAGATCTCCTGCGAACTCTCCGGTGAGGTCTAGTCTATTTTGTTTTTTTCTAGAACAAACCTTTTCTGCTACATGTAGCAAAAACGGGACTATCTGTAGCAAAAATGGCAATGCTTGTAGCAAAAGCGGGATGCGTAGCACTCCCCTAACATCAAACCGTAAAAACGTTTTGGGGTGTCCTGCATACTATTTTTAGGTTTCGATTTTTACACTATCTGCTAAGATGCTCTTAGAGGACAGCTGCGGCAAAGACCTTACAGTTACTGTGTTTATTAGATTTTTTCGTAGTCCATCATTCGAAATATGTATCCTATCTTTGTAAATAATTTAATTCATTCTAAAATTCACTTATTTTTATCAGACAACCTATGCATCGGTTCAGCATCTGTCATGTGATGATTTGGCTGAAGAAATAAATGTATTTTTATTTTTCTAGAGAAAGAGCATGTTTTAAGTCAGACGAGTCCTGCACTAGAGATATTTTCTTTGATTTATCACGTCATTTTCAGTCATTCGTCGACAACGTCTATCAGTAACGTGTTATGGAACACAACGTGTATATGATAATCAACACACAACATGAACACGGTCACCGACATAATCAAGATGGAAATTCAGACAAAAAACTTGTGCGACCATGTCATCAAACGTTTTTCTTGTCAGTAGTACACATCAAAATCAGCGCTGCGCATAGGTCTCGGTTCACGGAGAGATGACCCCGCGGAGACATGACATCATGGACCACAGGTTATGCTTACTAAATAGACCAAGCGTTGCACGTATGAAGAGAATGCAGTAACAGATAGAGATTAGCATAGGCATTGGAATAGCGTTTTAGGACAGATGGTTTACTCTGTCTTTCTCAGCAGCGTCCTACTTCCAACCGCGCTCCATAGAACACAGAGCTCTTAGAAATGAATGTGGTGCGTCTATGTCATCCAGCGTTCTGCCTACCGGCCACGCCCCGGGGACACAGAGAGAAGTCTAGTTTATACACTAACTATACATTCTTCTTCCATGTTTGTGTACTAACTCCAACACTTGAAGTATTTATCTAATCTTCTCATGTACATGTTGTTGGCATGACCGGCGGGTCACTACAAAAATACCCCATACCCAGCGATTTTTTAGGGTGGCATAAGCAAAAAGAACTGGCAATAGTTGGGTGCGCGGCGAATGAGCTTTGGCAGTACCATTTTTGTCTCGGTGGCACCTTATACGCCGTGACATACACGGTAGCGGCAAATATTCGTGCCGTGGTACATGGACGGGGAAGATGGCGGTTTTTAACGCCTCGCTTGGCCAATGGAGGCATTCCCAATATCCGCCGTCCATTTCAAGCGGCATTAATTGCTGATGTCCGCTGAAGAATGGTCAATCACAGCCCGCTAACTGGTTAGACTTGTCTGACTGACAGGTGCGGACAACCACTGCTTACCCGTGCTACCAGAGACTGACGTATGTTCACTATGAACCAATTTGTCCCAAGTTACTGGGTTCACGTGTTATACAATCCATAAAGCAAACACTACGTCTCTCCAACATCCCATCTGGTTTTCTATATAATACATAGAGTCTTAGTCTCCATTTGAAGGGAATATGCCCGAGAGGCAATAATAAAGTGGTTATTATCTTATTCCATGTTTATGATAAATGTTTATTTTGCATGCTATAATTGTATTGATCGGAAACGTCAATACATGTGTGTTTAATAAACAAAATGGTTCATAGTTATGCCTCTCTTATAGACTAGCTCATTGACTAACAAGATGATCAAGGTTTCCTGATCATGGATATTGGATATTGTTAATAACGAGGTCACAATATTGGTGAAATGATGTGATGAACATTCATCCCAAGTATAGCATTACGATCAAAGTCATTATGTTTATATTGCTATAACACTATACGAAGTAATCTTTATCCTTAGACCATGAGATCATGTTAATTGATAACACCGGAAGAGTATCTTGATAACATCAAATGTCACACCGTAACAGGGTGACTATAAAGATGAGTTCAGTGCTACGAAGGTGTTATGTTGAGGCTCATGGATCAAAAGTGAAATTTGTCAATCCCGATGACGGATAGATATACGCTGGGCCCTCTCGGTGATATCACATTGAAATAGCTTGGAAGCAAGTGATGTGATCACTAGAATGTTATATCACGGGAACGAGAAAAGAGTGCATGTCGGTAACGAGATCAAACTAAGTATGAAGATACCGATGATCGAATCTCGGACATGTAATATATCGCGAGACAAAGGGATTTAGTTACAAGTGTTAAAGGTTCTCACGATCATAGAAGTCATCGTTGAATTTGTAGGAGTCAGTACGGATCTCTAGGTCCCGCTGCTGATTATTGATCGGAGAGGGGTCTCGATCATGTCTGCATTATTCGCGAACCGTAGGGTGACACACTTAAGGGATACCGACACCATTTGGAGCAAATATGTTTCAGATAAAGATTTAAGAAAGCGCTGAAATTATTTCAATAGACACCAAAACTGTTTCGGGTGAAATTGCTAAAATTGGTTCTGCATGTAATATTGAAATGTTGCAGGGGGTTTTATGTGAATGTTTGTTAATTAAAGTAATTAACAAAATTCTGAATAAAAATAATAAAAAAGAGTTTTATTAAATGAGAGAGCATTAAATTTGGAGAAATTTAATGCATTTAAAGTGGAGACTTTAAAAGAGAATGTGAAGAGGCATTTTAATGTAGAGGGGTTACCACCACATGAATGGAGGAGGTGAAGAGACACCTCCTGCATGCGCTGGCCATGAAGGAGGGGCACCCCCCCTCCTCCTATAAAAGGCCACCCTCTCCTCACTTCTCAAACACACCTCCTTGTGAAGGATCTCTCTCCCCTCTAGTATTATTCCCCATGGTCTCGGATTAGCGAGATACACGTTCCCGGTGGCTTTATCTGGAAAGGAGTTGCTGCTTCCGCTGCTTTGCTGGAGCGAGGGACGGAGGTTGTCGGGGTACCGGACGTGTGTGCGATCACGGATGCATCACTGCTTTGCGGTGCTGGACTTGGTGGTGCTGGAGCTGGATCTGAAGGACGTGCTAGAGCCGGACCTGCTCGGACTTCCTCACGATCTTGAGATCGGCAAGTGTACGACTACATCAACCACGAGTTCCTACTCGTTAACAAAATTTGTTGTCTTCGAGGGTAAGTTCTCGTTGGATGTATGTCCACCCGTTGCTTTGTACCTAGTAGATAGATCTTGGCGTGTAGTTCACACCGTAGGAATTTTTTTCTATGCTGCGGACCCAACACCATTCACTCAACTCCTCTCTCCGTACGACACCGCACCCGCTCTCTCGATAAGGAAAACCTTAGATCTAAACATAGTTATTTCCAAAAATGTCCTAAGATCTCACCAACTCCCATCTCTATGATGGTCGGCCCTTCCAAATGCGTTGATGCCTCGCAAGCTCTGCCAATCCGACCAGCCTCCGCGCTGGAGTCCTCCGAGCCTAAGATTCTTTCGCAATCGATCTGTTGTTTGATCTTGTTCTTTCTCCAATCGATTTATTGTTGGATATTGTTCTTTCTCTAATTGATCTGATGTTGCATCATGTTATTTCTGTAATCGATCTGCTGTTGCATCATATCCTTTCTCTAATCGATCGGCTATCTCTTTTAGATCCAAGGCAATGTGGTCAACGTAGTTCGTGCGAAGGATTACAGACATGTCGTCGCCGGCACTGCCGCCATGAAAACATCGTCGTTGGAGGATGCTAGTCCTGTTGCTACGTTTGTCACGGTAGGATGTTAGCCTAATAGAGTGGCATTCAAGTTTAGATTAGGTAAATTCCTCCACTTATCATTATGATAAGTGGAAGAATTAGGTTAATTGTAGATAGCTTTAGTTCTTTATTTCATAATTTTAAAGAAGAGAAGTGGAATACAAGGATTAGATCCTTCTAAGAAGTGGTTGCAGTGTAATATGATGTAATAAATATCCTCTCAATAAAATTAAATTTTCGATTTGAATGCAATTAGCTTCCTAAATTAATGATTGTAAACTGCTTACTTTGACTAACAGTACTGTGACTAATTATCTAGATCGGTGATGTTGTATAAAACACAACATTCGCAACACATGACATGGCAATAAAGTTTCGTCATCTTCAATAATGTAGCGAGGCACATCCACTGCCGCGTTGTGGAAGCGTTAGCTCGGCAGATCACGTTGTGTCGTGCCAAAAAATCCATCGTTGTTACACAATCCCCGACACTGTTATCCGTGCGGCCTTTTTTGTCACGCCAGCGCGAGCGTGGCCACTAAGGATGTGCCTCGGCGTCTATAAGCGTCAGGACCTGAGCTCCGTGTTGTAGTGGGTCCTCGTTCTTCCCTCCAACCGCCATGATCCTCGACGCTGCCAATGAGGCCTGTAATTGTAAACGGTTCTTCTTATTACAGTGCCTGATAGAAATTACGGCTATGGGTGCATTGCAATAAAGTGTGCAATATTAATACTGTAATGTTGGGTTACGTGATGTGTAATTTTAGGTGACTAATATTTACAGAAGTCACATGAGTCAGGGGATTAAAAAAAGAAAGTTAACTGAAGTCGGGACAATTTTTGAAATTCTAACATGTACCTGTGTATCCCAATTTGTTCTCTTGATAATGAAAAGAAGTATCGCCATCTGGAGTAACGTGCCCGTTAGCATGCCCATCCATATCCCCTGTAACATTGACCAATAGATCATTTCTTTTGCATTGAATCTCACTACTCCCTCCGATCCATATTAGTTGACTTGGATTTATCCAGATTTGGATGTATCTAATACTAAAGTATGTCTAGATACATCCGAATCTAGACAAATTCGAGTCAACTAATATGAGTCGGAGGGAGTATTAATTTCGACTCGCTATTTTAATGAAACTAATTTCCTTGTTAGGTTACCAGTGCACCAAATTTTAACTTGAATCCCAGCAGAACCCCAACGGGAATTCCCACCAAATAGTAGCAACCGATATTGGCAACTGCTACCTGCACTTGCCACCCTGCTCCCACAGCCACACCTACAAATATATAAAAACAAAACGAATAATCGTGCTAGTAAAAGACCACATAACTCGGCTGTGTGCATCCTATGATGCAGAGGCCAGGGTATACCCCTATTTCAAAAAGAAAAAAAGACCACATAACTTCAATCCGTCGACAAAGTAACACCTTCGAGGTGAAATTTTAACATGTTAAGAACAAAATGTAAAGTAGACAAGTGATCTGAACCGGTACAGACTCTAGGAGGAGGCGGCGGCGGCTTTGAAGAAATCCATCTAGGGTAATGTTTCCCTCGCCGGTGACACCGCCAGTCCACTCCGCCTCCGTCTTGGGGTCTTGGAGGTATGGCGAACTATGGCCTCTTGAAGTCAGAATAAGGTTTTTTTCCGCCCCTCGCTCCGGCGGTGCATCTACTGCCGGTGGAGGGCGCGTGGATTCTTGTGCCCGGAAGATCTTTTGGGATCTGTTCGGTTTTCGTGTTCATTGGTGTGTTTTCAGATCAGTCTCTTCCGATCTACGGATGTCATCATTGGCGTTGGTTACTGCTCTAGCGTGTTGGTCCTTCGGGGTCTTAGCACGACGACTTCCCGTCTATTACAACAAGCTCTACTACGACAAGCTTTTCCCGGCTCCTGTGTTTGAGGGGTGAGGATCGCAACGCGCTTTCTGCTTGCGCTAGTGTTTGTAGTCGTCGCTAGGTGGTCCTTTGACCTATTTAATTTTTTTTATTACTTTTAGACTTTTTTGTACTGTTGATGATGATTATTAATAGATCGGTGGAATTTCGTAAAAAAAAATGTAAGAGCAATGTACTAGGTATTCTATTAATTAGTCCTATTTCTACAGCCACACCGGCAAATATTAAAAAAAATGAATTTAACTTTGCACCTAAAAAACCACATAGTCCCACTGCCCAGTTGCATGCTGTTTGTCATAGGTGACATGTGAGGTGGGGTATATGGTCATGTGGAGAATGGGTGCATTGGTGACTAAGAGCAAGCGCAGCGTTGGTCAAAATGGGTGTCTAAGAACTCTTAGACGTAGGTCTAAACGTTAGACTAGAGGTATCTAAGAAGAGTTTTACTAGACCTCAGTCGAATACTACACCATGTCTAGTGTAGGTTTGACCTCCTACACCCCTATGAATTGGTAAAGAAATCATAGTCTCTGATGAGTTCTGGGTAATAAATAATGTAACTTTTGGTGGCCAGTGGAGCCCAGCATGTTGTCTAGTACGCTGGGGCACTTTTGCTTTCCTTAGTCATGAGTCTAGTATTTTGGTTAGACACTGCTCTAAATGTGCACGATGTGGGCCTCTGCTGAAGGAGTGATGGTTATGGGAGAAAACATAGCTTTGATTTCTTATCGAAGCTGGCGTCTTCAATTGACATCCTATTTTTGGAGACGTTCTTTTTTTAAAGAAAGCTATAGGAGGTTTCTACCGTGACTTTTATTTTAAAATAATAAGAACTTAAATTCGTATCCGACTTCTTACACATAGGTGGCTCGCCTGTTGTAATAAATTCTCCAAACAATTGTCCATCCTTGAGGTCATAAGGTTAATTTTGTGTTTTTTGCCGAACATGTAAGTCCTTATAGGATGTCAATTGCTATACTTCCAAACGCCGCGTCCTCCTAAGAGAGAAAGGTTCCTCAATAAAAATTGATTACCTGATAGTACTGGCCCGATACTTCCAAAGAAGACGGTCACAGCAAGCAAATACCCCAGTCTTGAAGCTCCCTGGACCACCTCCTCGTCGTCGCTGAAGAGCCTAGGCAAGCTTCTCCTCCAGATGAAGAAGACGGCCATGAAGATGGCCCCGATGAATGCCGATGTTGTAGCCGCCACGGCCACCGCGAACTTGGCCTCCTTCGGCCTGCTCGCCCCGAGCTCGTTCGACACCCTAACGCTGAATCGTATATAATATAGACATTGATAACAACATTCATGCGCTCTTGAGCATTTGAACCAAGTTGGAGATTGGTCACGTACCTTACTGCTTCACTCAAGCCCAGCGCAACCATCATAGTCCAGAACTCGTAGTTGATGCTGTCAAATCAAATTAGTTATGTCTCGAAGCCAATACATTGTGTTAATTTGCGAGGGAAGAAATTAGAGAGGGCAAGTACAATAGCAAGAAACACTCACCAGACTGACATGATATCAAGCTGGAGTTGGCCATTCTTGAGGAGACCCACAAGAATGAGCAGTGCAGCGTAGTACCAAAACTCCAAGCTTTATATATACCCAACATATATAAAATAAATTTGGAAAACAAAATAATTTAGTGTTCCCTCTGATCCAAATTAATTGATTTGGATTTATCTAGCTTCAGATGTATCTAGTATTAAAGTATGTCTAGATACAAATCAATTAATTTAGATCGGAGAGAGTAGTATAACTGTTGGTCGACGAAGCTGATTATTAGTACTGTTGGAAAAACTGCAGCACTACCAACCAGATCATGACAGCTGACACGAGGGAGAGCTTGACGAAGGCGGCGAGGTTGCTGAAGGCAAGAATGGAGAACCCTTTCCACGCGTCAGGGAAGCGGGCCGCTGACCAGGTAGGCGAACTGGGCTGCGTCGATGAGCCAGTAGGAGATGTTCCCCGCGACGGCCGCCCCACGGAGGCCATACCCGAGCCTGTTGACGGCGAGGTAGGTGAGGGCGACGTGCACGGCGAGGGCGGCGCCGGAGATGGCCGTGAGGGCCCAGACCTTGCTCTGGGTCTGGAAGAACTTCTGGAGCGGGAAGTTGGCGGCGTGGGCGAGCAGCCGCGGGATCGCCCACCGCGCGTACGGCCCGGCCGCGGCCGCGACGGAGGCGGGCTGGCGGAGGAGGGACCCGAGGATCGGCGTGGCGAAGGCGTACGCCGGCGTTAGCGCCACCGCGGCGGCGCCGCAGATGATCCACGACTGCTGCACGTACACGCCCAGCGCGTCCAGCTGCCCGGCGCCCACGGCCTGGCCGCACAGCGTGTCCAGGGCGCAGCCCATGCCGAACTGCGCTGCCGCACGCACGCCCGATCGAGGCCGACCCGATTGTCAGTGAAACTCTTCTACTAGTTCTAGTTCTAGCACGTACGGTGGTTTATTTGATCTATGGGATAGTATGCGTGCTGCGATTTACCAGGACTCCGTAGGCGAAGCCCTCGAGGATGCTCTCGACGACGGTGACCGCGGCGAGCTCCACGACGCCGATGTGCCCGACGAAGCTAGCCGTGACGAAGCCGATGGAGAACTGGAACACCTCGGTGAGGACCGCCGGGAAGGCGACGCGCCACAGCAGCCTCGACTCTTTCCAGCTCTCCGTGACAGCAAGCCGCCTCTTCATAGCTAACGAACACTACTGTCTCTTGAAGAGTGGAAACAAACAGATATCGCAACATCAGGTGAATGCGCTGAAGAGATCCAGAGATACGAGATGGAGCTAGTGATAAATTGATTGAAGTAGATCTGGCACCGACAAGAACAGTGGTACTACGATCTAACGCTGGAGCCATTAATCAGTGTGACCAACCGCGCAATGAATGGTCTAAGGGCGGCGCAGTAGTACAGGTTTTTTAAAAAAAAAATGGAAACACCCAAGGCCGCTTCGTATATTTTCTTATATACGAAAACGCAAAAGATTTTGTGTTTTCATTCATTGATAGAAAAATTTTATTTTTACAAGCCTAAGAAAAACTAGAACACCCACCACTCAAAACAAGACTACGACTACATGTAGAAAAAGTCACAAGTTATGACAAACACCTCCAATCTAAACATGGTCTAAAATCTCACCTCACAGTTCTGCAGACAAGGCAGAATAGGGTCACCCGTGCTTTGGACAGTCGAAGACGCTGCGGACTACAGCTCTCGCTCCAATCCGTTAACCGCCAGCGGCGCACCGATTGACGGACTATCCTAAAATGCCGCAACCCAATCCATCGCCACAAGTGGATACTATCGCCAGCTGATTTTCAACGAGTGCTTCATATATTTAAAGAAAAATAAAGTAAAAAAGCACAAGGACTAATAGGAAGGAAGCGTCTAGAGACCAATCGGGCTGGATATTCTAATCGAGCACTCGCCCACAACGGAAAGTCTGCATCCTAAGCGATTCTATTTTTGGAAATTCATCCGATCCTGCTCGGCCTCGCTTACGCACCTGTCAGCATTCCAACCAAGCCGCACCAGCCCCTAGCACCACACATGTCTCCGTGCACATGCACCACTCGTCCACACACCGTGTCCCCTCCCTGCTGATTCCCATCAGGTAATTGGCTGCTTGCACCATAAAAAACCTTGGTTTCCAAAAAACGACAATGTGTGCGGTCATCACCTTAAAACCTTTATAAAAACGATACAAAAATAGAAGTACCCCATATTTGAAATTGCCAAATAATACAACCAAAAACTGGTTATCTGGAGGACAATAGCTGTACAACCAAAAAATGCAACTTACTAGCACCCGGAAAGCAGCCAGGGGATCTGACAACTGGAGTACAGCTTAGTTAAACTGACAAACCACAAACTGGGGAACCTTTGAACACACAAAAGAACAACTACTATGTACTTGGATCACTCTAAAAACTAAAAACAGTTGGATAGTCTTAAAATTGAACCGGTTTTCAGCAACAAACACAATGCAAGGGCACGATTCCTGAGGGCATACTTCCTGAAGATGCAAGAGACAAGGCTGAAGTCCATGAGGGCATGCTTCCTTCTACTGACCTTGGCTGGCTCCAGCGGCCGTATAGAACCACCCGCTGCTTCTGCTGGTGACAAGAAGGCACAACAGAGCACATACACACGAGCTATCTTCAACCTTTTTGTACACAAGCAATGTTACTCATGTTTGCCAACTCAATGTACCCCGACTTGTCTAGAAATGCCTGGAAACAAGAGCACACTTCCTAGGTCGAAACATGCAGCGTACTTGTATGCTACATACAACAAGAGCACAAATATGATATAAACCAGTCATTTAGCTATAGAATCCTACATTCTTTTTTAGTAGGGCATGAATATGCTACTACAACGACTAAGTTTACGAAAAAAAACATAGTGCGAATCCTGGGACAAACTAAATTGCATACATAGGTAATGCCATGTTCTTTGTTAACAAGAACATGATTTTATCAAATGCGGCAACTTAGTTGTATGAGAAAAAACACAAGGCTAATAATGGGGACAACTTAATTGCATAGTTAGGGAATCCTAGATTCTTGTTAAGCAGAACATGAGTACATCAATGCAACAACTTAGCGATATTAGAAAACAACACAAGCTAAATCCTGGGACAATTATGAAAGCAACTTAGCTATGGTGATAACACAACATTAGACTAATCTACCTACATATTCAACTTATTTAAATGTTGCAATAGCAATGTTCAAAAGGTAACTTTATATATGTTATGAAACTTAATTAACTAGTGCAAAAGCAAACTTAATATCATGGAGTAGCAACTTAACTATGTTGAGAGAGATAACTTAGCTATGTTGCAAAGGCAACTTAATCTATGTAGTGAAACTTAATTAACTACTATAAAATCAAACTTAATAGCATGGAATAGCAACTTAGCTATGTTGAAAAAGAAACTTAATCAATGTAGTGAAACTTAATTGACTGTTGCAAAAGCAAATTTAATAAAATGGAATATAACTTAACTATGTTTTGCCAAACAACACACATTCTCGTATGTGGATGTGCAGCGGCAAAAACTAGTGAGTAAACTTGACTAACCAATGGTGCATCCACTATGAAAAAACAATGACAATGAAAACATGCCAATAGCCCATGGTTTGTGCAAAACACAACTTAAGCTAAATTGGAAGATCAAACTTAGGATAAAGTGAAAAGCAACTTAATCTAAAGTGAAAGATCAACTTAATGAAACAAGATAGGACCTTAGGATAAAGTGGAAATCAACTTAAGCATAAGTGGCTAATCAACTTAGTGAAACGGGGTTAGCAACTTAGGATAAAGTAGGAAGAAACTTAACCTAAACTGGCTAGTCAGCTTAATGAAATATTAATGGGATAGGAAACTTAAGATAAACTAGAAAAACAACTTAAGATGAAGTGGTAACTCGACTTAATTAGATGGATTAAGCAACTTAGGATAAAGTGGCTAATCAACTCTAAATGATTGCTTGGTCAGCTAAACAACAACCCATGGTCCACGAAGTGTAGTGAACAAAATAATAAGAATGTTTTCAAAACAACTTGATTAAATGGGATAATCAACTTATCATTTTGGATGATTCCCTAGTTAGCATGGTTTCAAGGCGGTAAGGCATCCGAAGACGTTGTACCCCTCTATGAAGACTAAGCAGGCACCTAAGCGCCAAAAGTCGGAAAATTTCCATGGGCTCCTTGTCGTTTTTAAGCATCCTAAGGCGGACGCCTTAAAAACCATGCTAGTTAGAACAAAACCCTAGTCCATAGATATGCAAAAAATAACACTTGATGAAACAATGAGCCACTACGGGAATAACCAGATAGGCCGACGGCCTTTTTATACGCCGACGGCAAAATGTCGGGGCCGTCGGCGTAGCTTGACGGGCCGTCGGCCCAGTTTTGCCGTCGGTGTAGGATAAATAGGCCGACGGCAGCCGTCGGCGTAAACGGGACCGTCGGCGTAGCCTATTAGGGCTGACGGTAGAGCGACGGCGTCAAGTCTACGCCGACGCCAAAGCCGTCGGCATAGGTTTCACACCTATGCCGACGGCAAAGCCGTCGGCGTAGCTATTTTTCTTTTTTGCCACATTAATCTTAGAAAAATTATAACTAAATCATTTAAATTCACAAAAATACATATAATATATCAAAATTTGCGGAAAAAAAGATCTATCTATATAAACTCAAATATTAAATTTTTCAAAAGAAATATAAAAAATACAAATACTTTCGTATAACATATTTTTCATTTTCTAAGTGCAAAAAACGGGGCGTTTTGTGAAGCAACCACCAAATGAAAATTTCAAAATGATAATACCACATTTTTCAAAAATACTAGACCATATTGAATGGACAACTTCCCAATCTGGGCATCTCAAACCTTTCCGTCCACCCTCGTGAAAATGACAAATTTCTGCCGAATCGGTAGGAAATGAGTTAGATTTGAACTATAGGTACATGATATGATGCTCATGAGTTTTTGCAAAAATCATTTTTGGTTCACAATATGCTATTTCATCAGAGATCTAATGCAAGTTTAGTGAGGCTCAGCCCCGAGCTAAGAATCTTCATACCCCTCGATTTAGAAAGTTTGGCGATAGTTTGAAATGGGCATAAAAAATTCAAAAACGATCAAAACAATGCAAAACCTTCGCATGGTGTCATATTATGTGACATAGTTGCATGGAAAAATGCCAAACTTGGTATATTCATTGTGTCTAAAAAAAACCTTCACAAAATGACCTATCTCAGTCGAGCTTTTCTGGATTTCAGGTCAAATGACCAATGTTATTGCTAGAATCATGGTATAGTTTGCGATAATGTGTCCATATTGTGCACGCATGTGTATAATGGGATGGAGAACAATGTTGCAGGAGGAAGTTTTCCTTTTCATCCCACCAAAAAGCCATTTTTCATTTTCCGAGTGTAAAAAACGAAGTGTTTTGTGAAGCAACCACCAAATAAAAGTTTTAAAATGACAATACCACATTTTTCAATAATACTAGACCATATTGAAATGGACAATTTCCCAACCTAGATATCTCAAACCTTTTCGTCCACCCCTCGTGAAAAAGACAAATTCCTGCCGAATCGGTAGGAAATGAGTTAGATTTGAACTATAGGTACATGATATGATGCTCATGATTTTTTGAAAAAATCATTTTTAGGTTCACAATACGCTATTTTATCAGAGATCTAATGCAAGTTTAGTGAGGCTCAACCTCGAGTTAAGAATCTTCATGCCCCTCGATTTAGAAAGTTTGATGATAGTTTGAAATGGGCATAAAAAATTCAACAACGATCGAAAGAATGCAAAACCTTCGCATGGTGTCATATTATGTGACATAGTTGCATGGAAAAATGCCAAACTTGGTATATTCATTGTGTCTCAAAACAACCTTCACAAAATGACCTATCTCAATCGAGCTTTTCTGGATTTCAGGTCAAATGACCAATGTTATTGCTAGAATCATAGTATAGTTTGCAATAATATGCCCATATTGTGCACTCATGTGTATCATGGAATGGCGAACAATGTTGCAGGAGGAAGTTTTCCTTTTCATCGCATCGAAAAGCTATTTTTCATTTTCTAAGTGCAAAAAACAGGGTGTTTTGTGAAGCAACCACCAAATGAAAGTTTCAAAATGATAATACCATATTTTTCAAAAATACTAGACCATATTTAATGGACAATTTCCCAACCTGGGTATCTCAAACCTTTCCGTTCACCCCTCTTGAAAAAGACAAATTTCTGCCGAATCGGTAGGAAATGAGTTAGATTTGAACTACAGGTACATGATATGTTGCTCATGATTTTTTGAAAAAAATCATTTTTAGGTTCACAATATGCTATTTCATCAGATCTAATGCAAGTTTAGTGAAGGTCAGCTCCGAGCTAACAATCTTCATGCCTCTCGATTTAGGAAGTTTGACGATAGTTTGAAATGGGCATAAAAAATTCAAAAACGATCGAAACAATGCAAAACCTTCGCATGGTGTCATATTATGTGACATAGTTGCATGGAAAAATATCAAACTTGGTATATTCATTGTGTCTCAAAAAAAGCTTCACAAAATGACCTATCACAATCGAGCTTTTCAGGATTTCAGGTCAAATGACCAATGTTATTACTAGAATCATGGTATAGTTTTCTATAATGTGCTCATATTGTGCATACATAAGTATCATGGGATGGTGAACAATTTTGCAGGAGGAAGTTTTCCTTTTCGTCGCACGGAAAAGCCATTTTCTATTTTTCGAGCACAAAAAACAGGGCGTTTTGTGAAGCAACCACCAAATGGCTAATTTAAAATGCTACCACCCCATTTTTCAAAAATACTAGACCACCTTACATGGACAATTTCCCAACCAGAGGAGCTCAAACCTTTCCGTCCGTCCTTGGTGAAAAAGACAAATTCCTGCCGAATCGGTAGGAAGTGAGTCTGATTTGAACTAAATGTACATTATCTGATACTCATGATTTTTTGAAAAAATCATTTTTAGATTCACAACATTATATTTCATTAGAGATCCACTTCAAATTTTCTTTTTCGTCGCATCAATAAGCCATTTTTCCGAGTGCAAAAAGAGTGTTTCATGAATCCTAACACAGTTTCGGTTATTCTAGTGTTAACAAGATATGATACATAATTAAATATATGATAGGGATGTTATATTTGGATTCCTCTCATTTTTCTGATCGATTTGGATATATTATTTGTCGAATTACGATTTACGGATTTGTAGTTGTGAATTATTCAATATTAAATGGACAAAAGGCAAAAAAATTTTGTTTTATTTTAATTTGAATACAAGATTATTATTACTTATTCATTGTTGTTTACTTAAATAAATGTTTAAAATTTTAAAAATAAAGGCGTGTGATACCATCGTCCAAGGGTTAATAGGATTGATATGGTAATATTATCAGTAAGGTCTAATTTCCTGATTGGAAGCTCATATGAAAGGAACAGAGAAGTTAAGCGTGCTGGGGCTGAAGTATTGCTAGGATGGGTGACCGATGGGGAATTTTGATCATTAGAGTTAAAAAATACTTGTGAGATTAACGAGTCAAATAATTATAAAATGCTTGTGAGATTAATAATTCAAAACAAAAACAAAAAATATTGGAAAAAAATATTCAAATTTTTTTGAAAAAAGATAGGCCGACGGCGATGCCGTAGGCGTAGCTCCAGCCAAACCCTCTAGGCCGACGGCAATGCCGTCGGCGTAGCTGTCGCTAGGCAAACGGCCGTCAACCGCGTGATGTGGGCCCCACATCCTTTACGCCGACGGCAAACCGGCTACGCCTACGGAGTCGTACGCCGACGGTCATACGCCGACGGCAACCGTCGGCGTAGCCTACGCCGACGGCAATCAATGGCTACACCGACGGGTCTGGCCGTCGGCGCTTGGCCTGTTTCCTGTAGTGAGCTGACTCCAACTAGAATCTAACGCAGAACACAGGGATCTACACATATATGATACGTCCCTGTTCACCATATCTAAAAACGCAAATGGAGCAGGATGCATTAGCATGGTGTTACATCTAGCTACAGTGTATGGTGTATGGGCATTGAAGCTCTATGGCATACCAACAATGCGCAAACTCGATCATTGCTTCAATTCCGTTTCAAGGAATCAACAAATTAAGCCCATTATAGACATACACTTCTCTAATTAAGGAAACTGCAATGCATATATAGTGTTTGTTGTGTATGAGCTATCCACAGCAACAGAATCAACTGTAAACACGGCCGTGGAGTAAAAGAGACATTTGAACATGCCCCCACATGTCCATACACCTATATGTATACTTGTATAGCATGCACAAGTCGAGCGGTGAACACTCCAATAGCACGAGCTGCCCACTTAACAGTCCTTACAGCAGCTTGCAGTTAGCAAGAGTTGCACTGACAATAATGCAAGGCCTTGTACCATCTTACAAGTTGTCTATGACTGTCATGGTTGTGGCATTTCTTCTGGGCATTGAGGGCGCCACCCACGATTGCATGAGGTTCGTCTGCAGCAACTCCGACAGTCAAACAAGTCGTGCAATAAGATGACACTCTACTACCATGATATTCTCTACACCGGCATCCAAACCGACGACATTGCAATAGAACCTACTTGGGCAAGCTAGTGGTGTTTGATGATCCCATGAAGGAAAGGAAGGCGCTACCCATTGGGAAGGAGGTGCCGGCGACGCACTTCTACCACAATAAAGAGTCATTCAATGTGTGGTTTGTCTTGTCCCTTGTGTTCAACACACCGATGAACAAGGACATACTCAACTTCATGGGTGTCGTCAAAATGAACGAGAAAGTGTGGGACATCTCTGTTATATACGGCACAAGCGACTTCTTCCCCATGGGCCTATGAGTGTGCAGTGCACACAAAAATCACAAGAGAAAACCGGGCTCCATATGATGCCAAGCTACCTCAAAGGAACTAGGCATAGATGTCTTGCCTCAGGGATGCTAGGAATTTCGTCGGGGTATTACCTCGAATCTAGTTCTGGGCTTCGCCCTGAAACATAGTCGTGCACACTACTAGTCCACCATCGAGTTCCACGCCCCTCAAGTGCGGCCGCCATCCAATGTCGAGCATCACGCACTCTCGAGCACGACCGCTCTCCCGCCGCCGAGCTCCATGCCAGGCCCGTCGATGCACAGGTTCCATATGCTCGACCGAACAGGGCCCCCCGATTTTGGAGGGCCCCCGATTTGTGCAGCCCTCTAATACTCTGTCGCGGCTAGGCCCAGCAGCCAGCAGAAATTGTTCGCGTCGCCACTCGCCTGGCGTTCGAGATGGAGATCGTTCCTCTTCTATCTTCGTTCGACGGTTCGCGTGACTCGTGTCGCCTTTCCGAGATCGCCGCCGCCTGCACTCGCAGGATACTGTCTCGCGAGTCGCGCGACCCTTGCCGGCCGGCCTGCTCGCTCGCCGGCGCCGCCGCCCAGCTTGTCCAAGGAAATCACACTGATCAGATCAGCCGATCAGCGTTCAGCAATCACCGATCAGCTGAGCGCCTCAGCGATTCAGGCAGTCAGCTATCGCATGCAGCAGGTAAGGATCTGTTGGAGTAGTGGAGTACATACATACAGTAGAAAATATATAAATAATTTATGCTGCTATTCACACTTCTGTAGCCTGATTTCCTTGTATTCGGCCTGTATGAAAATAAATAAATAATCTATTCGGTCTGCCCGTAGCTACGGAACTAGTAGAAAATAATTGATGCCTTTTACAATGCAATTGTGCAAACGGAAAACCTGCTAGATATCGCCTGATTTCCTGTAACTCTACTCATCTACTAGTTGATGAATCAATGAATCTTCTTGTTAATTTTTAAATTTCTGAGACATGCAAATTATGAGAAGAACAAAGTGTCAATCGGGTTACGAGAAGAAGAAGAAGAAAAGAATGAGATTAAAAGGGGCAGCCCAGTCTCAAAAGGGTGCTTTAGATAAATTTGTTGTGAAAGAGTCTCAAATAAATTTTGGAGAAGATCAACTATAATGCTATGATTGAAGAATTTATTTCAAGAAATACCCGGCGGATGATGCTTTTTGGTAGATCATGAGGTTCGTTTTATTTCTTTGATGCTATATTTATTATTTTAGAACGAATACTTGATATTTTTCGGAATTATACAATATAAATTAAATGTGTGATTTTGTTATACTAGTCCTTAAGTGTGTACAAAAATTAAGGCCTCATTTTTATAAGTCGCACCAGGGTCCCCAAATCCTGGAGACGGGCCTGCTCCATGCCCTCGCGTGTGGGAGCTCTCAGTCGTTGAGAATCAAGCCCTCTTGTGTAGCCATGGAGGACGGAGGACGGGCGTCGCGACGTATGGCAGAGAGCCACGTGCGCCGGAGGAAGCAGGCCGGGGAGCAAGGCAGCTGGCAGGAGTTGGGCGTGCCGGCGAGCAGGTGGGCGGTGGGATGCGCTCGATTTGGATCGAGGCAGCTCGGTGGGGAGCACAGATGTTTTTTTCCTGCGGGGCTAGGTGGGCCGGGGCTTGATCCAGCATCGGACGGACCATGAGCGATGGCTAGTTCGAGCAAACCAGCCCGCGTGCACTTTTTAGCACTTGGGAATAGGAAAATGAAAATTAGGGATTTGCACAAAAAATATGCAAGAAGAACCGCAACTGACAAACCTAGACTGCAGCGTGGTCGTCCTCCAATTCTACATGTCCAACCAGCGACCAACCATGGCGTCACCAGGTTACCGCGGACTATGGGCAAAGACGCTCGCCTGGCCACCAGTTGTAGCACAGACCAGAAGTCGGTGTAACGGCCTGAAAAATCTCCTCTAATAGAATTCCTTGTTGGAGATCTTGCAGTTCTATGTTCCCGGCGATCTGAGAGCTCCAATTAGAACCTGGCTCAACAGTATAAAAAACCCTAGGCCCCCTCGAGCGACCGGGGGCTCCCCTCCGCCGCCACCCCCCCTTCCCTCCTCACATGCCTCTCCTCCCTCGCCACCACCGGGTAACACCGGCGGCAAAGCCGCTCGGCGTCGGTGGCGGCGGGGCCTCCCACTCCCCTGCTCTCGTAGACCGGCGCGGGCCAGACGAGCAGAGCGGCGGCGGCGTGTTTCGCGGATCACGGCGTCGGCAGGCTTCGGCCGCGGCGGAGGCGCGGCACGGTGGCGCGGAGGCCCGCGTGGGTCGGGTGGGGCGGCTCGGCCCTGGTGGCATCGACAGGGATCTAGGGTCGCGGCGTGCTTTTTCGGCGGCGACGCGTCTGCGGCGACGGCGCGCCCTGCCTCCGGGGGCCGTAGCGGTGGTGCTCACCTGATGGAGGCGCCCGGTTCGGCCGGTGCAACTAGCAGGCGCGCTATACCGCGTCGGCATGGCTGAGGGTTGCCGGCGGCGGGGCATGGTTGCGTGACCACTGCGGTGGTGCCGGTGGGGGGCGCCTCGAGGAGCATCTCGCTGGCGGCGGGGTGACCTGGTTGCAGCAGCGGGGGCGGATCCAACGGTCCAGATCTAGGCCTGATCCGGGCCTGGTCGGGCTAGCCGGGCCTAATCTAGGCCTGATCTCGGCCCTATTGATGCTACTGCCCGCCCGGACGGCACTCACCGCAAGGTGATGGAGGGAAGATCCCCTCCCCTAGGTTCCCACGAGCTCAATGACTACGAATCCGAGTCCTGACCTTCACCAGAACTCTCGGCGGTTGTGCGTTGTGACGGTGGCCGGAGCCTTGGCTTGAGTGCGTGGAAGCCGGGGCGGCGGCCGCGGAAGGTGGTTTACGTGGTCGTCCCTTCGGCAATGGGGTGGCGAGGTTTGGACGCTGTTCCTCAGACCGACAGCGGTCCAGCTGGCCTGGTGGACTCGATGGCGACGGTGCTGCTGCTTGGCGGCAGGGATTTGTCATGGTGGCGGATCCACTGGTGGAGGGAGGAGTTGACCCCGGTGGTAGGGGTGGCGTGTGCGGAGGCACCCTTGCTGCAGTGCGGCGGCGGGACTTTACGAGCCTGGACGGGCTCGGCGGGGCCGAGAAAGCCTGGTATGGCCTGCTGCTCCATTCGGTCAGCTACCTCCTTCGGGCGGTGGAGGTTGTTCTCTCCCGCGTGCTGATGCCATGCCTATCCTCACCGATGGCCGCGCTCTCTCGCTCCTACCGGCCTCGTTCCATGTTCCACGGTGTGACGGCGGTGAAGACTTCAAGACCGTGTGGGCGCGTGCACGTGGGCGACAAGCTTGGTGGAGCAATACATAGCGGACGGGAGGGAGGGGGGTCGTTGGAGGGATCGGGAGAAATCTTTGTCGCTTTGACACCGGCGCGCTGACGCCTTCGAGTATCACCGTCCTTCTTGAAGGGCGTTGGGGGCAACTACTCCGCGCCTCCCGTGGCATACCGGGGGAAACCCTAGGACTAGTCCGGGCAGCAGTGTCGTCATCGGCAGTCCCCTACTTGGAGGTGCTGCTTTGGTACGCGGCGCTTTGGATTGCTGGCGGTGTGGTGGTACTTCTCCGGTGAGCGCAACCGTTGCGAATATTCTATGTGTTCGTCGCACCGCCGATGTCGGCTTTATTTTCTTTTCATTCCTCTTGTTTTTGTTTTGGACTTGCCTGTTCGGTCCTTGTATCATGTTGGTGCTTTGGGCGTTGTGCTCTCTGGCCTAGCAGTGGTCTCACCTGTGTGCTTTATTTATAAAGCGGGGCGAAAGCCTATTTCGAGAAGAATTCCTTGTTGTTTTTCTGTTATGCATCATCATCATGCCAACCTTGTTTTGCAAAATTTGCATAAAAATAAAAACATGTTTGCACGTGTGGGTGCTAACCATGTGTGCCTGCTTCTCCCACTCTTCTGTCTCAAAATTCCTAAAATCTTAATATCAAAATCCCTATCTTGTTTTAGTTAAAATTCCATAAAGGTTTCTATACACCTTATTATCTCTCTCTTCTTATTTTTATGTAAAAATATATTCAATCATAAATTCAAACAAGTGAAATCCTCGTTTTTATTTTAAGTTCTGGTTATTTATAATTTGTTTATGATTTTTGAGAGAAATATTCACGTAAAGAAATCAAGACTGTTGAAAAAATATTCGTGTCTTTTTAAAAGTTTGTTCATTATTTTAAAATTGGTTCGTGATTTTGAAAAAAATTCACCACCATTTAAAAATTGTTCATAGTTTTGAAAAGAAAATCATATTTTTGGAATTTTGCTCATGATTTTTTGAAAATTTGTTCATAGTTTGGAAATTTGTTCATGATTTGAAAATTTTCCATAATTTTAAAAATGTTCTATGCTTATAAAAAAGTTCGGATTTTCTAAAAATCATGATTTAAAATCTTTAGTTTTTTAAAAGAAAATGAAAATAAAATGCAAAAACTGAAAAGAAACAGCAGGAAAAAGTATAAAAGTAAAAAACAAAAAAATACTCCCTCCGATCCAAATTAATTGGCTTGGATTTGTCTAGATTCGGATGTATCTAGACATGTTTTAGTGCTAGATACATCCGAATATAAGCAAATCCAAGTCAATTAATTTGGATCACCTTATTGCGCCACTCCTCCGGATTTTGCGTTAGGCGGCAAGACCGCCTAGCGCCGCCGGGCGGCGCATAGCACCTCCCAAGTGCGTGAGCCCCTAGCTCAAGTCACCCGCACCACCACCTCTCCCTTCCGCCTCTTTAAATCCCCGTTGCAAGTCGCCTCCAAACCCTAGCCTTCATTTCCATATCGCACCGCCATATTCTCCCCTCCCTTCCTAGCTTCCCTCCCCCTTTCCCCATGCAAACGAAGGTCACCGATACTGCACCGTCATCGAGATATCGCCATGGAACTCCCCACGACCATCCAAGTACTCTAGGATTTGTAACTCACACTCCTAGTTGTTCCAGCGGATGGAATTGGAGCAGAGGGCCCTGCACAGGTGGAATCCTTCCTCAATGTCCACGACGACCACCGGTGCTTCTTCCGTAATTTTGGCCTCCTATGTGCTCCTCTGACACTTCCAAGCATGTCCAAGACCTCCTAGTGATCTTCTCAAACCATTCATGTACTCCACCATCATTTTTATACATCACCATCGCCGGACCTCGTCCATCCGAGTTCGTCCCGCCATGGACGCTCACGCTGAATCACCACCACGCTGTTAGCACGTTGCCCGCGTGCGATGTTGGTATGCCGCAGGTTATTATCCACTAGTAGAAACCAGCCTGTTAGCCCTGGTTCCTAAGGACCTTTAGTCCCGAAATGCGGCCTAGGACTGCAAAAGCGGGACTAAAGGTCCAAGTATGAGCCCCGGTTCTGTTACGAACCGGGACTAGAGGTCCAACCACGTGGCCCCGCGAGCCGCGCTAGGCTAGAGGACATTTAGTCCCGGTTCATAACACGCACGAACCGGGACTAAAGGTTCCCTGCCACGGCAGCGTTTTGAGCCATTTGGCTGCCGCGGTAAGAGATGAGGTTTTAGGGTTTTGTGTTTTTCTTTTCATTTTGCGTTTTGTGTTCAATTATTTTTCGTTCTGTGTTTTCATTAGAAACAAGTTTTCAAATACATACAGAACGCTACTACACAATACTTGTACACATTGATGCAATATATAATACAATTTCTCTTACAAGCATACATGGAGTCCCAACCGGGTCCAGAGCATGTCTATTTGATTACATGGAGATCATTAAATGGATGCTTTAGGGGCTACGTAGAGAGTATTCTCCGCGTGGGTCTATAACTTAGTCGAGAAAAAATCCACCAAATTCCTCATGGATTGCTATTAGGCGGTCCTCTGGTAGGAGCTTGTCCCGCATCACGTCCAACTATATAAAGAAGGAGATCATATGAATTAGACTCAACACAACTTTTTGTAATAAAAATAAAGGGTGAATATATTGTTTACTTACTCGAACATTTTTCACGGGCTTCTCAATAGTGATGCGAATGAACTCGCACACGTAGAATCCACATAGATTAGTGCTCCGTGACTGCCTCACGCACTTTACAAGAATAGAATTCAATCAAATAATAACTCTAGCATGATAAATGCACATAAACAAGAATTAAATAGATGCGTGGACTTAGCTCGTACTACTTACCGAGAGCGATTTAAAAAATAGCTCCTCACGCCATTGACCGCGGACATGGTTCTTGAACCATGTCCAAACCCTACCCAACAAAGAAAATGAATGTATGAGTTAATAACCACTTGATATCCCAGAAAATGAACGAAAGAAACCGATATAGTGCGATAATGGTTGAAATTACTTCAATGTCTTTGTTTAGTGAGTCCATGATATGAACTCTTTCCAAGTCAACTGAAATGCTTAGAAGAATCAAGTGGTACATACGCAAGGTTTACATACGTCAGTAACTCATCATTTACACTAAACATCGAGTAAGCAATATTTAATGTGTACAAGAACTCACTTGCCATCGTGGTAAGGAAATAGTATTTCGTTACATAAATGCTGGTTCGTGAGAAACCGGAGCACGTTGTGCTCGATCTCCAGTGGCTTATCGTTTAGTATAGCTCCATGAACTCGATGTGGGTCAATGAACCCAAATCCATTGATAGCCTTTCTTTTACAATCGAGAATCTTCATTTTGCATCATTATATATAACGTACAAAAGAATATAGTGAGTATACTTACCGGCAATGAATTGAACACGCTGAGATAGAGAATGAATTACATAAATAAAGTAGTCACTTACAGACAATAGCAACCGAGGATAGATTTGTCGAGTTCCTTTAGATTGAATAACTGAAATAATTCTGTAAATTCAACAGGGACCTCCTCTTAAGCGAAGTAATGCGATTTTCGAACTTTCAGTATGAGCCAATATTGCTGTTCTTTTGATGCTTTCATGTACCACTCATGGAATCGTCGCATTTTTCTTAGCATATCCCGAAGCCTCTCAGAACTGACCAGAGGCTCCCCGTGAACAAATTTGGGTGCTACCTCAACCTTGGGCATATCGCCATGAAGAATGTCATGAATAGACATATTACATTGCTCGCCCAATATCTTAGCCGTTTCCAGATCCATAGGTTCTCCATCATATAGTTGAGGTTCGGGTATGTTCACCTGGAGTGGGGGGGAGCGATTGATTTGCTTGTTTCCCTAGCTAGGGAACGTATCTTTTGGTTCTTCGGCTACCACTCAATTGTTTTGCTTGTTTCCTCAGCTGAGGGATGTCCGTTCTGATGCTTCTGCTACCACTCGATTGTTTTGCTTGTTCCCCCTGCTGGGGAACCTCTTTTGTGATGCTTCCTCTACCGCTTGATCTCTTCTGTTTCAGTGTCTTGTGAAGACATCGTGTATAGTCATCAGGCGCATTTAACTGAGCTTGGGATGGCTGTGTCAGTAATTTCCTAATGTGCTCCTTGGTTTCCGGTTTTATTTGGACCTCTGGCTCAAGTTGTTTCTTTTTAAAATGAGCATCCACTTCGGCCCACACGACCGCATCGGTCTCCTCATCAGTCAGGTCGTAAGCCCTCTTGGGAGGAACCAACGATACTCTTGGGAGGGGCGACAACTGTCGCTTTGGGCGTCGGTTATCGCTCGATGGAGCTGTGATATTCTTCCGCTTTTGGCCCTTAGTGGGTGGAGGTGGCTTCGTAGATTGAGATGGACTCATGTTGGGGTCATGGATTGGACTTGGAGGTGGTGGACTTTTACTGGGAGGAGACGGTGCACTTGGAGGTGGACTTTTACTGGGAGGAGACGGTGGCCTTGGAGGTGATGGATTGTTTCTCGATGGAGAAGGTGGCCTTGGTGTCGAGCCTGGAAACTTGATGTATTCTTTTTTCCAAAGAATGAAGCCACTCATGACTTCTCCTAGTGTCGTCTCCCCTTCACCTCCAGGGATGTCAAGCTGTAGTGATTGACACATGGTTGAACTTCATCCGCACCGACACGAGCATAGCTAGCTGGAATCAGATTGCAATGGTAGGTCGCTCCCGGTGCAGAAGGTAAAGAAAAGCCGACCGCCACCTTCATGGATATATTCTTCAGTTTAACATGCAGCTCACAACTAGTCTTCTCCTTAATTGCATCCATGGGGTACACATCCATTGTTGCATCATTACCGTGGCCCTCCGTGGAAGCCACGCTGCTTTTCCGTTGCGATGGGACGACCGTACTGTCTGGTGCAGGATC
This sequence comes from Avena eriantha, assembly GCA_910589775.1. NCBI lineage: Eukaryota > Viridiplantae > Streptophyta > Magnoliopsida > Poales > Poaceae > Avena > Avena eriantha. Next base: position 394,825,734 of record OU342740.1, on the reverse strand, counting down.
TTGCTGTCAGAGTCCTTTAAGTTCATTAAGCTCGTAGCGATGCTCCTGCAGCATGGCTTCAAACCTCGCGAACCGCTCCATATCCTGCTCTTTTTGCCGCTTTGTTTTTCTCGATCGGCTTCTGTACGTGTCAAGGTGCTCGGGAAACCCGATAACCCATGGACAAGAAGGTCCAAACCCTCTTGTTCGTCCAGACTTTTTAGGATTCCCGAGAGCCTTTGTCAGCTCATCGTTCTCTCTGTCGGGAACAAATGTTCCCTCTTCAACCTCTTTTATCACTTTAATAAGTTCATTCTTGGGTGAAAAAACTTCCTCCGCTGCAACAATCTCGCATGTTTCTGGGTCATACGATGCCCCATGCCCGAGTACCCAATTCCTTGACCTCCTGGGCCAACGAGACGTAGCTGGAGTGACCCCTTTAGCCTTCAGGTCAGCCTCAGCTTTATTCCACTTAGGCATGGCACTCCTGTAGCCACCTGTGCCCATATGATGGTGATATTTCTTTTTGGCTGCATTTAGATTATTCTTTTCTGACATTGCCTTAGCTGGTGCCGAGATCTTGTATTCCACAAACGCAGCCCAGTTATCCTGCTGCAACTCTAGTGGGCCAGTGAATGGAGGAGTTTTTTTCTTCAAGACATACTTGTGGTATAATCTTTTCTTCCATTCCTTGAACAGTTCTCCCATCTTCTTAAGAGCAAAGTGCTTGACTTTCCTCGTCATTTGTTGTGTGACCTCATCAGTCTCCAAGACTGGTAGGGTGAAATGTGTCATGAGAGAATTCCACATCGCATCTCTCGCTCTATCGTCTACAAAACTAGCCCTAGCTGGATCCCTTTCTTTTCCTAGCTTATTCCAATTTCGCGTGGTGATTGGGACGGTGTCTCTAACAATCACTCCACATTGAGTTATAAATGCATTCACAGATTCTTTGGGCTCCAACAGTTGACCCAGCAGAGAGACTAAGTCAATGCTGAAACGGACATCAGCGGGCAACTTGTGTGTTGGGCCTCTTGTCCTTGTAGAAGATTGGCTGGAAGCGGAGGTCTAAGAGAAGAAACATTTGTCAGTACATATATACGAATCAATTAGTGCATCTATACTAGTGATCGATTGATAGAGGCTTTATATACCTCGACGAAGTTTTTTATTATTATGGTGTCTTCACCATCGTCTCCACTATCGTCTCCACCATCGTCTTCTCCAGACAAATTAAGATACTCGGAGCCATCGTAATAAGAACCCCCAGTACCCTCATCTATCATGTTGAGAAGCTCTTCTTCATTATGTCTACCGTCCATAGCTTAACTAATACAGAAAAAGAATATTGCCTTAAGTAAAAGAATATTACAATTGCGATAACTCGGATACAGAAAAAAGAATACGTACTAATAATGAAACAATTTTGCATTAAGATAAAGTACAATAATATAAGATAAAGTACATTATTAATACATCTCGCTCATAATATAAAGTACATTATTTATACATCTCGCTCATATCAAACTAGCGAACTCGGCTGCCGCGTTCTGTGCTACGAGAGCTCTACAGCCAGAGAAGAGGAACCATCACCAGAGAATAGCTCGGGTGAGATCCGTGAACCTGCCAGATATTGGAGAACCTAGACTCCAAAAGATACATGTATCGCCGTACGTGCTCGTCCTCCTCCCTGATACGATGATGTACCACCTCCTCGGGGGCCGGCTCCCTCTACACCGCTCCTGGACCTCGTGGACGCCACCAAAGAAGTTCCAGGTCGACGATGATACCCAGATTCCTCACCAAGGTACGAGTCCCGACAAGTAGCACCTCCCAGTACCAACCCGGCGGGGCCCAGGCTCGGACATCCCCGGAACCAACAGAGTCTAGTAGGCTCGGACGAGGAGGACACGTCATAACTAAATAATAGCAATAAAAAAATCATAAAACATAAATAGTAACTAAATCACTAATATTGCCCTAATAACACTAACCCTAAACCTAACACTAACTAAACTAAACCTAATTAACTAAGTATTCTAACTAACCCTAACTAACCCTAGATAAATACTAACCTATACAATTAACCTACTACTAATACTAAATACTAACCTAATACTAATACTAACTAAATACTAATAACCTAATACTAATACTAACTAATATTAATACTAACTAATACTAAATACTAATACTAACCTAATAGTAATACTAACTACTAAATATTAATACTACTAATAATACTAAATACTAACTAATACTAATATACTAATTAATACTAAATACTAATACTAACCTAATACTATAATAACCTATAATACTAATACTAACTAAATACTAAATACTAACTAATACTAAATCCTAATACTAAGCTAATACTAACCTATAATACTAATTAATACTATAATAACCTAATTAATACTATTACACTAATTAATACTATAATAACCAAAATTATAGTGGCGGGGCGGCGATCACCTAAGGCGGCGCAGGGCGGAGAAGGTGCGGCGGGACGGCGCGGCGGCTCGGCACGGGGTGGGGCGACGCGGAGATGCGGCGGGGCATCCCGAAAACGATGCGGCGAGGCAACGCGGGGCGGAGACAGGGCGGCGGGGCGGCGCGGGGCTCCTCCCTCCACGGGCGGCTGCGCGGCGGACGGCGTGGGCGCGGTGCGGCTATGGGAAGAAGATGGTGGCTCTCCGAGTCGTGGCACGACCCGGGGTGGGGGTGAGGGTATTTATACCCCCCTTTAGCCCCGGTTGTAATACAAACTGGGGCTAACCTTTAGCCCCAGTTTGTATTACAACCCAGGGCTAAAGGTGTTTTCGCCCGTTGCTCTTCCCGCGCGCTTACCCCCTTTAGCCCCGGTTTGTAATACAAACCGGGACTAAAGGTCCCCCTTAAGCCCTCGGTTGTATTACAAACCGAGGCTAAATGTTATTTTTTGCGCCAAAAAGAAAAATGATTTATAGTTTTCAGAAAATTATGTGTTATATATCAAAATTTTCAGAAAAAGAAGATCAGTAATTTAAATCTATTATCATACTTTATTATAAAACTTAAATGAAATTATCTATTGTTTAACAAGTATTATATTTACTACAAATGTTGGCAAAATATAGTTTATTATTTAAAAACATAAAAACACATATAATATACCAAAAAATTCACAAAAAATAATATACTCATTTGAAATATAATATTTAATACTAAAACTAGTAACTAGGACTAAACCATATTTCCTGCCATTTCCCCCGCTCCTCGCCATGTTTTCACGCCATTTCCCCCGCCTCCCGCCGTGTTTTCCAGCTATTTCCCCAGCTTCCCGCCATGTTCTTCCGCCATTTCCCCCGCTTCCCGCCATGTTCTCTCGCCATTTCCCTCTATATCTAGGCCAACCACCATGTCCATCCATACATCCACACCTTCTCTCTCACAACAATGGACACCGCTTAATGGGCCTTTCTAACGCTCAAGGAGACCGAGGCGATGTGCGCCTCCAGCTACCCATGCTCGCCGGGATACCGGCTGCCCGCCGGCTGGATGCTGAGCGCTGGAGGGGTTCCTGTTCCTCCTGTGCCTCAAGGTTCGGCCCGCTAGGCGGCCATCATGAACCACTTCTACCTCGAGCTCACGCCGGAGCAGCGGATGGATCCCCATTGGGATCCCGACAACCTCGACACCTGAAATGCCTTCTTCGCAAACCGGCAGGAAAGGGAACTCGCCAGGTACGAGGGTGAAGGCCCGCCCCTAGTGAACCACAACGAGGCTGGTCGCCGCCTGTGGTGGGCGAACCAGACTATCGCCGGCGTGATGCGCTACATCGCCATGGGAGAGCATCCTCGCCTGAGGTACCCGCACTTTCACCAGCCGCATAGCCACAAGAATGGTGGTGGTGGTGAAGGCCTAGGGCGTACTAGGTAGTCATCTGGGAGCCCCGTCCCCCCGCGCGTCGTGAATCCGAGGACGGAGGATCCAACCGCGTGCTACGAGGAAGGGCTGAGGATCCAGCCGCGTGCTACGAGCGACGAGGATGAGGATGACGATTCCGAAGACGACCCTAAAGCTGTGTAATACATGGCTAGATATGATTATGACTATTTTTTATGTTTTAATATTAATAAATGTCTGGCCACAGCAAGTTGCAATACTACCTATTGAGATCGAGATAGTTCATATCCATATACATATAAGCAGATCATTAAAAATAAAGGTTTAATAATATTATACATCACCAACATCCACACATCTCTATTGTTAAGGTTTTTTTCTAATCCGTAACCATGGAGCATCTTCCTTACGTAACGGGATGCTTGGGTCATCCTTCAGAGCAAAGGGCGGAATTTCATGAAACTTATCATAATCTTCTGACATGTCTGTCTTATCCTCCACCCTCATGATGTTTCTTTTTCCTAAAAAAACTATGTGGCACTTTGGCTCATCATATGCTGTATTCTTTTGCTTATCTTTCCTTTTTTCTTGGTTTGGTAGACATGTCCTTCACATAAAAAACCTGAGCCACATCATTGGCTAGGACAAATGGTTCATTTCTATACGCAAGGTTGCTGAGATCCACTTTTGTCATTCCGTATTTCTTGTCTACCTCAACCCTGCCTCCTGTCAGTTTAACCCATTTACACCTAAACAAAGGGACCTTAAAAAAGGTCCATAGTTAAGTTCCCATATCTCATCTATGTAACCATAATATGTATCCTTTTGCCCATTCTCGTCTGTTGCATCAAATCAGACACCACTATTTTGATTGGTGCTCTTTTTATCTTGGGTGATCGTGTAAAATGTATTCCCATTTATCTCGTACCCTTGGAAAGTCAATATAGTCGAAGATGGTGACCTGGCCAACAAGTACAACTGCTCTCCAACATTTATGTCATTCATGATATGCGTCTGCAACCAACCGCCAAAAGTCCTCATATGTTCATCTCTAATCCAGGAGCCAGGCTTCCCCGGGTTGTTGGAGTGTACAATATTCTTGTGTTCCTCAATATACGGAGCCACCAAGGTGGAACTTCGTAGAACTGTGTAGTGTGCTTTAGTGAGTCAATGTCTGTCCATACATATCCTTTCTTTCTTTCCTAGCGTGCCTTTTCCACTAAGTCTACCCTCATGCCGTGATTCAGGAACACCGATGGGCTTAAGGTCAGGAATAAAGTCAACACAAAACTCAATGACCTCCTCTATTCCATATCCCTTTGAGATGGTTCCTTCTGGCCTAGCACGGTTATGAACATATTTCTTTAACACTCCCATGAACCTCTCAAAGGGGAACATATTGTGTAGAAATACAGGACCGAGAATGTTAATCTCTTCGACTAGGTCAACTAGCAGGTGCGTCATAATATTGAAGGAGGATAGTGGGAACACCAACTCGAAGCTGACAAGACATTGGACCACATCTTTCTGTAACCTTGGTAGACTATCTAGACTGATTACCTTCTGAGAAATTGCATTGAGAAACGCACATAGCTTCACAATGGATACTTGAACATTTTCCGGCAGGAGTCCCCTCAATACAATCGGAAGCAGCTGGGTCATAAGCACGTGGCAGTCATGAGACTTTAGGTTTTGAAATTTTTTCTCTGCCATATTTATTATTCCCTTTATGTTCGACGAGAAACTAGATGGGACCTTGATACTGTAAAGGACTTCAAAAAGATTTCCTTCTCTTCTTTGGTAAGAGCGTAGCTAGCAGTACCTTCAAACAGCTCTGGATGCATGTCGTCTCTATCTTTTATACATTGTTGGTCCTGCCGTGCTTCAGGTGTATCTTTGCTCTTCCCATACACGCCCAAGAAGCCTAGCAGCGTCACGCAAAGATTCTTCGTCAGGTGCATCACGTCAATTGAAGAGCAGACCTCTAGGACTTTCCAATAGGGTAGCTCCCAAAATATAGATTTCTTCTTCCACATGGGTGCGTGTCCGACATCGTCCTTCGGAACAGATTGTCTACCAGGACCCTTTCCAAAGATTACTTTTAAATCCTTCACCATATCAAATACATCATCACCAGTACGGCGGATAGGCTTACACTGGTGATGGCTCAATGCACGGCGCCCAGAAAAGTGCTGGTGCGTGGTTGATGTAGAGTTCGTTGGGAACCCCAAGAGGAAGGTATGATGAGCACAACAACAAGTTTCCCTCAATTATGAAACCAAGGTTTAATCGAACCAGTAGGAGTAAGGAAACACCCCAAAGGTGTTACTAGCTGAGCTTTGGCAGGGCACACTACCAGTGCTAGTAGCAACGTGGAGACCTGCACAACACAACCATAGAACTTTGTCCCCAACTTGCGATGAGATTGTCAATCTCACCGTGTTTTGCGGAAACCAAAGGATTAAACGTATCGAATGGAAAGAAGTAAAAGTTTGCAGAAAGTAAACACAAAGAAGTAAACAGTTTGTAGATTGAATGTAAAAGACAAGGACCGGGATCCATAGTTCACTAGAGGTGGCTCTCCTTAAGATAGATAACACGCTGGGTGAACAAATTATAGCGGGGCAATTCACAAACATCGAGAAAGACATACATGCATATAATAATCATCTTGACTCCTTTGAGATTCGATTGGGCATTACAACATTATACATAGACCGCCATCCAACTACATCTATGACTAATAATCCACCTTCAGGTTATCATCCGAACCCCCTCCAGTATTAAGTTGCAAGCAACAGATTATTGCTTTACGAACTGTGTGTAAAGTAAACAATACGATTGTTCTATGAACAAAGGATTGTTGTTTTCTCCCTAGTAGCAACCGCACATCTAGTACCTTAGGGATTCCTGTCACTTCCCCAGATTACTAGAGGCATGAACCCACTATCAAGCATAAATACTAACTCTTGGAGTTGCTAGCATCTACTTGGCCAAGATAGCTACCAACAACGGAAAGCATGCAAGATCACAAATAACAAAGACATGATAGAATCAATAATCAATCTAAAATAGCATCTCAATATCCATCGGATCCCCGCAAACACAACATGCAGAATTACAAATAGATGATCTTGATCATGAACGGAGCTCACAAGATCTAGACATGAAAGCACAAAGGAGGAGAACCAGCCATCTAGCTACTACATGGATCCGTAGTCCAAGGATGAACTACTCACGCATCACACGGGAGGCTTGCATGGTGATGAAGAAGGCCTCCAGGGTGAATTCCCCTCTCCGGCAGGGTGCCGGGAAGAGCTTCAGATCCCTCCTGATCTAGGGATGGAGATGACGGTGGCTACAGACTCTTTCGTAGATTTTTGATCGGGTACTTAGGGTTTTCGTCCCGAGGGAATCTTATAGTCGGAAGGTGTAGCATCCCATCTGTCTAACATATGTAATGCTACATGGTCTAGTAATATAATGGCTACTTCCTACATATAATTGTTGCATCATAATTATATCATGCTCATGTCATCATGCCACCTTGCATTTGAGCATCATATAAAACCCTTTTCATTTGGCCCTTCTCTCATATGCATTATTAATTGCATTTGGCTCTTGATATATTGTATTTGGTTCTTGATAAATGCTTGATACCCAAGTTGAGTTGGGGGCATATCTTTTATTCAACTCCATCACCTTTGTTTGTCACCACCTTATAATTCCACCATCCTAATTACCCATGGGCTTTTATTTTCTTTTGGCATTTAATCTAGCTCACGTGGGTTGGGATGGATCGAATTCTATTTTATTTTGCTTGGCCTTTACTCCACATTTTGGTAATGCATGGGAATCATGCCATGTTATATTGTTATTGTTTTCACAAGAATAAAACATTGCATTTAATCTTATGCATGGGCCATGCAAAGCACCCCCTCCTTTATCTCCTCCATGCCACCCCCTCTCCATGCCACCCCATGTCACCCCCCTTAACCCAACCGAGACCTTCCCTCTCTGTCTCTCGCTGCCAAAGGGACCCCACCAGGGCCGAACCACCCCAGCTAACCCAACCCCTGGGTTAAACCTAACCCTAGCTCCATGCCGAGGCTAACCTAGCTAAGCCCGAGCCTCCCCTCCCCTTTCTCTCTCTTTTCTCTCTGCCACAAAGGGCCACCCGAGCTACCCTCTCTCCCTGGCCCACCTGGCAGCCCCTTACCCCCTTGCCCTGCCCTAGACATGCCCTGCACATGAGAGAGGAGAAGGACAAAGGTGGCCAAAGCCACCTTTTTCTCCAACGTGCCCCACGGCATCTCCCCTCTCCCTGTCACCTTTATCTCCTCCCTCACGCCTCCTGGCTTCGCCCATATCCATCCCCAGGGCCTTGCGCTTCCCCTCTCCTTCTCCACCGACGCCACCCTCCCTCTCTGATCGCCGGCGCTCACCGTCAACCTCCACCTCCACCTGCTCGATCTAGCCGGCGGCGTGGCGTTGTGGTTGTCGAGGAAGCCAGCCAGGTTCCCCTGTGTCGTCCCCGTCCACGCCAGCGAGGAGGAGACGCCTTGGAACCTGCTGAACCCCGACGAGCCGAGAGAAACCCTAGCCGAGCTGGGCGTCTGCATCATCGATGATCTGCTGCGTCATGTTTCGATCCAACCTCTCCGTCGAACTCGCGGTGAGCTGTCCCACCGCCCTGACATCCTTCCCCTCGCTAACACCCTCTGGTCTCGCTGTTCGTTTCAGCAAGCACCCTCTGTGCGCCAGTGGTCGCTGGCGTCTGCACACCCCCGCGCCGCATGGTGCCTCATCTAGCCGTCTAGCACCCTCCTGACACCAAACCCAAGCCACCACAGCGGTTCCGTTCCTCTGCACACACGCCTAGGTCGCGTTATCGAGTCCCCCGCGCCGCGCTCTGCCGCTGTCGCGCACCGTACGCTCGACAGAGAAGTTCAGAGAAGAAGTACAGTACACGTTGACACTTTACAATAGCCCCCCCAACCTTTTGTTTCGTCAACCCGCGCTCCCTCTAGGCCCACCTGTCGATCTCTGTGAACGTTTTACAAAAAGAGACCCTGGTTTTCGTAAACCTCTACCTGCAGTCCCTTAGATCCCCCATGTGTCATCCCCTGGTTCGCTCGACGTCGAGTGGGCCTGCGAGCCCGCTGGCCCCACCTATCATTCGCATAGGCTAGATAAGCTCGCGGTGAGAAAAGTTCCGGCGCGCGGTTTTTGCCCAGTCAGCAGCGGCCCACCCTTCAGTGACTTGGGTTAGATTCTTCTGGGTATAAAAAGTCAGCAGTTCATCTGGTTTTAATAAAACAATTTCTGTAAATGTTTAAATTCAAATCCAAATCTGTTTTAAATAATTTTTAAATTATAAATCCAAATAAAACAAATGATATATGTTTTTGAATCAGAAAAATGTGAGGAATTCAAATATGCTATTCAAAATAATGTTTGAACACTTTAAATTTTCGAGATGATTAAAATTACAATAAAATGCCCCTTTCTTAATAAATTAACAACTTTAATTCTATAACTCCAAATTTAACAAATAATATGTGTAAATCGATCAGCGCGACGAGCCTGTTCTAGCTATACATTCCTTGTTCTGATTTGAAGCATGCATCATGTCATCAGTAAAAATCAGAACTGTTTATGGCAATAAAGCTGGACCTCATAAATAATAAAATGCTTTATTCTTGTACCCCACACCTCACCATGCCTTGCTACTTTAAAGTCATGTAAATTGTGCATCATTCATCATGGCATGCTTGTTTGCTTGTCGCATCTTAATTCATATGCTTGTGCACTTTATTTATGTTGGCCCTTGTTTGTTTGGTTCTTCTTCGAATAGACGCCCAGCAGGAGAATTACTAGGAATCATAGGAGTTCTACCCAGATCCATCTCTCACTTCAACTGAGCTGCCAGGCAAGCACTACCACATGCTTGCATACATATAGTACCTATTGCCTCTATCTTATTCTTGCATCATTGAGTCGCGATTGCATTATATTGAATTCCAAGTACTGCATAGCCTTTACTTTTAAACCCCACCGAAGCTTGTTCCTCCATCCCATGAGCCATTACTACAGGAGTTGTTTGAGCCATGCGAGTCGAGAAAAGCATGTGTAGGGTATGTGAGTGTCTGATGGATAACGAGGTACCTAAACAACTTAACCTGAGTAGTAATGGGACAACTAATGAAAGAGGCACCGGTGAGCAATATCTGCTATTTGGTTTTTCATGCTCACTTGTGTCCCGTAGGACCCCAAGTACTTGATTCCTGTTCCTTGACTATCCGCACTATCCACATCCGGGAGGCCTTATGGACCCCCCTGAGCCAGAGCTTGATTCATTCCTATTTCTTGGGGCCACAATTAGTTTGGGGTTTTATTACTATCCTGTACTTATGCCATGTTTACTGTTTATTTACGATTGTGCGTGTACTTTTTTGGATCGTGACACGTTTTCGCTGTATCGATAAGCCCAGTCACACTTTCGGGTTCCCAGTCGTTTACCGACGTCCACACAAACCCTGGGTCCGTTCCGGAGCCGGGCAACTTCGTTGCGGGTAGCTTAGTGGGGTGGCCCCCTGAAATATTTCTGAATCCTGTGATCGCTTTGTCGTGAATGCCTCGTTGGGTTTTGAGTTGGTTTTTCCGAGGTTGATCGAGTGTGTGTTGCTATTCGTGCACCCCTGCAGGGGTAAATCTTTCTGAAATCCGTGTTCGCGGTTATGGTCGACTTGGAGCATAGTTTCTCGATCATAGACAAGTGTAACTAAAGTACCGCTGATAATTTGACTAAATACCTGACTAGTAAATAGTGCAATACTCATGGAATGGTTAATAAAACTGCCAACAGATGGGGTTTTTTCGTCTGCTTCCTCGTTGGTAAGCGAGGAGGAGGATGGATCTGTTAATTATACTATTATAACTGTTGTTCTTAATTCACGGACATTCGTCTATCATTGGTTAGGCAGATGGTTAGCGAGTATCTATAGACTTGTTAGTTATTATCTTTTGCTGCAATTGCGTCACCCCAGGTTGTGTCCCCTTTAGAGGCGTAAAGACTTGCTGAGTACCCCTAGGGTCTCACACGATAAATTGTTTGATTCAGATGAACATGTGTACTCGCAAGATGGATACTGGGTGGAGGAGACAGATGATGTTGGCAACGATCACTCGGTGTAGAGATTCCGGGAACGGGGATCCGCGAGATCTGTGGGCGGGATGTGTTTATTTATGTGGCATCTTATGCCGATTTGCTTCTTATCCGTACTCGGATCTTGTTTTCCGCTTCCGCCTGATACTCTGATGTTTGATGTATGAGGAGCTATCCGAAACTATTATGTCTATCTAGGATATTTGGATCTTGCCGTATGGCGTTGCAATATTTCTATTTCTTTTAGATAGAATGGCTCGGAGGACTGTTGTATGTGGCTTGCATACATACTCACTTGTGTATGTAGTTGATCCCTTCGCCTGCCGATTACGCCGCTCGTTCTTGTCCCGATGTTCTGAAAGTGGTTAGGATGGCCGAAAGGTCTACCGTGAGTGGCTCCGGGCCCCACCGTACTATTTTAACCACTTTCGCTCATCCAGGCATGTAACTAAGAGCGTAATTCACCGAGGTAGTTACAATTGGTATCAGAGCCATCCCGCCCTTCAGGGTCTCAGCCAAAATGGTCGTTGTCAGTCTAGCAAAATGTTTTTTTGGTAGTTATGTATATTAGGGAAAAACAAAACGTGAGAGTAGGACTGCTTCCATTTTTCTTCTTACCCACCCACCCACCCTTTTTCTGGTAAGGAAGTGTAACGTTTTCAATCCTCTTCTAAAATTCAAACTAGGATTCACGTGTTCTGGGTTCCTTAGTACCATAGGTTGTGTGTGTGTGTGTGAATTCTTTGTATATCTGTTGCATCCAAATGTTATCGCTATCTGCATTTTGGTTATCAACTATTGGTACATTCCATACTGACAGGCCTTTGTAAACCGACGCGATCTATCTGATTCGTTGTATACCGGTGCGATCTGTCTTACTCTTTGTTATCCGACGTTATCTTGTTTGGGGTGTTCATTTCCGTAGTTACTAATCTTTAGGTTCATATTAAGAAGAAGGGGTTGGGATATTTGTTTTACTGATTCATGTACGGAGTAATGATTTAAGTGCGGGATGGAGTCACGACCATACCACTACTTTTATCATTCGCTCTTGTATATTGAATTGGTAGAGTTACTAATCTTTGTTCGTTAAGTGGTTTTGCGCATATAGTGGTATTTTAATGCCGAAATTTGCGGAAAATTTTTCTTTGTTAGTTTGTGTACCACACTCCTTGTGCAGTCGTGTGCGATATGCTTAATATCTTCTAGGTGCTTTGAACTTTGTTGATATTTTAATATCATCTCAGTGAATTGTATCCTTTAATCTCGGTTAATTCCATTTTGGTACTATTTTGGATAATTATTATTCTCCATTATAGTACTGACTTGTGTTTTATATCAATCACAGGATGGCACCACGACACCGTTCTGAGGAGGACATACCACCTGAACTGGGGGCTGCTTTGGCAAGTATTGCAAATGCCTTGGGCACTATGCAGCAGAACCAGCAGCGCTTCGAAGAAAGCGTGAGGAGGAATGAGTTTGTTCCGCTACCTCCACCTCCCAAGCGAGGAGACATCAAGAGTTTTCTCAAGTTCAACCCATGCCAATTTGAGGTGTCTGATCAGCCATTTGATGCGGATGATTGGCTGCGTGAAATATCAAGGTTGCTGATGACTGCGGATGTTCCCGAGCAAGAATGGGTCAAATGTGCCACTCACCTTCTGAAGGGAGATGCAACTCTGTGGTGGGAAAATTACCTCAAGGCAGACCTCTCTGGTTTTCAGCCTACTTGGGAGCAATTCACGGCGGCGTTCAAAGAGCAATATCTGTCAGAAATTGTCATGGAAAGGATGAAGGACGTGTTTCTCAACCTCAAGCAGGGCAATGACAATGTCAATACCTACATCAGAAACTTCATGAACCTTTCTCGGTATGGTGGCGATGAGATCTCTGATGACAAGAAGAAGCAAAAGAGGTTCAGGCAAGGACTCAATGCTTCCATCAAATATGCAATCACTCATGCAAGGCCGGGGTCTTTTCTGGAACTCCAACATACAGCTCTGCAGGAAGAAGCAAGTAGGCAAGTGTTTGAGGAGTCAAAGAAACACAGCCGCGATGCAACAAGTTCTTCAGCTATGACAGCTCCTTCTGCGTCGTGTCTGGGTTCCTAACACCCCACCGTCGCTCCCGGCTCCACCAAGACCGTCAAGCTACACGGCAAGGCCACCAAACTCCTTCACTGCGGCTCCCAGGGGCTACAACCACAACTACCCTCGAGCGCCTGGCGGAGTCCCTGGCTACGTTGCTCCACGTCCACCTGGTGCTTGCTACACTTGTGGAAACACTGGGCATCAGCACTGGAATTGTCCAATGAACAACAAAGCTCTTCCACCACCACCTCCAAGACCTGCGGCAAGTTCTTCTATGGTTCGTGCACCTCCACCGTGGAGTCTCAACATCAACACCAAGCCCGGGTTTATGGTTGCTCGTGCCAACTGTGTCAACGCCGCTCAAGCTGAGCATGCACCTGGAGTTGTGATGGGTATGCTTCCTATTAACTCAGTCCCCGCACGAGTTTTGTTTGATTCTGGTGCTTCGCATTCTTTTGTTTCTCACAAGTTTGCGCATGAGCATGATCTGGCTATGGTTCCTTTATTGCATCGTCTTGTGGTACAATCTCCTGGGTCAAACATGAGGGCTGCTCATATCAGCCATGGCAATCAAATTGAGATTGGTGGCTCTTCGTTCCCGGCTTCCTTAATTATTCTGGGCAATTCTGACATTCATGTTATCTTGGGCATGGATTGGTTAACAGCAAATGCAGCTATGATTGATTGTGCTGAACGTTCGGTTTCTCTAAAAATTCCTGAAGGCCATATAGTCTATTCTCCATGTTTGACTCCTGCAATTCAGCTTTTCTCTTTGGTGGCTCTGAATGATGGTGCTATGGAAGCTATTCAGAGTGTTCCGGTAGTCTATGAGTTCCCAGATGTTTTTCCTGAAGAGTTGCCAGGTATGCCTCCGGATCGTGAGTTGAGTTTGTGATTGAACTTGAACCTGGTACCGTTCCTATCTCCAAGCGGCCTTATAAAATGGGTCCTGCTGACTTGGCTGAACTCAAAGGCCAGCTTGATGAACAAGATAATTTGGGTTTCATTCAACATAGTACTTCTTCTTGGGGTAGCCCAACCATCTTTGTGAAGAAGCGAGACAAGACTGATAGACTTTGTGTTGACTATCGGGCTCTCAATGCTAAAACCATCAAGAATAAATATCCCCTTCCGCGGATTAATGATCTCTTCGATCAGCTAGCTAGAGCTGTGGTATTCTCTAAGCTTGATTTGAGAAGTGGATATCATCAAATCAAGATTCGCAAGGAAGATGTTCCTAAAACAGCTTTCACCACCCGCTATGGCCTGTATGAGTACACGGTCATGTCTTTCGGTCTCACCAACGCACTTGCCACCTTCTCGAGGCTTATGAACTCAGTTTTCATGGAGTATCTTGATAAGTTTGTTGTGGTCTATCTGGATGACATTCTAGTCTATTCTAAGTCAAAGGAAGAACATGAAGAACACCTTCGGTGTGTCCTAAACAAGCTTCGTGAGAACCGCCTGTATGCAAAGTTCTCCAAGTGTGAGTTCTGGCTGCCTCAAGTCACCTACCTTGGTCACGTCATCTCTGCCAAGGGCATTGCCGTCAACCCAGAAACTATTAAGACAATTTTTGACTGGCTTCGACCCATAAATGTCAAAGAAGTCCGGAGTTTCCTTGGTTTGGCTAGTTACTGCCATCGCTTTGTTCAAAACTTCTCAAAGATTGCGAAGCCTCTTACCGATCTCCTCAAGAAAGGCAAGAAATACCTTTGGACTCCTGCATGTCAAGAAAGCTTTGAAACAGTCAAAGAGAAGCTCACTTCCACACCAGTCTTGGTTCCTCCAGATACATCAAAGGCTTTCCAGATATTCTGTGACGCCTCATTGCAAGGATTGGGTGCGGTCCTTATGCAAGAAAAACAAGTTGTTGCTTATGCCTCTCGACATTTGAAGACGCATGAGATCAACTATCCTACACATGACCTCGAACTCGCAGCAATTGTCTTTGCTTTGAAAGTATGGAGGCATTACTTGCTTGGCAACCATTGTGAGATCTTTTCTGATTACAAGAGTCTGAAGTATATATTCACACAACCTAATCTCAACCTTCGTCAGAGGAGGTGGATTGAAGCAATCAATGATTTCGATTTAACCATCAACTACACTCCGGGCAAAGCTAATGTCATGGCCGATGCTCTCAGCCGAAAAGCTTATGTCAACAATCTCATGGTGGAAGAACAACAGCCTCTCTTGTGCGAGGAGTTTCGGAAGCTCAACCTTGAAATTGTGGATCAAGGGTATCTTCTGAACCTTCTGGCAACCCCTCTCTTGGAAGAAAAAGTTTGTTCCATTCAACTTGGTGATCCTTACACTAAAAAGATCATCTCCAACATTCAGCTTCCGAAGTATGAGTCTTTCCACGTCGACGACCAAGGCACTCTTTTCTCTGAACACCGGATGTTTGTTCCGAACTACCCGGGTTTAAGAGAGCAAGTTCTCAACGAGGCGCATGATTCTGTTCTTTCTATCCACCCAGGCAGCACTAAGATGTACATGGACTTGAAAACACAATATTGGTGGCCTAGGTCAAAACGATATTGTGCAAAGTATGTCTCAGAGTGTGATGTCTGTCGTAGAGTTAAAGCTGTCCATTAGAAACCTTCTGGTCTTCTACAGCCATTGAAGCCTCCGGAATGGAAATGGGAGAAAGTAGAGATGGACTTCATCACTGGTTTTCCAAGGTCGCAGAAGGGCAACAATGCAATCTTTGTTGTCATAGACAGGCTGTCTAAAGTGGCTCACTTCTTTCCCGTCAAGGAAACAATTTCTGCAATTCAGTTGGCTGAGCTCCATATCAACAGAATTGTCTCTCTGTATGGGGTTCCTCTTGAGATCAGTTCAGACCGTGGAAGCATCTTCACTTCCAAGTTCTGGGGAAGTTTCCAAAATGCTTTGGGAACAAAATTAAACTTCAGCACAACTTACCACCCTCAGTCGCAAGGACAAGTTGAAAGAATCAATCAGATTCTGGAAGATATGCTCTGTGCTTGCGTTATCTCTTTCGGCATGAAGTGGGAAGAATGTCTTCCTTATGCTGAATTCTCTTACAACAACAGCTTCTAGAAAAGTCTAAAGATGGCACCATTTGAGGCTCTCTATGGTCGCAAATGCAGAACTCCGATTGGTTGGTCGGGCGCAGGTGAAAGAATATTGTTTGGCCCCGACATTGTAACTCAAGTGGAGGAGAAGGTTCACATCATTCTTGAAAATCTGAAGATTGCTCAAAGTCGCCAGAAGAGCAATTATGACAGAAAGCACACGGACATGGAGTATGTCCCGGGTGATCACGTTTACCTTCGTGTCACTCCCATGAGAGGCACGCATCGGTTTGGTATCAAAGGAAAGCTGGCTCCTAGATACATCGGTCCTTTCAAAATTCGTGGAAGAAGAGAAGTTGCTTATGCTCTTGAGCTCCCTGAAAAACTCAAGGTCCATGATGTTTTCCATATCTCTCAACTCAAGAAGTGCTTTAAGGATCCCGGCAGGACCGTGGACCATGAACTCATTAATCTCCAAGAAGATCTGTCTTATCAAGAACACCCCACAAAAATCCTAGAAGTCGCAGAAAGAAGGACTCGCAACAAGTCCATCAAGTTCTGCAAGGTGCAGTGGTCGCACCATTCCGTTGATGAAGCCACTTGGGAACGCGAGGATGAGCTCCGTGCCAAGTACCCTACCCTCTTCGTGTCTTCTTCTTCTTCCTAGAATCTCGGGGCGAGATTCCTGTTTAGTGGGGGAGAGTTGTAGCATCCCATCTGTCTAACATATGTAATGCTACATGGTCTAGTAATATAATGGCTACTTCCTACATATAATTGTTGCATCATAATTATATCATGCTCATGTCATCATGCCACCTTGCATTTGAGCATCATATAAAACCCTTTTCATTTGGCCCTTCTCTCATATGCATTATTAATTGTATTTGGCTCTTGATATATTGTATTTGGTTCTTGATAAATGCTTGATGCCCAAGTTGAGTTGGGGGCATATCTTTTATTCAACTCCATCACCTTTGTTTGTCACCACCTTATAATTCCACCATCCTAATTACCCATGGGCTTTTATTTTCTTTTGGCATTTAATCTAGCTCATGTGGGTTCGGATGGATCCAATTATATTTTATTTTGCTTGGCCTTTACTCCACATTTTGGTAATGCATGGGAATCATGCCATGTTATATTGTTATTGTTTTCACAAGAATAAAACATGGCATTTAATCTTATGCATGGGCCATGCAAAGCACCCCCTCCTTTCTCCTTGGTTTTCTTTGCTTTTGGAGTGGGTCTAGTCTTTTGGAACCAAACCAAGTGATTCTTTTTCTTGTGTTTCTCCCCATCATCCTAGAGGCTTCTTCTCTTTGTCTTGTGGGCATTTGTTGCATGCAAAGGGTACATGAGCCATATGTTTCCCTCATCATCAAAAATCTATCTTTTCCATCTCACCCTCCCTTTTCACCTTTTGCTTGTTCTTGCCTTTGGTCCTATTACAACCCCTCAAATCTCTCTCTCTCTCTCATCCTCATCTTCCTCTCCTTTCCACCTCCATCCATGCTTGATCAAGTGGATCATATCTAAAACGCTAACTCCACCCCCTCTCCATGCCACCCCATGTCACCCCCTTAACCCAACCGAGACCTTCCCTCTCTGTCTCTCGCTGCCAAAGGGACCCCACCAGGCCGAACCACCCCAGCTAACCCAACCCCTGGGCTAAACCTAACCCTAGCTCCATGCCGAGGCTAACCTAGCTAAGCCCGAGCCTCCCCTCTCCTTTCTCTCTCTTTTCTCTCTGCCACAAAGGGCCACCCGAGCTACCCTCTCTCCCTGGCCCACCTGGCAGCCCCTTACCCCCTTGCCCTGCCCTAGACACGCCCTGCACATGAGAGAGGAGAAGGACAAAGGTGGCCGAAGCCACCTTTTTCTCCAACGTGCCCCACGGCCTCTCCCCTCTCCCTGTCACCTTTATCTCCTCCCTCACGCCTCCTGGCATCGCCCAGATCCATCCCCAGGGCCTTGCGCTTCCCCTCTCCTTCTCCACCGACGCCACCCTCCCTCTCTGATCGCCGGCGCTCACCGTCAGCCTCCACCTCCACCTGCTCGATCTAGCCGGCGGCATGGTGTTGTGGTTGTCGAGGAAGCCAACCAGGTTCCCCTGCGTCGTCCCCGTCCACGCCAGCGAGGAGGAGACGCCTCGGAACCTGCTAAACGCCGACGAGCCGAGAGAAACCCTAGCCGAGCTGGGCGTCTGCATCATCAACGATCTGCTGCGTCACGTTTCGATCCAACCTCTCCGTCGAACTCGCGGTGAGCTGTCCTACTACCCTGACATCCTCCCCCTCGCTAACACCCTCTGGTCTCGCCGTTCGTTTCAGCAAGCACACTCTGTGCGCCGGTGGTCGCTGGCGTCTGCACGCCCCCGCACCGCATAGTGCCTCATCTAGCCGTCTAGCACCCTCCTGACACCAAACCCAAGCCACCGCAGCGGCTCCGTTCCTCTGCACACACGCCTAGGTCGCGTTATCGAGTCCCCCGCGCCGCGCTCTGCCGCTGTCGCGCACCGTACGCTCGACAGAGAAGTTCAGAGAAGAAGTACAGTACACGTTGACACTTTACAATAGCCCCCCCAACCTTTTGTTTCGTCAACCCGCGCTCCCTCTAGGCCCACCTGTCGATCTCTGTGAACGTTTTACAAAAAGAGACCCTGGTTTTCGTAAACCTCTACCTGCAGTCCCTTAGATCCCCCACGTGTCATCCCCTGGTTCGCTCGCCGTCGAGTGGGCCTGCGAGCCCGCTGGCCCCACCTGTCATTCGCATAGGCTAGATAAGCTCGCGGTGAGAAAAGTTCCGGCGCGCTGTTTTCGCCCAGTCAGCAGCGGCCCACCCTTCAGTGACTTGGGTTAGATTCTTCTGGGTATAAAAAGTCAGCAGTTCATCTGGTTTTAATAAAACAATTTCTGTAAATGTTTAAATTCAAATCCAAATCTGTTTTAAATAACTTTTAAATTATAAATCCAAATAAAACAAATGATATATGTTTTTGAATCAGAAAAATGTGAGGAATTCAAATATGCTATTCAAAATAATGTTTGAACACTTTAAATTTTCGAGATGATTAAAATTACAATAAAATGCCCTTTTCTTAATAAATTAACAACTTTAATTCTATAACTCCAAATTTAACAAATAATATGTGTAAATCGATCAGCACGACGAGCCTGTTCTAGCTATACATTCCTTGTTCTGATTTGAAGCATGCATCATGTCATCAGTAAAAATCAGAACTGTTTATGGCAATAAAGCTGGACCTCATAAATAATAAAATGCTTTATTCTTGTACCCCACACCTCACCATGCCTTGCTACTTTAAAGTCATGTAAATTGTGCATCATTCATCATGGCATGCTTGTTTGCTTGTCGCATCTTAATTCATATGCTTGTGCACTTTATTTATGTTGGCCCTTGTTTGTTTGGTTCTTCTTCGAATAGACGCCCAGCAGGAGAATTACCAGGAATCATAGGAGTTCTACCCAAATCCATCTCTCACTTCAACTGAGCTGCCAGGCAAGCACTACCACATGCTTGCATACATATAGTACCTATTGCCTCTATCTTATTCTTGCATCATTGAGTCGCGATTGCATTATATTGAATCCCAAGTACTGCATAGCCTTTACTTTTAAACCCCACCGAAGCTTGTTCCTCCATCCCATGAGCCATTACTACAGGAGTTGTTTGAGCCATGCGAGTCGTAGAAAAGCATGTGTAGGGTATGTGAGTGTTTGATGGATAACGAGGTACCTAAACAACTTAACCTGAGTAGTAATGGGATAACTAATGAAAGAGGCACCGGTGAGCAATATCTGCTATTTGGTTTTTCATGCTCACTTGTGTCCCCTAGGACCCCGAGTAATTGATTCATGTTCCTTGACTATCCGCACTATCCACATCCGGGAGGCCTTATGGACCCCCCGAGCCAGAGCTTGATTCATTCCTATTTCTTGGGGCCACAATTAGTTTGGGGTTTTATTACTATCCTGTACTTATGCCATGTTTACTGTTTATTTACGATTGTGCGTGGAGCACCTGTACTGTTTTGGATCGTGACACGTTTTCGCTGTATCGATAAGCCCAGTCACACTTTCGGGTTCCCAGTTGTTTACCGACGTCCACACAAACCCTGGGTCCGTTCCGGAGCCGGGCAACTTCGTTGCGGGTAGCTTAGTGGGGTGGCCCCCTGAAATATTTCTGAATCCTGTGATCGCTTTGTCGTGAATGCCTCGTTGGGTTTTGAGTTGGTTTTTGCGAGGTTGATCGAGTGTGTGTTGCTATTCGTGCACCCCTGCAGGGTAAATCTTTCTAAAAGCCATGTCCGCGGTTATGGACAACTTGGAGCACAGTTTCTCGATCATAGACAAGTGTAACTAAAGTACCGCTGATAATTTGACTAAATACCTGACTAGTAAATAGTGCAATACTCATGGAATGGTTAATAAAACTGCCAACGGATGGGGGTTGTTCGTCCGCTTCCTCGTTGGTAAGCGAGGAGGAGGATGGATCTGTTAATTATACTGTTATAACTATTGTTCTTAGTTCACGGACATCCTTCTATCATTGGTTAGGCGGATGGTTAGCGACTATCTATAGACTTCTTAGTTATTATCTTTTGCTGCAATTGCGTCACCCCAGGTTGTGTCCCCTTTAGAGGCATAAAGACTTGCTGAGTACCCCTAGGGTCTCACACGATAAATTGTTTGATTCAGATGAACAGGTGTACTCGCAAGATGGATACTGGGTGGAGGAGACAGATGATGTTGGCAACGATCACTCGGTGTAGAGATTCCGGGAACGGGGATCCGCGAGATCTGTGGGCGGGATGTGTTTATTTATGTGGCATCTTATGCCGATTTGCTTCTTATCCGTACTCGGATCTTGTTTTCCGCTTCCGCCTGATACTCTGATGTTTGATGTATGAGGAGCTATCCGAAACTATTATGTCTATCTAGGATATTTGGATCTTGCCGTATGGCGTTGCAATATTTCTATTTCTTTTAGATGGAATGGCTCCGAGGACTATTGTATGTGGCTTGCATACATACTCACTTGTGTATGTAGTTGATCCCTTCGCCTGCCGATTACGCCGCTCGTTCTTGTCTCGATGTTCTGAAAGTGGTTAGGACGGCCGAAAGGTCTACCATGAGTGGCCCTGGGCCCCACCGTACTATTTTAACCACTTTCGCTCATCCATGCATGTAACTAAGAGCGTAATTCACCGAGGTAGTTACAGAAGGGGAGGCCGAGGGGGTGCCAGGGGCCACCACACCACCCCCTGGCGCGGGCCCAGCCAGGCCGCGCGGCCAGGTGGTGTGGCCGGCCTCTGGCCCTTCTCTGTCTCGTATTCTGGCACTTGATGACTTCCGGAAAAATTTGCACTTTGGCTTTTGTCCTGTCCAATTCCGAGAAATATTCATTTTCTGACTTTCCTGGAACCAAAAGCAGCAGAAAACAGGCAGCTGGCACTGTGGCTCTTGTTAATAGGTTAGTCCAAGAAATCATATGAAAAGTACTCCAAAGTTGGAACAAAACACAAAAAAGTGGATAAAACCAAGCATGGAGCATCAAAAATTATAGATACATTTGCAATGTATCAACTGGCTGTCTGCCTCACCATTGAAATGCTTACCTTTCTTTCTTAGGGTGTGCGTGGGCGGAAGAAAACGACGATTCCCTAGGTACACATTCTTCTTACATTTATCCAAATATATACTTTCAGTCTCATTTAAACAGTGTGTGCATGCATTGTATGCCATGTTTGTCTGTCCTGAAATGTTACTAAGAGCAGGCCAATCATTGATTGTTATGAACAACAACGCTCGTAGGTCAAATTCCTCCTGCTTGTTCTCATCCCACACACGTACACCGTTTCCGTGCCACAACTATAAGAGTTCTTCAACTAATGGCCTAAGGTAGACATCAATGTCGTTGTCGGGTTGCTTCGGGCGTTGGATGAGCACTAGCATCATAATGAACTTCCGCTTCATGCACAACCAAAGAGGAAGGTTATAGATACACAGAGTCATAGGCCAGGTGCTATGACTGCAGCTCTGCTCCCCAAAAGGATTTATGCCATGTGTACTTAGACCAAACCATAAGTTCCTCGCACCACCTGCAAAGTCCGGAAACTCTCTCTCGATTTTTCTCCACTGCGACCCATCAACGGGGTGTCTCAACATCTCGTCTTTCTTACGGTCTTCCATGTGCCATCGCAACAACTTGGCATGCTCTTTGTTCCTGAACAAACGTTTCAACCGTGGTATTATAGGATCATACCACATCACCTTGGAAGGAACCCTCTTCATGCGGCGCTCGCCCTCAACATCACCAGGGTCATCTCGTCTTATCTTATACCGCAATGCAGTGCATACTGGGCATGCATCCAAATTCTCGTACTCCTCGCCACGGTAGAGGATGCAGTCATTAATGCATGCATGTATCTTCTGCACCTCTAATCCTAGAGGGCAGACAACCTTCTTTGCTTCGTAGGTACTGGCGGGCAGTTCGTTATCCTTTGGAAGCAACTTCTTCATTATTTTCAGCAACTTTTCAAATCCTTTGCAGTCACACTGTTCTCTGCCTTCCATTGCAGCAATTCCAGTGTGCTACCCAGTTTTTTGTACCCATATTCACAATTTGGGTACAACAACTTGTTGTGATCCTCTAACATCTTCTTGAACTTCAACCTCTCCCTTTCAGTTACGCATTATTCCTGGGCATCAGCAATGGCCCGACTAAGATCATCATCGAGCAGATCTGATGCCTGTTCTTCATCTTTTTCTTCATCAATGTCTTCCATTGTAGTACCATCGTATTCATGGGACATAATAGGATAGTCGTTATCATTCTCTTCTTCTTCGTTGTCTTCCATCATAACTCCTCTTTCTCCGTGCTTGGTCCAACAATTACAGCCGGTCATGAAACCGGACCGAAACAGGTGGCTGTGAAGGACTCTTGAGGAAGAGTATTCCTTATGATTCCGACAGACACCACATGGACAAGACATAAAACCATTCCGCTTGTTTGCCTCGGTCACAAGGAGAAAAGAATGCACGCCTTTAATGAACTCGCTAGAGAGTCGGTCAGCGTACATCCATTGCTGGATCATCTGCATTACATAATTAATTAAGTTATCAAACATAATCATAATTAATTAGTACTAATCTAAACAACAAAATTAAAGCTAGCAACTGGGACTAAAGATATGATGAACCTTTTGTCCCCGTTGGAGGCACCAACCGAGACTAAATGTGGATGTGGAGACAACATGTCCACACTATGTCCTCAGTGGGCAGCACTAAGCCAGTAAATTAAATGACGACACGATTTTGGGTGGGTGGCAGCATAATCATAATTAATTAGTACTAATTAAAAAACAAAATTAAAGCCAGCAACCGGGACTAAATATATGATGAACCTTTAGTCCCGGTTGGATGCACCAACTGGGACTAAATGTGGATGTGGAGACAACATGTCGACACTATGTCCTCAGTGGGCAGCACTAAGCCAGTAAATTAAATGATGACACTGTTTTTGGTGGGTGGCAGCACTATGCCATGGGTGAGTGTGTCGTCATTATGTCATCAGTGTCCGACACTATGTTGTGCTGCTTAATCTATAAATAGGTATGCATTCTTGTGAAGAACTGCAAGATGGTGTGCGAGACCAGGGACACCACTACGGCGGAGCTTCTCGAAGATGTCTTAGGACCTCGTCTTCAGACATCTTCAAGGAGCTCGCCATAGAGGCACTCTCTAATATGTGAAATTAGTTAGCTCCACCAGCATACTGATCTAGCTAGAGAAGATATAAACTGAAAGATGGTGTGCGAGAGCAGGGACACCACTACAGCAGAGCTTCTCAAAGATGTATTAGGATCCCGTCCTCAGACATCTTCGAGGAGCTCGCCATAGAGGCACTCCCTAATATGTGAATTGTTTTAGTTACCCGGCGTATTAATCTATAGCTAGAGAAGTTATTAACTCCAAGATGGTGCAAGAGGGACACCACTACGGCAGAGCTTCTCTCGAAGATGTCTTAGAATCCTATCCTCAGACATCTTCGAGGAGCTCGCCATAGAGGAGCTTCTCGAAGATGTACTGTGATGTCTTCTTATCAAGCATTTATGAATTAACCCTATCTTTGTTATAATTTTTTCAGTTTGTTGAACGCGGGTAGACGAAGAAGGATATTTTGCCAAGCTAGTTAGAATGATGAACTCACGCATGTGTGTGCTTCTAAAATCAAATTTCGACACTATGTGCCAAAACAAGATATATATAGATTGAATCCACATATTGTGATATTTACCTTAGAGTTCCATACATTAATACAAGATATATAGAATCTAAACATCGATCTCATGTTATCATTGCAAAAATGACTACCAAATTAAATCCACAAATCCATCTACAAGATAGAGCATGAAATGAGCTAATATAGCAATGAGAGTTCAAAAGGATGAAGTTGCTCACATTTTAAAACCTTTGGATAGATGGGGCACCACAAAATATAGACAAATCTTGAGAAAAAATTGGGCATGAACTCGAGCTTGAGCAAGAAAGAGAGAGAGGAGCCACCAGCTTGAATGGTGGCTCGAGCAAGGGAAGAAGATATAGCCAGACCTTTAGTCCCGGTTCGTGTCTAGAACCGGGACAAAAGGTCCACCTTTAGCCCCGGGTCGTATAACAAACCGGGACTAAAGGGTCTGGCGCCCGACCCAGCCTACCTGAAACCCTTTAGTCCCGGTTTTTTACATGACCTGGGACTAAAGGTCCCGTTCGAACCGGGGCTAGTGCCTGCCACCCCCTAGGCCTGATCTAGTCATTGGACCGGGGCATTAGTCCCGGTTTGTAGAAAAACTGGGGCTAATATCCCTGGACCAAACGTCCGTTTTCTACTAGTGTATCTTTTTTTTGAAGTTCAGAATGCTTTATTAGACGAAAGCGTTCCCTGGGAAGTCTGCTAGAAGGCTGCTCAGCAGGAAGCTAGGAGTTTCAGTCATCCAACTCTCCGAAACGCCTAGTGTGCTTGCGCGTTTTGCACACAGGTGAGCCGGGTAATTGGTTGATCTTATTACATATTGAATAGAAAAAATAGTAAAAGAACTAGCTAGCTCTCCAATATCTAGTAAAATAGGAGCCACAACCGAAAGAGAATTGCGGCGATTATTCCAGAGATTCACCATCTCTAGGCAGTCCGTCTCCATTATCACATGCGTGAGACCTCGGAGCTTGGAAAAGACAACGCCCTCGCGTATAGCCCTACCCTCAGCGATCAATGGGTCAGTGATCCCGAGTAAAGGCTTGCTCCAAGCTCCATGAAGCTGACAAGATGATCTTGCAACGCCACCTGCACCGCCGTATCCCTCCGCAGTATTGATCGCTCCATCTGTGTTAATCTTAACACATCCATCATCAGGCGGTCGCCACCCATGTCCAGGCAGAACTGATTGTTTTCACGGAAACTCCAGGAGAGCAAGCGCCTCCCTAGAAGCTTCACCGAAGAGACATGATCAATGAGTTTTTCTTCATGTTTCCATTTATTCCGAGAATGCCAGATTGACCACATGACAGTGATAATCTTCGCTCGGTCCTGATCCAAGAATATTGTGTCACAAAGGATATCCTTCGCCCAAGTGTGTGGGTGGAGCTGCGACAATTGTATGTCGATACAAGACGCGGCTTCGTCCCAAAAACTCCTGGCGTGAGAACATTTGATCAAGGCATGCATCAAGTCCTCATCATCCACCAAGCAAACATTGCATCTACTAATTACCTTAATGTGCCGATGTTTCAGGGTGCATTCACCTGGCAAGATTCCACGGAGGACTCGCCACCAGAACACTCGCACTTTCGGCACAACTTTCAGTTTCCAAAGTGATGACCACATCTGTTGTTTAGTCATTGAGGTTCCTATCACCGTCCCTTCCTCTAGAGTTGCACGCTATTTTAGATTCATTAGAGCCCGGTACGCCGATTTTACAGAGTAGACACCTGAAACTTCATGATTCCATGCAAAAAAAATCATCGCCACCACTATTCCGAAGAGGAATATTCAAAATAGCCTCTGCATCTGGTGCGACAAACGCAGACCTGACGAGCTCACACCGCCATGTCCATTTCTCAGCATCAATAAGCTGATTGACCGTTACCAATTCACTTGGTTTTACCAAATCAGTATCTGCAGGTTTCAGCATAGGAGACATGGAAATTGACTCCGAGATCCATTTATCCGTCCAGATGGAGATAGTGGAACCATCGCCCACCCTCTTAATCAGTCCCAATTGCAGCGCCTTACGACCCGCCACAATAGCCCGCCAAGTCGCTGAGGCTGATTTAGGGACAGTAGCTTCCATGAAATCGCAGTTGGGAAAATATCGCCCTTTCAAAACTCTGGCGCACAGGGAGGTTGTGTTAGTCATAAATCTCTAGCCATGCTTCCCTAATAGCGCCAAGTTAAACAGATGTAATCCCGAAAACCCATTCCACCCTTTACTTTTGGAGTGGTCAGATTACTCCATGAAACCCAGTGCATGGAATTCCTGTCTAACGAGCTACTCCACCAGTACTTAGCCATCGCTGAGGCTAGGCTTTTGCACACCTTTTTTGTTAAGAGGAAACACATCATGCTGAACGTTGGAATAGCTTGAATTACCGATTTAAGCAGGACTTCCCGCGCAGCACATGCCAGAAGTTTCTCCGACCATCCTTGCATTTTACTTCTTGATCTTTCGCCAATGTGATCAAAAGTACCACTTATGATCCTACCCACTGTAGTTGGTAGACCCAGATATCTTTCAGTAAACGCCTCCACCAATATACCCAAAGCATATTTCATATTCATCCTGGCCGTCTCGGATGTATTCGGCGTAAAGAAAACCGCACTCTTATCTTTGTTCACCTTCTGTCTGGAGCATTAACCATAGATTCATAGTATATCATTTAGCCTAGCTGCACTCTGAAGGTTTGCACTAATAAAGATGAGACTATCATCAGCAAACAACAGATGATTAACCCAAGGTGATTGAAAACGTATCGTCAACTTCCTTATAGGCGTCTTTGTCTTTGTTTTTCTCATTCAAACGTATCGTCAACTTCCTTATCTCATTCAATTAGTTGGTATGCCGCAATTAATTCGGTTGTTTCTGACGAGTATACACCTGATACCTATTGATCGGTTTTGATCTGGTTACCATTACATGGATGAGGCATCAATGCAAACACATAGGCGTGGTACGTTCGTTTATCGAGTATTTGAAGTCGGTTTTCACCCCACTAGGCATATTGATACCTTCTACATCCATGGTCACAAACGCTTGGGTCGTTTTGGGGATTCTGTCAGAATCTTCGTATGGGTTAAACTAAGGTTTGGTGGTATCCCTGGACTTCGTCATAGTGAAGGTGAGTGCGAGTCATGACCATCTACCGATACACAGATGGAAGTGTGTTATTTTCAGGCATCAAGGGGAAAATGTGTGTGTGGGTACGTTTGTGCACACATGTTAAATCTTGTCGAAAAGTTGTGTCCATAGTTATGGACGACACAAGAACACTGTGTTTGGATCATAGAACGACTTATACGACATTTTTTGATGCAAAATACAATGGGGAAGTCCCCCATGTCAATGTTTGGTGGAACGATGCATGCCCTTTTGGGCCATCGGTTGCGTGTTAAATAGATAGGGAAAAGCCCCCTATGTTGCGTGTACAATGATTGTACGTGTACGGTGGGAGTACTACTCCGTACACGTACCTATTACATAGTCTAACATCCCCCCTTAATCTAAACCACGGGAGAGGTTTAGATTACGCTTAAACTCATCTAAAGGTTTTACAGCAAGAGGTTTGGTAAAGCCATCAGCTATTTGGTCCTTGGTGGAGATAAACTTGATATCAAGACTATTACTACCAACACGCTCACGAACAAAGTGATAATCAATCTCAATATGTTTAGTCCTGGCATGAAACACTGGATTGGCAGAGAGAAATGTGGCCCCAGATTGTCACACCATAAACAAGGCTTCTCACGGAGTGTCACACCTAGCTCACAAAGAACAACTTCAACCCATATTAACTCTGTAGTGGCATTAGCAAGAGATTTGTATTCAGCCTCTATACTGGAACGAGATACGTGGCTTGCTTTCTAGCACTCTAGGATACCAGATTCAGACCTATAAAGATAGCAAAACCTCTAGTGGAGCGGCGATCCTCAAAGCAACCTACCTAATCAGCATCTGAAAAAGCACTGAGGAGTGTAGAGGAGGATATCATGAATGTAATACCAACCTGAGATGTGTCCTTAACATAGCAAAGAATGCGTTTAGCAGCAGTCCAATGAGCTGTGGTGGGAGCATGAAGGTATTGGCAAACCTTATTGACAGAGAACGACATGTCTGGCCGTGTAAGGGTGAGGTACTGAAGAGCACCAACAATACTGCGATACTGAGAGCTATCATCAGGGCTAAGAGGAGTACCTTCATGCAGAGATAATGGCTCGGACATAGAGATCGGAGTTGGGGCTGACTTACAGTCCAGCATACCAACTCTAGTGGGATGTCATGAGCATATTTTTGCTGAGTAAGAAGCAATCCATCATGTGTGCGAGTGACCTCCATACCGAGAAAGTAGTAAAGATCTCCCAAATCTTTGATAGCAAAATGAGCAATGAGGTCCTTGAGCAGGATAGAAATAGCAGCATCAGAGGAACTTGTTACAATGATATCATCAACATAAATTAAGACAAAGATAGTAACTCCAGACTTGTCATAGAGAAACAACAAAGTGTCAGCCTTGGAGAGAATAAAACCAAAATCTTGCAATTTTGCACTCAACCTTGAATACCATGAACGAGGAGCCTGTTTTAATCCATAGAGCCTTATCAAGCCTGCATATGTGACAGGGAGCATCAGGATGTTCAAACCTAGGTGGCTGTTTCATATAAACCTCCTCTTATAGAACACCATGAAGAAACGTGTTCTTGACATCTAGTTGCCGAAGACTCCAACCACGAGAGACAACGATGGAAAGAACAATGCGAATAGTGGCAATCTTGACAATAGGACTGAAAGTATCTACATAGTTAATACCATACCTTTGTTTGAATCCTTTTGCAACCAGCCGTGCTTTGTAGCGATCAATAGTACCATCAGCACATCTTTTGATACGATAAACCCACTTACAGTCAATAATGTTCTTGTTGGTGCTGGGAGGAACAAGAGTCCAGGTGTTGTTCAACATGAGAGCATCATAGTCATCTTGCATGGAAGCGCGCCAATCAGTGTAATTGAGAGCATCAGTAAAATTGCACGGTTCACCTGTAAAGGAGAGCAAGCCATATCTCACAGTACCATCAGTATATTGTTTTGGTTGTCTGATACCTTTTTGTAGACGAGTCCGAGGTCCTAGTGGCGTCGGAGGTGGTGCAGCGTCGGATGCACTAGACGCAACCGCAGATGATCCGGTGGATCCGACGGGAGACGACATAACAGGAGACACTGGAGGGGAGGCCGCGGAGGATCTAGACGGAGCAGTCCCGTCGCTATCGGGCGGCGGGGACGCGATTGTCGTCACGCGGTGGAGACCTGGTCCGGCGCGGAACACGAGGCCCTGGGACCATGCGGTGTCTCAAGAGGATCTACACCAGGATCGGTGCCTGCAGGGGAATGTTCCCCTGAATCATCTTCGGTGTTTGTGTCGATTTCGTCATCTTGTGAGCTTAGATCATCAGATGATTCCGAGAGCTGTGTAGTATCATTTGCACCATAATTCTCGCCTACTGCTGCATCTACCTGTGGATCATAGACATAAGGAACACAACAGCTACAATAGTAGACATATGTTCATCATTATTTTGTGCAACCTTAGATGGAGTGGAGGATGGAAGTAGAAGGATTTCCTTTTTGAGAATAGCACCGGCATTTGGATGAAGTTCATCGAAGGGAAAGACATTCTCATCAAAGACTACATCATGAAATATATAGACGCGGCCCGTGGAGACATCTAAGCATTTAACTCCCTTATGAAGAGGACTATATCCAAGGAAAACACACCGCTTTGAACGAAAAGCAAGCTTCCTAGTGTTGTATGGACGAATATTGGGCCAACAAGCACAACCAAAAGTTCAAAGAGCATCATAATTGGGTGAGATGTGTAGAAGACGTTCAGTGGGAGATTCAAGATTTATGACTTTGCTAGGAAGTAAGTTTATGAGAAACGTGGCTGTCAGGAAAGCTTCATCCCAGTATTTGAGATGCATGGAGGCATTAGCAAGCAAAGCAAGACCAACTTCAACAATATGATGATGTTTCCTCTCAGCAGAACTATTTTGTTGGTGGGCATGTGGACACAAAACGTGATGAACAATACCAGCCGTTTGAAAGAAAGAATGGAGTTTCTCATACTCTCCCCCCAATCAGTTTGCATAGTAACAATTTTCCTATCAAACTTACGTTCAATGTAGTTTTCCCAATTTAGAAAAGATTGAGAGACATCAGAGCGTTTTTAAGCAAATAGATCTAAACAAACTTGCTATAGTGTAGTCATCAATGAAGCTTACATAATAGGCATGTTTTCCAACAGAAACAGGTGCAGGACCCCATACATCAGAGAAGACTTGCTCAAAAGGCATAGTGGATCTACTAGTGGGGATGGGGTATGGCAATTGGTGACTCTTAGCTAACTGACAAGAATCACATATATATGGAGTAGTTTCTAGAGTGTAAGCGATCTTATTTATTCTAAGAACTTGTTGAACGATAAAGGAAGATGGATGTCCTAAGCGACGATGCCAGGTAGATGATGACGGCTTTATTGTGATGAATGCATGCTTAGAGGACGCGGTAGAGATGGGCATCAAGGGATAAAGTCCTCCATGGCAGGGGCCTTTAAATAGAATTCATCGTGTTTCTTGGTCCTTGATCAAAAAGAAGAATAGATGAAATTCAATAAAGACATGATTATCAAGGATAAAATGATGGACAGATAGAAGGCTTTTAGATGCACTAGGAACATGTAAAATATCATGAAGATGAAAGGAATTATGTGAGGTGCGCAAAACTGATTGAACAATGTTACTAATGTGCATACCTGTGCCTTCAGCGGTGTGAACACAATCCTGCCCATTATACTTATCATGCATGTGGAGCTTGCTCATATCGCTTGTAATGTGGTTGGAGGTGCCAGTGTCATAGTACCAGTTGGTGTCGACTCCCGTGAAGTTAGCACCTTTGTACCCGCAGTCTCCATCACCACGGGAATCATCGCCGTAGCGCCAACAACAGTCACGAGCGGGACGCCCGTGGATGTTGCATATCTGACATGTGGTATTGATGTAGGCAGTGCGCTGGCGGTCACGCCTGCCGCGCCCACCTCCACCACGCCGATCTTCATCATCGTGACGACAAGGGCGTTCATCATAAAATCGACGCCCCTGGTAGCCGCCTCCATCGCGGCAGTCCTGATCATCGCGACGGTCGTTGTAATCATGACGATCACGATAGTCGTGGCTATCGTGGTCATCACCATGGCCCCGATCATCATAGCGCGACTGACGAGGGCGGTGTTCCTGGCGAGGCCAAACATCCTGGCGCGGATGGTCAGGACCACATGGGGGCGCACCACCACCGCGTGCCACATTGGCCGAAGAGGTGAAACCCTCCTCGGTCTTGTGCATGCGATCATACTCCTGGACCTGAGTGAGTAGGTCGTCGAGAGTGGTGCTGGGGTTAGCGTTGACGGGGGTGTGGAGGGTGTTGTAGTGACTGCCGAGGCCATTGAGCACGTACCAGATCAGTTCGTCGACGTCGAGAGGTTTTCCTGCATTAGTCAATTCAGAAGAAATAGCTTTCATCTTAGCAAAATACTTGTCAGCGGAGAGATTGTTCTTGCAGGTATCATTGAGGGCAGAGCGCAGCTATTGCACCCTGGTATTGGACACGGAGGACACATGGGCATTGATGGCAGCCCACGCCTCGGCTAAGGTCTCGAGCCCCACAACGTACGCAAGCACATCGGGTGAGAGGGTGTTGAGAATCCAGCGGAGCACCTGCTGGTCACGAGAGATCCAGGCAGCGTACTCGGGGTTTTCGATGGTCACCTTCTTCTTGTTGATGTCCTCCGTCTCCAGGATCTTCTCCGGTTTCTCCTCGTTCCATTCAACAAGATCAAGAACGCGGGCACCTCGAAGAGCCGGGATGACAAGGGCCTTCCAAATCAGCGCGTTTTCACGCGTAAGTAGCTACGAGGGCGGAGATCCGAGTGCTGCGGCGAGAACCGTGGCGGAGGAAGTTTATGAAGACATGGTGATCTAGGGTCTTAGATGCGGCAGCGGCACGAGACGTGGAATCCGGTGCGGCGGCAGCGATTTTTGTCTTGGGTTTGGGTCGTAGAGATCTCGATGCGGCAGCACACGTGCAGCGGTAGAGGGTCTTGGTCTTGATGCAGCGGCGACAGTAGGCAGCGGCGGCAGAAGATGAGGCGGCAGCGGATCTTGGGTTTTTGGTCTTGGTCATGGATCTTGATGCGGCGGCGACAGCGTGCGGCGGCGGCACTAGCTGTGGCGGCGGCGATTTAGGGTTTGTGGCAACTAGAGAACGGAAGGGGATGGCTCTGATACCATGTCAATGTTTGGTGGAAAGATGCATGCCATTTCGGGCCATCGGTTGCGTGTTAAATAGATAGGGAAAAGCCCCCTATGTGGCGTGTATAAGGATTGTACTACTCCGTACACGTACACGTACCTATTGCATTGTCTAACACCCCTCTACGTCATTTTTCATTTATAAAGGGTAACAAGTACATGAGGGATATACAAAATGGGGGGAATGAAAAAAGAAGAAATTACAAAAGGTCCAACCAGTCCTGCATAGTATCCTTTAGGCTAGGTTTAACCATGTGTCTAATCTCCTGAATAGAAGCTTTAAAGGAAGCATAATAAGTCATAAATTCCCTATGATCATTGTCGAAAATGATTTTGTTCCTGTGATTCTAGATACTCAAATATCCAACTATAAGAGATTCCTTGATAAAACCATTGGATGATATGTTTTAGCTTCTAGACGCATTCCAATAAGTGGAAGATCAGTATTCCAGTCCTCCCCAATCTTCCACTAGAAATTCCTCCTGATGTCACATGAAAAAAGAGGTGAATGTATGGCACTATCATATTGTCATCAGGAGATTTTGTGATCTATGTGTATACTTTTTTAGTGGAATAACTAGCCCCCCATGGGAGGACCCAACTGTCATACTTGTCATGGAATGTAGTGTTATCCAGTAGGATTATCGTGTCCTGAAGCTGATCATTAGAAATAAGTAGACAGTGGGAGCTGAAAAAGGCTATAATACTGATCTTCACTCATGTCCTTTGCTTTCTGAATAGTAATCAGTTTGTCATTAGCGAAAGAGTGAAGATGTGGGAATTGTTGGGCTAGTGGGATACCAATCCATTTGTTCTTCTAGAGTAGGTTGCTTTTTCCCTGGCCTAGGAACATGTTGTCATATTTTTGAATTCATCCAAAAAAGAAAGGAAATTTCTCCACTAAAATGATCCTTTCTGGTGATATTTGTTTGGCACAGAGCCATTATGGGAATATTCTTTCCATAATAGCTCAACCCATGGCAGTTCATGATCGTTAAAAAATTTATATATATTCTTTATTAATAGGTCTTTGTTATGCTCTTGAAGATTTAAAATACCTAACGCTCCTGCCTTTTTGGATTGGCAGACCTTGTCCCAATGAAACAGATTCATACCTTTCTTCTCAATATCTTTTCGGTTCCATAAAAAAGTTATAGTTGATTTGTCAATATTATCCACATGGACTAGTGTAGCTTTAAGGCACACATAAAGAAATTTGGCATAGCTCAGATGACAGATTTAATGACTAGTACTCTAGAACAATGGGATAGAAGGTTGGAAATACCAGCAAGCCTTCTATCAATTTTGGATATCAGTGGTGATAAATCAACGACACTTGGATTTCTAGTACCCATTGGTAATCCCAGGCATGTGAATGACATAGATTCAAATTTACATCCAAATAATTATACATCTGTCATGGTTGACATTGATAGGTATCATGGCTGATTTGTGGTAGTTTATTTTGAGTCATGTTGCTTTGGTGAATTTTTGTAAGATATTATTCAATCTGGCAAGTTGAACAGGGTCAGCACGTCGAATGAGCAGTGTGTCACCAGCATACTGAAGAATAGGATACTTCTATCCATAGGAATTATCTAGACGTAGGGATAATTCATTGTTCTGCCAAGAAAAATTGATAATAATCTGTAGTAATTCTGTAGTGGCCACAAATAAAATGGGCGTAAGTGGGTCACCATGCCATATACCTCTTTTGAAATTGATATTGTTCCAGGGACTCCATTTAAAATAATAGAAGTTGATGCACTGTACGAGATCTTTTGTGTCCAAGATAAAAACTTTTCTCCAAAGCCTAGATGCTTTAGCATAGTCAGGATTGCCTTATATTCCACCATGTCAAAAGATTTCTCCAAGTCCAACTTAAGTAGAATAATTCCTTTTTAGGACTTGTGGCAGATGTAAAGATATTCAAAAGCCCAAGCAAGACATAGAGATAACATGACTAGGAAGACGATCAATAAGAAAGCATGCAAGTCGAAAAGGCATCACTCCAAAAATGATATGGGGCTGAAGTATGTGATAAAATAGTGAGTCCGGTTTCAACGATATGACGGTGCTTACGCTTAGCAGTACCGTTTTGCTAATGAGTATGCAAACAGGAAACACGATGAGATACACCAATATCTGAAAAGATTTTATTTAATCTATGGTACTCGCCACCCTAGTCGGATTGAACATGTAAAATTTTCCTACCCAAGAGGCGTTCAACGCGTTGCCAAAACTGAAGAAATACCTGGAACACATCAGAATTATGCTTGAGTAAATAAAGCCATGTAAATCGACTGTAAACATCAATGAAACTAACATAAAACTGATATCCACTAATAGAGGTTTGGGAAGTACCCCACACATCGGAGTAAATAATCCCAAGTGGTGTTGTGGTGACTCTAGTAGACAAAGAAAAAGGGCAGGTGATGACTTTGTTCGTGTTGTGAAGCATCACAAATGACACTATTATTGGACACCAATGGAAGCTCATGACGGGAGAATATGCTGAACGATCTAGGTAGCTGGATGACCTAAGCGTGGGTGCCACCTCTCATGCGACAACTTGATACAACTGAATACTCACTTGACGCAGGAAACATCCAGTTTATAGAGGTTGCCACGTGTCCCCCTCTAAGAAGATCCTCTCCCGTTTCCCGGTCCTTAACAAAAAAATGCGAAGGGTGAAAATCAAAAAACACATTATTGTCGAAGCTGAATTTTTTATCAGATAGGAGATTGCGAGAGACTAATGAAACATGAAGAACATTTTTTAGAAGTAATGGATGTGAAGAAGTATGAATAATGGATTGACCAATATGAGTAATGCGCATACCTCTGCCAGAGTTTGTGCTTGTTAGCAGGAGCACTAGAAATATTGGGCGCTCATACATCATATACCTATGAAAAATCTAATAAGAGATGGCAGAGATGTTGTAAGAACTACGTAGCTTTTCATGTATGTATGAATGGCAAAAGATCGGTGCAGCATTCATGATCGATAGTACGCAAATTACTAGGGATGAGCATGCGAATGTAGCAGGGCATTCAATTGTCATCCGAGTTGCAAGTGAACTCAAGGAGATATATACATACACCAAGAGAGCCAGTAAAGAATCAAATGACACTTTCAACTCCGATGCCAAAGAAGGAACAATGCGTCGATTCATGTTGGAGACGATTAATCGATGGTGTTTTGAGCATGGGCATGAGAGGCTTCTGGAATTTGGTCACGACGCTTCTTTGGAGCACAACTGCTGACTCGCACAAGCATACTTTCACATCCTTCCTTAAAGTGAGGTCTCTTTGATTAAAAGTGTGTTGCGGAAGCGCTTCTCGTAGAGATTAAACATGACATTGGGATCGTCTTGCCCAGTGAACCGCTAGATAGAGTCATAGACATGACATCGCTGCGATGGCTGGCAAGAGCTTGCCATGAGAAAGGACTATATCCCAAGATTGCCGTCTCGGGCATCATACAAAATATACCTCATGAGCCTCAACTGGCGTTGGCTGATGCTCCCACACCGTGTTCAAGATATGCGGCGCCACAAGGAGAGGCCAGACGACCTATGTATGCATGTGTAGTTGTGCGTCGCGGACCACCAGAAGAAGCTCCTAAGGAAGTCTGCGGGCCCTCATGTGCTTGTAGGCGAGCCAGACCGCTATATTAGACATTGACCCATGCATGATATGAGTATGACTAATCCATGTATGTAATGGCAGGCCACGAAAAATATTTATAGGACACCTTAATACAACAAAGTTTTGCATTTCTTTACACTACAGTTTACTTGAGGGGATCTTCTTTCTCTACTCAAGCGCTGAGGTGGCTTTGGCGTCATCCCAGCCTTCATCTTCCTCATCCTAAGCAACGCTGATCAATGATCATGGTTCGGGTGAAGACGACATGGGCACAACTGAGACGAGCAAGTCTGGATTGACAAGGCTCGACGGAGGCTCGACGGAAGGTTGTTGTAGCCGGCCATGGAGTTCCACATCGTTTGAGTGTCGACGACATTGCAGTCCTCGTCTTCCTTGGTCATTTCTGAAGTCACCAGCTTGATGTATATATCTTCATATTGCGCCTTCACCATAGCTTAGCCCATCCTTGCACCGGACCTGAAGGCAGATAATTTCAGTCAACGGCGTACAGAGGTGCATGACTCATCTTCTCCGAGAAAGTGATGGGAGGAACAACGGCATTTGTCTTCATGTGTAGCACCGTCGCCAATTTCTTGCCTAAGGTCATAACGTGGTTGAGAAGGCCACCAATAGTAGCAATCCGGCATAGGCGAGTAGGACCACTAGGTTCTTCGCCCAAGCCTACAGGAGCTGTATACACACAAAAATTTAAACAAGCAATGTAAAGCTCTGAATTTTCTTACTTATAGAAACAAGGTATATGGAATTTGTCAAGGACAATATTCGCGAGGGCGGTGCATGTTAGAGATATGCTAAATAGGTTCCACCATTGCATGTCTGTAATCCGGATAACCCGGGTGGTCCACAGTTGGTATCATGGCCCATGGCCTACTAGGCAGCCATGTTAGATGGATCCAGAAGAGAGGCCCATGCTGGAGCAAGGAACGCTACGATACAGTTACTGACCTACTCGGAGCCTTGGAGTATAAGACACGAAGACTAGTTAGTATTAGTGCATGACTCTGTAACTTGTCCGACAAGGTCCTTTCCCAATAACTCTAGGTTTTGGCGTCTTTATAAGCTGGACCTATAGGAACCTTTAGGAAGAACGATTCATAACACCTCCCGCAGCAAACAATCCCCGTAACTCGGCGTATAGTCATTATAGTGATTTATAGTAAGAGTAGAGTTCTGCCACCGTTGTGGGATTTCAACTTGGGTAAGCTGTGTTACCTTGTACCCTTCAACTCACTGTGTAACACTACAGTACTGAAAAGACTGTAGCTTCTATGCAACATGCCAATCCCTGGATCGGTTCATTGGCTTACATACAACATAGATGAATAACAAAGTAATAATCCGTGTATCATAAATAACGAAGATCCAGAAGATTCATTTATTACAAAAGTCGCTTAGCTCGAAGGCTAGCTCACACATAACTCAAGTAGCAACACAAATAAAGATACTACTCCATCTTCAAATTGCCCACGAGGGAACAAGTGTCGAGTGGAGTATCGCGACCTATATCGAATCACTCGGAATCGGTATAACCTGCAACATGAAACGTAGCAGCCCCGAAGGGTCAATACATGGAATGTATGGCAAGTAGCGCTAAGGTAAAGGAGACAATGCACCTAGCATCTACATGCTTATTTGGCTAGTGGAGCTTTGGCTAGCTTGCACTTTTCAAACACATTGATCCTACTTTTATAAACCATTTAATTCACAGCAACCCATTAAGTTCACCCATCAAGTTTTAGTAATTAGGAAATAAGGATGAGTGAGAATATGTCATAGTCTCAGAATCAAGCAACTCAATGTCCGTAACCGGGGACACGCCTAAGTACTCAGTTTTTACACCCTGCAGGGGTTTGTACACTTTACCCATGTGACCTGGCCAACCCAGCTCGTACCACCACACGCATATTGTGTGATGATAGGGAGAAGTCCAAGATGGAACCTTTCAGGAAGTAGATCACCACGACCTACTAAGTCCAACCAGCCACCCATTCTTACTGGCACATGGTTGCACACGTAAGCTACCATAACAAAGAGAACCAATCCTTCTCAGTACCCTGGGCGGCATTCCCCACCATTAACCACACTCCGATGACCATCCAACCATTCCGCCCAGGTAGTTCATTAACATTTAGTTGTTTTAGTTTGAAGCAAACACAACTCCACCATAGTGTGATCCCCTTTCCCCGTCTTCACAGCAAGTCTAAGCACATCTACTGAGCGGGGCTCAACTACAAGGAGAATCCTACCACAATATATAGGATATAGCATAGCATAGTAGTTCCTACACAATATCTACAGAAAATACACTACACATGCATAAGAGAAAATAGTAGGACAATGGTATGAACAAAATAACATCTACTTGCCTTGGCGGTAGGAGTCGAGGGTACAATCCTCGCAGAAACAAGCGTTGCACTCGTCACAATCTTGACGATACAAAACAACACATAAACAACATACCAAACATAAGCAGGTGCACAAATGCATGCATGATAGCTCAACAAGGTTTTCAGTAACCTCACAATGTTCTCTGATGTTTACTACTACTGCATGATGCATGGAAAATCTTTAATGCAATGGAAACAAGGCTATGTAATTTGTGAACCCAAATAATAGGCTTTTAGGAAAAACACTAAGACTTTCCAGTAAACAGAGTTGTAAGGCCTGGAAAAAAATACTACTGTGTAGGTAACGTAATTTAAACCAGGGGCAATTGGAATTACGCAAAAAGGGGTAACAGAACTTTTCCTATAATTTTTATAGTGTTTTAAGCCTTTTTAAAGTCTCAGAGGAAAACATACAGTAAACCTGAAATATTATTTTATAAACAAAAAACTACACAATTTTGTGAATCCAACGACATATTATTTGCAAAATTTGGTCTACTAAATCTTTTCCTACGAATTTTTGAAGTTGGATCTATTTTCTGGAAATTAAACAATCTCAGAAAATCAAGGGGGGAATATTCTGGAGAATATTCCGGGGAATATTCCCCCTGACGAGCGGGTCCCGGTGGACCGGTCAGCCCGCAGTCAGGGGAGATCTGGGCCGTTCGTGGCCAGATCAACGGCCAGGAGTAGGCCTGGCGGCGGCGGCGGGTCTGCGAGGGGCGGGGGGGGGGGGGGGGGGGGGGGTTGTAGCCGGGGGTGGCGATTGCGGTGGCGGGGTCGGCGCGGCCAGCGGCGAGCTCTGGCGGCGGCGGCGGTGGATTCCGGCGAGAAATCGCCGAGGCTTGGCGGCGGCTTAGGTAGTGTTTTTGGGGGTGTTTCGACGAGGAAGACGTGGGCTAAAAGGGGGTAGCGGAGAGAGGTCGTGGGGCGGTGTGTATCCGGTGGCGGGCGGCGCGCTGACAGGTGGGGCCCACCTGTCGGCGGCACTGTGCGGGGGGAGGCGGACGGTTACGCACCGCGCGGGCGGCGGCGTACGGCGGCGGGAGTTGGGCCCGGGCGGGCCTTCTCGGCTGGGCCGGCTCGGCTGCCGCGGCCAAATTTTTTTTATTTATTTTCTCTCCGACTGTCAGCTAACTGAACTGACTGTTTTTCTGAATTTCCTAAATCTGAAAATTCAGCAAAGACTAAAATAGGCCTAACTTTTGATCTGTAGCTCCGAATTGAGCAAAACAAAGTCCTACGGGTTCGTAGAGATGAGCTCTACGCAACCATAGATCTGGAATGTCCAAAAGGGGTCTCTCTTGCAAATGCAAGACAAAATTCCTAGTATTCTCGTATAAGAGATGGAAAGACAAATAGGCAGCGCTTTGGCCAAAAGACTTTAAGACTGAATTTTTGCAAATATGATCATGAATGCAATGGCATGTATGTATGCAGTGCCAAATCTAGAATTTGGGATGTGACAAGACTAACCCACTTAAGATGAATCTCGTCCTCGAGATTCGACGTGGCTAGCAAATAGGTGTGGGTGGTCCTCTCGGAGGTCATCCTCTCGCTCCCAGGTGGCTTCCTCTTCGGTGTGGTGGCTCCATTGCACCTTGCAAAACCTGATCGTCTTGCTGCGTGTAAATCTCTCTGCTATTTCCAAGATCTTGACCGGTTTCTCCTTATAGGTTAGGTCACTCTCTAGCTGAACCTCATCTAATGGCACGGTATCCCTCAACGGTGTACCTACCATCTCCGGGTGACATTTCATCAGCTGAGACACATGGAACACGTCGTGAACAACGGATAGAACCTCTGGCATCTCCAGCTGGTACGCAACCTCTCCTTTGCGTGCCAGGATCTTGTAGGGCCCTATAAACCGAGGTGCCAGCTTGCCTTTAATCCCAAATCGCTTAATTCCACGTAGTGGCGAAACTCTGAGATAGGCTCGATCTCCAATCTCATACACCACTTCCTTGCGCTTATAATCAGCATAGCTCTTCTGTCTCGATTGTGCTACCTTCAACCTGTCCCGAACCAAACTAACCTTCTCTTCAGAATCTTTGATCAAATCCGGTCCAAACAACGGACGTTCACCTACACCATCCCACAACAATGGTGTTCTGCACCTCTTACCATATAGTACATCGAACGGCGATGTCTTGATACTAGTCTGCTAGCTGTTGTTGTATGAAAACTCAGCATAAGGCAGGTTCTCATCCCAACTAGAGCCATGAGCTAGAGCGCAAGCTCTCAACATATCCTCCAAGATCTGATTCACCCTCTTGGTTTGTCCATCCGTCTGGGGGTGAAACGCCGTGCTAAATTCCAACCTCGTTCCCAACGACTCATGTAACTGGCACCAAAAGTGAGAGGTGAATTGGGTGCCTCTATCCGACACGATGCTCTTAGGAACTCCATGCAGGCACACAATTCTGTTCATGTAGATCTTGGCTAACTTTGCACTAGTGTAGGTGGTCTTCACGGGTATAATGTGGGCTACCTTGGTTAAGTGATCAACCACTACCCAAATAGAGTCGTATCCTGACCTCGTCCTGGGCAGTCCTATGATGAAGTCCATTCCAACTCTATCCCACTTCCAATCAGGTATCGGTAATGGCTGTAGCAACCCCGCTGGCTTCTGGTGCTCAGCCTTTACTCTACTACACACATCACATAAGGCAATATACTCTGCGATATCTCCCTTCATATTAACCCACCAATACCTTTCCTTCAAATCCATGTACATTTTTGTGTTACCCGGGTGTATGGAGTATGGCGAGTCATGGGCTTCCTGGAGAATCAACTTCCTAATCTCCTGATCGTTGGGCACGCACAAACGATCTCCATACCATAGTGCTCCTTGTTCATCTTCGCGAAATCCTTCCGCCTTTCCCTTGGTTATGTTTTCCTTCACTTTCCTCAGTTCAGTATCCTCCTTCTGAGCTTCACAAATCATATCCTGAAGTGTTGGCTTGATTTCCATTGTTGCGAAATATCCCTCAAATACTATCTCCAGTCTAAGATCCTTGAATTGCTCACACAAATTCTTGGGTAACTCTCCCACGGTCAAACCATTAGCATACACCTTGCGGCTTAGTGCATCTGCTACAACATTAGCCTTTCCGGGATGATATTGCAGACTCATGTCATAGTCCTTTATGAGCTCCAGCCATCTCCTCTGTCTCATATTCAGCTCCTTCTGAGTGAATATGTATTTTAGACTCTTGTGATCCGTAAACACATCACAATGCTTACCCATCAGGTAGTGCCTCCATACCTTGAGCGCGTGCACGACTGACGCTAATTCCAAGTCATGCGTGGGATAGTTCCTCTCGTGGTTTTTGAGTTGGCGCGAGGCAGAGGATACCACTCTCCCATCCTGCATTAG
This sequence comes from Avena eriantha, assembly GCA_910589775.1. Taxonomy (NCBI): domain Eukaryota; kingdom Viridiplantae; phylum Streptophyta; class Magnoliopsida; order Poales; family Poaceae; genus Avena; species Avena eriantha. Next base: position 394,783,471 of record OU342740.1, on the reverse strand, counting down.
TACACTACCCAGTCCTTGACGAGAGGCATCACAATACACTTGGAATTCCTTCTGTATATCTGGCAAACACAGGATAGGTGCGGTCACTAGGCGTTGCTTCAGTTCCTGGAAACTAGCTTCGCACTCTTCCGTCCACTCAAATCTTTTCTCTTTCTTTAATAACTCAGTCATTGGCTTCGCAACCTTGGAGAAGTTTTCTATAAACCTCCTGTAATATCCCACATTCTTGGGTGACTCCCATTCTGTAACTGACGCCACCTTGCTTGGATCAACTACAACTCCTTCACCTGACACTATGTGTCCTAGGAATCCCACAGTGTTCAACCAAAATTCGCACTTGCTAAACTTAGCATATAGCTTATGCTCCCTCAGCTTCTCCATAATTAGGCCCAAATGCTTCTCATGCTCATTGTCATCTTTAGAATATATCAATATGTCATCGATGAATACCACGACAAATTTATCCAAGTACTCCATGAATACCTTGTTCATCATGGTCATAAAATATGCCGGAGCATTTGTTAGTCCAAAAAACATAACTGTATACTCATATAACCCATACCTAGTGGTGAAGGCGGTCTTGGGTACGTCTTCCTCACGGATCTTCAATTGGAAATACCCTGATCTTAGATCGATCTTGGAAAATACCTTCGCTCCTTCCAACTGATCGAACAGGTCATTTATATTGGGCAATGGGTATTTATTTTTGATGGTCACTTCATTAAGTGAGCGGTAGTCAACCACCAATCTCTTACTACTGTCCTTCTTCTCCACGAATAGAACAGGCGCGCCCCAAGATGATGAACTGGGCTGAATAAATCCCTTGTCCAATTGCTCCCTAAGCTGCTTCTTTAACTCCTTCAGTTCCTCCACATCCATCTTATATGGCCCCTTGGCTATCGGTCCCGTTCCCGGCATCAAGTCAATAAGAAACTCCACGTCCCTGTCAGGTGGCATCCCTGGCAGCTCATCCGGAAACACATCGGGGTACTCCTTTACTACAGGTATAGTGTCCATGCTAACCCCCTTAAGAGAGTTCACCTTAGTACCCTCAAGACGTGTTGCTGACTTGAACTTAATCTTTACGCCTCGTGGTGTCCTAAGAGAGATGGCACGTTGTCCACAATCTATCTGGCCATCATGCTCGGACAACCAATCCATGCCAACTATTACATCTAGTCCTTGCGACTCCAGAACTACCAAATGTGCTGGGAAGCTGTGTGCTCCAATTCCTATGGTAAGATCACGGCATCCCTTACTAGCTAGCATCTCTCCTCCTAGTGAGCTCACTCTAATAGTCCCTCTTAGTGACTTAGTGGCTAACTTATGTTTATCCACAAATGCCCGTGATATGAATGAATGCGATGCGCTAGTATCAAATAGAACAAGTGCAATATGGGAATCGATTGGAAACTTACCAATCACGAGATCCGGCTCATCACGGATTTCCTCCACATTCACATGGTTCACATTCGCCTTCTGGTTGGGTCCAAGCTTGGGTCCCACTCCCGTGTTCTTCTCCGGGCAGGTACTAGCATAGTGACCCAGCTTCTTGCATTTGTAGCACTCCACATTGCGGAGATCCTTCTTGCTCACATAGTCATGTCCATTGTTCCTCCCAGAGTTGCTGTGGTGGCTCCTGTGACCATTATGGTGGCGGTCATTTCCTCCACGGTGGTGATTATCACTTCTGTGACCATCGTGGCGATGTCCATTGCTTCCACGGTGGCTGCGGTCATCTCCGCCATGCCTAGAATGTCCAGAGTGTGCATCATAAGAGGTACGGGCGCGGTAGTGTGATCCTGAGGAGTGATGGTTGTTCTTCCTCTTGCGTCGCTCCACCTGCTGTTGCTTCCCCTCCGGAATTCTAGCCTTGTCCATCAGCTCCTGAAAATTCGAACAATAAACCACAGATAGCTGAAGTGAGAGATCATCACTGAGACCATCCAGGAACCTCTCCCTCCTCTTGGCATCAGTGTCCACATCCTCAGGGGCATAGCGAGAGAGATTGTTGAATTCCTCTATGTAATCCGCCACAGTGCAGTTGGTTTGGCGCAGGTTGCGGAACTCCTTCCTCTTCAGGCTCATGGTCCCGGCAGATACGTGGTTCATCCTGAATCCTTCCTCAAACATAGCCCAGGTAACTGTCTCCAGCGGGTGAGTAATCGGGAAGGCATCCCACCATGAGGCAGCTGATCCCTCCGGCAAGTGAGCAGCAAACCTCACCTTCTCAGCATCAGTGCAAGCAACGGTCACCAGGTCCTTGTTCACAGAACGAAGCCAATCGAGAGCAAGCATGGGCTCAGGTGCAGAGGAGAACTTAGCTGGCCTCAGCCTTAGGAACCTAGTGAGAGCATCCCCTACGGCGGATTGTTCCCGTTGTTGTTGTTATTATTATTGTTGTTGTTGTTCTGAGTTGCCAGGAATTGCGTCATCACTTGGGTCAGCTGTGCTTGAGAAGCCATGAGCTGAGCCATCTCATTTGGTCGGCGGCGTGACATCTGCGGTTTAGCACAGGTAAGATTAGAGAGAAACAACTACAGATAAGCGATAGCCCTCTACCCATGCAACAAGCTCAAGCCACAACAATCATAAGCAATCACCACAAGATCAAACACACACACAAACATCGTTCCAGGTTTTCACTAACAATATATAGCTACAAAAATAATTTAGAAACGCTGACAACAGCGTTTGGCAAAGCGAAACAGCAAAAAAGTAAGCAAAACCAGAAATCTGGCAGAACAGTTCTGTCCTGTTCACGAATTTTTCTGGGCACCTTAAACTCATCAGGAATTTTAGCCAATTGTTGTACAGATGCTACAGGTAATTATGCTCCAGATCCTAAAATATAGGCGCAATCCGAGTTACCAGTAAGGAATTAAAAATCGCGTGGTAAAACTGGTCAGGCAAAAAACTGCAGCAGTAAAGGCACGAAATTTACCCAAACTTGTTCAAAAATCTTTTAATAAATCTCACGAAAATTCCTGGAACTTGTAACTACCTCGGTGAATTACGCTCTTAGTTACATGCCTGGATGAATGAAAGTGGTTAAAATAGTACGGTGGGGCCCAGGGCCACTCACGGTAGACCTTTCGGCCGTCCTAATCACTTTCCGACATCGGGACAAGAACGAGCGGCGTAATCGGCAGGCGAAGGGATCAACTACATACACAAATGAGTATGTATGCAAGCCACATACAACAGTCCTCAGAGCCATTCCATCTAAAAGAAATAGAAATATTGCAACGCCATACGGCAAGATTCAAATGTCCTAGATAGAGATAATAATTTAGGATAGCTCCTCGTACATCACACATCAGAGTATCAGGCGGAAGCGGAAAACAAGATCCGAGTACAGATAAGAAGAAAATCGGCATAAGATGCCACATAAATAAACACATCCCGCCCACAGATCTCACGGATCCCCGTTCCCGGAATCTCTACACCGAAAGATCGTTGCCAACATCATCTGTCTCTTCCACCCAGTATCCATCTTGCGGGTACACCTGTTCATCTGAATCAAACAATCTATCGTGTGAGACCCTAGGGGTACTCACCAAGTATTTATGCCACTAAAGGGGACACAACCTGGGGTGACGCAATTGCAGCAAAAGATAATACCTAGCAATTCTACAGATACTCGCTAACCTTCCGCCTAACCAATGACAGACGGAAGTCCGTGAATTAAGAACAACAGTGATAACAGTATAATTAACAGATCCATCCTCCTCCTCGCTTACAAACGAGGAAGCGGACGAACAACCCCCATCATCCGTTGGCAGTTTTATTAACTATTCCATGAGCGCTGCACTAATTACTAGTCAAGTACTTAGTCAAATTCAAAGCGGTACTTTAGTTATACTTGTCTATGATCGAGAAACTGTACTCCAAGTCGTCCATAACCGCGGACATGGCTTTCAGAAAGATTTACCCTGCAGGGGTGCACGAATAGCAACACACACTCGATCAACCTCGGAAAAACCAAATCAAAACCCAACGAGGCCTTCACGACAAAGCAATCAAAGGATTCAGAAATATTTCAGGGGGCCACCCCATTAAGCTACCCGCAACGAAGTTGACCGGCTCCGAGACAGACCCAAGGTCTGCGTCAATGGCTATAAACGACTGGGAACCCGAAAGTGTGACTGGGCTTGTCGATACCGCGAAAACACTCCGCATCCAAAACAGTACAGGTGCTCCACGCACGATCTTAATAAAACAGTAAAGCATGGCATAAGTACAGAATAGTAACAAAGCCCCAAACTACTTTGTGGCCCCAAGAAATAAGAATGAATCAAGCTCTGGCTCGGGGGGGGGTCCATAAGGCCTCCCGGATGTGGATAGTGCGAATAAACAAGGAACATGAATCAAGTACTCGGGGTCCTACGGGACACAAGTGAGCATGAAAAACCAAATAGCAGATATTGCTCACTGGTGCCTCTTTCATTAGTTATCCCATTACTACTCAGGTTAAGTTGTTTAGGTACCTCGTTATTCATTAGACACTCACATACCCTACACATGCTTTTCTACGACTCGCATGGCTCAAACAACTCATGTAGTAATGGCTCATAGGATGGAGGAACGAGCTTCGGTGGGGTTTAAAAGTAAAGGCTATGCAGTACTTGGGATTCAATTTGATGCAATCGCGACTCAATGATGCAAGAATAAGATAGAGGCAATAGGTACTGTATGTATGCAAGCATGTGGTAGTGCTTGCCTGGCAGCTCAGTTGAAGCGAGAGGTGGATCTGGGTAGTACTCCTGGGATTCCTGGTAATTCTCCTGCTGGGCGTCTATCCGACGAAGAACCAAACAAACAAGGGCCAACATAAATAAAGTGCACAAGCATATGAATTACAGTGCGACAAGCAAACAAGCATGCCATGATGAATGATGCACAATTTACATGGCATTAAAGTACCATGGCAAAGGTGAGGTGTGGATACAAGAAATAAAGCATTTTACTATTTATTTAACCAAGTTTTATTGTCATAAACAGTTCAGATTTTTAATAATAACATGATGCATGCTTCAAATCAGAACAAGGACTGCATAGATGGAACGGGCTCGTCGCGCTGATCGATTTAGACATATTATTTGTCCAATTTGGAGTTGTAGAATTAAAGGTATTAATTAATTAAGGGAAAGGGCATTTTATTGTAATTTTAATCATCTCGAAATTTTAAAATGTTCAAATAATATTTTGAAGGGCATATTTGAAATCCTCACATTTTTCTGATTCAAAAACATATATTATTTGTATTATTCGGATTTATATTTGAAAAGTTATTTAAATCTGATTTAAATTTGAATTTTAAATCAATTTTGGAAAAGGTTTAATTAAAATAGACAACAGGGCAGACTTTTGTTACTCAGCTCGACCCAGCCATAGCCACTGACGGGTGGGCCAGCTGTTGGCGGGGCACACGCGCGCGAAAAGCTTTTCACACCGGGGCTCTGCCTAGCCCGTGCGTCTGCGAGGTGGGACCAACCGTCTGAGGCCCACGTGACAGTGATCGATCTCGAAGAGGCTGGCAGGTGGGACCGAGCTGGAGCACGGGTTAAGATATTAAAAGGCTGGGGGGTTTTCTGGAAGAAGGCCACGGTGCTGACAGGTGGGGTAGGATGGACTGCGGGTTGAGCGAGCGTTAAAAAGAGGGGCTAAATGTAAATCAACCACGACCCGTACTGTTCTTCTTTCTCCTCGGTCTGACGGGAAATCAGCGCGCGGCGCAGTGCGGCGAGACGGGGACTCGATCCCGCGACGCGGGGCGCGCGCATAGAGAGGAGGTACCAGTGCGGTAGGGCGGGGTAGTTGTCAGGAAGGTAGGCGCGGCCTAGTTATGGTGTGACGCGGTGCGGAGAGCGTGCAGACAACGGCGAACGGCGGCGCACTGAGGGCGTTCGGCGAAAGGATCGGCGATGCTAGACGGCGACGGCTAGGCGGATGGTGTCAGGGAGGAAGAGGGACTCACCGCGGGGTGATCGGTGGTGGTGGCACGGCCAGAGATGCGACAGATTGTCAAGGTCGCTGGCGTCCTAGCGGTTAGGGTTTGCGTCAGGCGGCGCTGGTACTGGCGCTCCTGGGGCTTCTCCTCCTAGTCGGCGTGTACGAGGCGAAGTAGGGGAGCCTCCTCCTTCTTCTGGACCACCTCCACGACGCACACGCCGGCTGGAGCAGGGGTAGACGGCGGCGTCTGGCGGCAGGTGCTGGCGACGATGAAGAAGGGGAAGGAGAGGGCAGGGCTTGGGCGGATCTGGGCGATGCAGGAGAGCCGTGTGGATGAGGGCAAGCGAGAGAGAGGAAGGAGATGGCGTGTGGGCACGGGGTAGGGAAAAGTGGCTTCGGCCCTTTCCTTTTCTCCTCGATCACGTGGTCGAGCTGGGGCTCGACCTGGGTAGCCAGGCAGGGCAGGGAGAGGGACTGCAGGTGGGGCCAGCGTGGCAGGTAGAAGGAAAAGAGAGAGGGGAGGTGAGCTCGGGTGCACTTGGCTAGGTTAGAAGTGGGGTAGCTCGGGTTAGGTTTTTGTTAGGGTTAGGGTAGGGTGGCGGGGGTGTGGGCCAGGGAGAGAGAGGGGTCAGGTGGCCAGCATGTTAGAGAGAGGGAGAGAAAAGAGAGAGGTGAGATAGGGTTAGGGTTTAGTAGAACTAGGGTCAGGAGAAAAATTAGGGAGAGAGAAAGATAGGTTAGGTTTGATTAGGGTTTTAGGTTTTGGATTTGTTTATGAGACCAAACCAAGAGGAAAATGGGGCTTGATCTAGCATAAAGGTGGAGGAGAAATCAAGAAAAAGAGAGAGAAAAGAGATATGTAGAAAAGGCCTCATTTGGATCATGCATGGAGAAAATAAAATAAAAGAAAATGATGTGGATGGGAATATGGGGATGGTGGAAGGGATGGAGATGATTCACAAAGAAAAGATCCAATAAACAAAGGAAAAACCAATGGGATAAAAGGTGGTGATGAAGATTGCATGGCCCATGCAAAATAATAAATGTCATGATTATTTTGTGAGAACAAAAGCAATGATATGGTATTATTCTTATGCATTCCCAAGAATGGAATACGGCCAAGCAAAAGAATTGGATTAGATCCACCCCACCACATGAGCTAGAATAAAATTAAAAGAAAAATAATTGCAAGCTCATGGGTAAAAGGGATGGTGGAATTATAAGCTGGTGAAAGAAAAGTGATGGAGTGGAATAAAAGATATGCCCCCAACTCAACTTGGGCATTTAAACAATATATCAATAACCAAATACAATATCAAGAGGCAAATACAATTAATAATGCATATGAGAGAAGAACCAAAAGAAAAGGGTTTTATATGATGCTCAAATGCAAGGTGGCATGATGACATGAGCATGATATAGTTATGGTGCAACAATTATATATAGGAAGTAGCCAATATCTTACTAGACCAAGTAGAATTACAATTGTTAGACAATTGGGATGCTACAGAACTTCAAGGTACTAAACTGAGCAATCTAAACACAATAAGCTAATAGTGCAGAAGTTTACATTGATCGATGTCTAAGACTAACGAATATCCCTAACGAAGACTAGTTTTGGAGGACCATCTCTAGCTATTTGATGAATAGGTTGCAGTAGGTTCTGGCGTCCATGCGCCGACGCTTCGCTCCTAGTGCATGCCACGGTGGTGGTGTGTACACCTCTCCCGAGTCCTCTTCACTTGAGTCCTCGAATTCCACCTCTTCGGGGTCCTCCTCATCACTTCCTTCAACAAAAGCGCCCGCTACATCTCCTCCATCATCATCATCGCTTCCTCCATCATCACTGCCTCCACCATCATCATTGTTACATCCTCCACCATTGTCCGCATCATCATCATCACTATCATCATCTTCATCGTTCCCATCATCACCGTTACCATTGTTTGGTGGAGGATTCTGCTGCGCTTGAAGGGCAGTAATCTGGGCAGCCATGTCCACAATGGTTTGATCACATTCAGCCACAACTTGATCCCTTTGCACAATGGTTTGGTTCAGCGCTGCAATCGTGGCATCTCTTCCAATGAGGGCTTGCTCCATTGTATTCACAGCAGTGTGCAAGGTTTCCATCTCATACCCTTGCAGGTGCACAGTGCCCTGAAAGTAATCCAGCTCCTCTCTTTGCTGCATCAACTTCTCTTCCCTCTCCCAAGCTTTGATCTCCATGTCTTCTAACTGCTTCACTTGGAGTGGCATGTTGTTCCGATCACCAGTGGTAATCATCACAAGTCCTTGCTCATTCCGACCTCCAAATGCAAGGAAGGGTGAACCTGCCGGTAGTCGATGTCGATGGAGATAGCACAGGCGTGACAGGGTCTCGAGCATGGCCGACTCCACTCCTTGCTCCCAGGTAAGGTACTTCTTGGTGAGGTTCAGATTCTCAATACCAGGCACAGTGGGGTCTGCAAGAACAATCGCGGTGAACTCCCACATGCGATCTCCAGGCACATAGGTGTTCATCCTTCTCCCTTTGAACATCGGCATCAGCATGCCCAGTGTCTTGCAAAGCTCTGCCAGCTGTCTTGCGAAGGGCCTTGGTGATTGAAGCTCAACATACTCAACTCTGGTAGCATCACCCATCTATCAATTGTAAAAGAGGAAAGAGTGAGAATAACAAAAGAAAAGAATTTACTAGAGTGAATGGCATAAGGATAAAGACAGAATTTAAAATAGGCTTAAGTAAACATAAGGCTTCCTATTCCAATCCTAGGTCACGATCCTACAGTCAACACACGGCTCTGATACCATCTGTAACACTACAGTACTGAAAAGACTGTAGCTTCTATGCAACATGCCAATCCCTAGATCGGTTCATTGTCTTACATAGAACATAGATGAAATAACAAAGTAATAATCCGTGTATCATAAATAACGAAGATCCATAAGATTCATTTATTACAAAAGTCGCTTAGCTCGAAGGCTAGCTCACACATAACTCAAGTAAGCAACACAAATAAAGATACTACTCCATCTTCAAATTGCCCACGAGGGAACAAGTGTCGAGTGGAGTATCGCGACCTATATCAAATCACTCGGAATCGGTATAACCTGCAACAGGAAATGTAGCAGCCCCGAAGGGTCAATACATGGAATGTATGGCAAGTAGCGCCAATGTAAAGGAGACAATGCACCTAGCATCTACATGCTTATTTGGCTAGTGGAGCTTTGGCTAGCTTGCACTTTTCAAACACATTGATCCTACTTTCATAAACCATTTAATTCACAGCAACCCATTAAGTTCACCCATCAAGTTTTAGTAATTACGAAATAAGGATGAGTGAGAATATGTCAGTCTCAGAATCAAGCAACTCAATCGCCCGTAACCGGGGACACGACTAAGTACTCAGTTTTTACACCCTGCAGGGGTTTGTACACTTTACCCATGTGACCTGGCCAACCCAGCTCGTACCACCACACGCATATTGTGTGATGATAGGGAGAAGTCCAAGATGGAACCTTTCGGGAAGTAGATCACCAAACCCCACTGCGCACCGGTCCCAACCTATCATTCACTACATCTCTGGCTACGCTGGGTTCGGATCACCACGACCTACTAAGTCCAACCAGCCACCCATTCTTACTGGCACATGGTTGCACACGTAAGCTACCATAACAAAGAGAACCAATCCTTCTCAGTACCCTGGGCGGCATTCCCCACCATTAACCACACTCTGATGACCATCCAACCATTCCGCCCAGGTAGTTCATTAACATTTAGTTGTTTTAGTTTGAAGCAAACACAACTCCACCATAGTGTGATCCCCTTTCCCCGTCTTCACAGCAAGTCTAAGCACATCTACTGAGCGGGGCTCAACTACAAGGAGAATCCTACCACAATATATAGGATATAGCATAGCATAGTAGTTCCTACACAATATCTACATAAAATACACTACACATGCATAAGAGAAAATAGTAGGACAATGGTATGAACTAAATAGCATCTACTTGCCTTGGCGGTAGGAGTCGAGGGTACAATCCTCGCAGAAACAAGCGTAGCACTCGTCACAATCTACACGATACAAAACAACACATAAACAACATACCAAACATAAGCAGGTGCACAAATGCATGCATGATAGCTCAACAAGGTTTTCAGTAACCTCTCGGTGTTCTCTGATGTTTACTACTACTGCATGATGCATGGAAAATCTTTAATGCAATGAAAACAAGGCTATGCAATTTGTGAACCCAAATAATAGGCTTTTAGGCAAAACACTAAGACTTTCCAGTAAAAAGAGTTGTAAGGCCTGGGCAAAAAATACTACTGTGTAGGTAACGTAATTTAAAACCAGGGGCAATTGGAATTATGCAAAAAGGCGTTACAGAACTTTTCCTATAATTTTTATAGTGTTTTAAGCCTTTTTAAATTCTCAGAGAAAAACATATAGTAAACCTGAAATATTATTTCATAAACAAAAACTAAACAATTTTGTGAATCCAACGACATATTATTTTCAAAATTTGGCCTAGTAAATCTTTTCCTACGAATTTTTGAAGTTGGATCTATTTTCTGGAAATTAAACAATCTCAGAAAATCAACGGAGGAATATTCCGGGAGTATTCCGGAGAATATTCCCGCTGACGAGTGGGTCCCAGTAGACCGGCGGTTGACCGGTCAGCCCGCGGTCAGGGGAGATCTGGGCCGTTCGCGGCCAGATCGACGGCCGGGAGTAGGCCTGGCGGCGGCTTACCTGGCAGCGGCGGCGGTGGTTGTCGGCGGCGGCGGCGGGTCTGCGAGGGGCGGCGGGGGTGCAGCCGGGGGTGGCAGGGTCGGCGAGCTCCGGCGGCGGTGGCGAGCAGATTGGGCGCGGCAGTGGTGGATTCCGGCGAGAAATCGCCGGGGCTTGGCGGCGGCTTAGGTAGTGTTTTTGGGGGGATTTCGACGAGGAAGATGTGGGCTGAAAGGGGGTAGCGGAGAGAGGTCGTGGGGCGGTGTGTATCCCGCGAAAATCGGGATTCCGGCGGCGGCGGTTGGAGTCCGGGTCGGACCCGGCCGGTGGCGGGCGGCGCGCTGACAGGTGGGGCCCACCTGTCGGCGGCACTGTGCGGGCGGCGGCGGACGGTTACGCACCGCGCGGGCGGCGGCGTACGGTGGCGGGAGTTGGGCCCGAGCGGGCCTTCTTGGCTGGGCCGGCTCGGCTGCCGCGGCCGAATTTTTTTTATTTATTTATTTATTTTCTCCGACTATTAGCTAACTGAACTGACTGTTTTTCTGAATTTCCTGAATCTGAAAATTCAGCAAAGACTAAAATAGGCCCAACTTTTGATCTGTAGCTCCGAATTGAGCGAAACAAGGTCCTACGGGTTCGTAGAGACGAGCTCTATACAACCATACATCTGGAATGTCCAAAAGGGGTCTCTCTTGCAGATGCAAGACAAAAGTCCTAGTATTCTCTTACAAGAGATGGAAAGACAAATAGGTAGCGCTTTGGCTAAAAGACTTTAAGACTGCATTTTTGCAAATATGATCATGAATGCAATGGCATGTATGTATGCAGTGGCAAATCTAGAATTTGGGATGTGATGCACTGCCTTCCCCCACCACTCTAAACATGCTCTATAATGTCCCATCCATGGCGTATTCATCGGCAATACCACGATAGTTGGCGCCCACCATGGGGAAAGAGGCGCTTCGAGCTCTACACGGGGTGAGGTCCAATCTCTCCGCGGGAATGGAAGGCGCATTCTTTTCTCCGGCAATGTTCCGATCGTCCCTCCGGACGAGTCCTCGATCCCGACAAAGACGAACCCCACCCGCTGCTCCATTGTCCCAATCGGGGACATCCATCCCTTCATCGGCGAAACCGCCTCGGGTCCTAGCTCCCAGGAAGTCGAAAATGCATCAAGCCTCGCACGGAATGCCTCCAGGTAGGACACGTTTGTGGAAGGATCGGGCTTGGATCTCTCTTCGGAGATTGCCGGCTCAGATCAGGAAAAATCAAGGCCCACCCAAACCGCCCATGTGCACGATATAAAGTAGGGGTGTCGGCGGGCAAGCAAGGGCGTCGGCAATCGGTCAAGCAGGGGTGGACGCGGGCAAGCAGGTGCGTCGGTGGCAGGGGAGGAATCAAGGTGAGACGAGTATTTGGTTAATGCATGCCATTGCAATGTAACATTGTTACATGACCACTTGCAAAAAAAATCTAATTTATACTAACTAATTATACACATTTTATGTTTAATCTAAGCTACTCACTTGGAAAATTTTGTATGGCTTGTATGCCTTCAAGTTGGTTGTGTATGCGACATGTTTCCTTATATAGACATGTTCTAATGGATTTAATGTACTGTGACTATTTGATGACTTGCATGGTTCTATGCATTTAAATGTTGGTTATGCTTGATGGCATAATTGTTATGAATGAGATTATATAATTGTTGATGTGTAGTATTGAAAATATAGACGAAATGCTTCTGAAATTTCGATTATGTGATGCTACAAAACAATAAACCTTATTTGCATATGTGAAGGTAAGCTAACCGTGCATATGAAAGAGGTGAGATGAACCAAAATGTAGCCATTCCATTCAATTTTTTTTGACCCAACCGAACATAGAACGGAACCATTTCATTACACTTTTTTGTCCAAAACAAACACATGATCGGAACCTACTCATTCTTCTGGAATGGAACCATTACATTACATTCCACTAAGTTCTCCAACCGAACACACCCCAAGAGTAGTGTTCTTCTCTAAGTAAATTTTTATGCTACTCAATCTGCCTTTGTACCGGGAAAAAACATCCTAGAACTAGTAGTTATTCTCCACGAAACCATTCATGATATTCATAGGAAGGTAATGAATGAAGTTTTACTTCAGACAGATTTTGAGAAGGCATATGACAAAGTGAAATGGTTTGTTCTTCAACAAGCCCTTTACACGAAAGGATTCACACCAGGATTGCAAGGTTTGTATAGGGAATAAGCGTGGGAATTAGAGTTAATAATGAAATTGGACAATATTTCCAGATGCTGAAAAGACTGAGACAAGGGGACCCATTGTCGCCTATTCTCTTTAACATTGTGGGTGATCCGTTGGCTATTCTCAGTGCTCGGGATAAGGAGGATGACCAGGTGGGAGGTCTTGTCCCTCATCTTGTAGATTGGGGGTATCTATCCTACAGTATGCAGATAATACTATACTTTTGATGGAAAATAACTTAAGGAATGTCATGAATATGAAGTTTTAATTTGTGTATTCTTTTGAAAAATATATGCTTTAAGGATTATCTTTCAAAAAAGCGAGATTTTTTTGTTTGGAAATGCAAAGAGGTTAAGGAGGAGTACACATGAATTTGTGGGTGTGAAGAAGGTTCTCTACCTTTCAATTATTTTGGAATACCTATCCATTATAGGAAACTTCTCAAGAAAGAACGGAAGCCCGTGTAAGACCACTTTGGGAAAAAGCTCGGGTGTTGGCTAAGTAAGTTGCTCTCATGTGGTAACTAACCTATACTGATTGATTCCTTTTGAAAAGCCTACCAATGTTTTTCTTATCTTTCTTTGAAATACCTAAGGGGGTATGGGATGTTTAGATTTATATATATCTTGTTTCTTTTGGAAAAGCGATCAATTGAGAAATAAATAACGCCTGAGCCTGACCAAATGAAACATCATTTGTTGACCCAAAGATCAAGGGTGTTTAGGCATAGAGGTACTTGATATAAAAAATAGATTCTTACTTCGCAAATGGATTTTTAATCTTGTCAATGAGATGGGGGTGTTGCAGGAGCTGTTGCATAATAAATATCTTCACAACAAAACATTATCACAAGTACAAGCCAAAACTAAGGATTCCCCTTTTTGGAAGACTCATGGGAGTTAAGCGAGATTTGTTTTAAAGAAGTCATTTAACCATTGGTGATGGCATTAAAACTTGTTTTTTGGGAAGACACATGTGTTCTAAATACCCATTTCTTTAAAGTATTCTGCGATATAAAGAGGTTATTGTTGCAAACGTAGTAGCTCAAACCTCACTACATATAGCTTTTAGGCAGGCGTTAAATGGGTTTAGATGGGAAGTGTGGCTGAACATGGCTCAGTGACTAACGAATGTAAATTTATTAGTTGAACCGGATAGGTTTAACTGGTATTTACCTGCAAATGGAATTTTTAGTGAAGTCTATGTATATGCTTATTATGCTAGGACATATGTATGTTAAAAAGTTTCATAACCTGGCCCGTTGGCATTTTTTCCATTCGAAACAAAGGAAATGTTACAGTTCCACACATGAAAACAATGAAGTAACAATATCTTCCATGCCAGATACAGGTGTGCTCATTACAGAAGTTATGACATGTATTGGTACAAGAAAAAAATAGCCCACTAAACTTATCTGGCCAAGGCGCTTCTCCCCTATATATTACCCCGTCTCAGACTTGAGCGGACAGCCAAGTCCATTATCCTATGCATCCACACACACGATATACATTGTGATGGTACTACATTGATGAAATATTTTAGTGGTATAAATATACTACTAATAGCAACCCATGTAAACAAGGAGTAGAAAAGATGCGATATCCGCACCCGTAAAATAATGTCCGTGAACACATAGAAATATGAGGCATAGGGAAACAAACAGGTAGAGCGTGTGGTGTATAAGTAGATTTGGTGAAGTCACTTGGTTGTGTTAATCATTAGGAGGTTACACTAATACACAACTGGAGAGAGCCTAACTGGCGGCCCTACGGCAGTGGCACACGCAGGGCTTCTCCGAGGCTGTTTGTGAGAAGTTCCTTACGAACTCGTGTCCGATTCCTTCAAGCCCGACCATGTTAATAGCTTCCTCCATGGACCAAGCAGAGCTACTCCAGATCTAGACTACAGATGACGGCGAGCGCACTGTATCATCGGATATACGAGGTCGAATGTCAGGGAGCTGCCTTTGTCTATCGATCTCCATGCTGACATTGAAGCACCGTACCTCTAACACTTGGCTTTTCTCGACCAACCGACACGATACCAATCAAACGTTCGCAGATACTGTGCTACATGGTGCGATGAACTGATTGGTATGGATGTTATTTTTTAGGCCGACAAAGCAAAGCAGTGGCATCATGAGGAGTGCGGTGGGCACGCGGCAGACAATGTGCTCCCCCCTGGGCAAGGTCTTCCCGGAGGGCAATTACAAAGGATCAACGGAAATGGCACAACACCCCCGCCAAAAAATGGCAATGGCACAACAACGATAGCGACTCTTCAGTGCTTGCTTGTCCTGATCTTAATCGCCGCCTGGTGTTACTCTATTTAGTTCTATCCTGTGATAAACGTTATATCTGTATATATAGTTTGTTACGTACCCATGTTGTACTTGTATACCAGTTGTACCCCTGTAAACTCCATATATATAACGATACCAGGCCGGCCCTAGTTGGTACGAGCCTTTTACTCTACCGTACACGTTTATTAACATGGTATCAGAGCTAACCTAATTTTTTCGCTTCTGCCTACCCTACCGCCGCCGCCTAGATCGCCGGCCGTCGCCTTGCGCCGCCACTCGTCGATCTGGCCATTACTACCTCTGGCCTCGTCCGCAAGGACGCTCCTCTCCGGCGTCTCGATGAGCTCCGGGAGCGCTACTCAGGCGATGATGGCGTCCCAGATCCCCGACGCCCCCATCGACCCGACGAACAAGTTCACCATCCGCCTTACGGCGAATAAATACATCTACTGGCGCACTCAAGTTGATCTAATCTTGAGGAGCAACCTGCACTTCGGCTTCGTCGACGGATCCCTAACCTGTCCGGCCGAACAGCTCCAAGTCCCGACGTCTGATGGCGTCACCGCCTCCACCGTGCCAAACCCCAAGTAGTCGGAATGGCACTAGCAGGATCAGTCCATCATCTGCGCCATCGTCTCATCTCTCAGCGAGGGGCTCCTCGGCATGGTCATGGTAATCCTGACATCGCGGGAGGCGTGGCAGGATCTGGAGGCCAGCTTTGCCTCGCAATCGACGGCCCGGGTCATGGCGATCCGTACCCAGCTGTCCAAAGTCAAGAAGCACGACTACCCCAATGCCACCGCCTTCTTCAACAATGTCAAGTCCCTGGCGGATGTGCTCTCGTCGATCGGACAACCGCTCCTTCCCGAGGAGTTCAATGCCTTCCTTCTCTCCGGCCTCAACAATGACTATGATCCCCTCGCTGATCGTGTCTCTGATCGGTCGGTGTTCGACTCTATGCCTATACGGGACGTATACACGCAGCTCTTCAATATCGGGCAGCGTGTCGAGGCACGTCATGCTGAGCTCGGCACCGGCATCCACTCTGCCAACTACACGTCTCGCCAAGGCGGGGGACGCGCGCCTACGTACCCGCCCCTGCCAGCGATGTCGTCTGTACAGTGGACCGGCCAGGGCGCCCCTGCCCCTGGTGGTCCCCCGTAGGGACCTGCCTCGCCGCCTCCTCCCGCGCGTCTGCAGGGCTAGGGAGGTGGTCGCAACGCGGGTGGACAGGGCGGCGGTGGTGGAGCTCGTCCGATATGCCAAATTTGCTCCAAGGTTGGCCATGTTGCATCCTGCTACTTCAAGCGGTTCTAGAAATTTTTTCTGGGGAGCGACAACGATGGTCGTAACATGGACCGTCAGCTCGCTGCTCGCAATGACGATTCCGCTGCTTACCATATCGGTGCCTCTACTCCCTCGTATCCAGTTGATCCATACTAGTAGGCGGACACTGCAAGGACGCACCACTTCTCCAACGACCTCAACCTGAACATCAAGGAGCAATACCATGGCAAGGACACTGTCCAAACTGCTAATGGTATAGGTATGCGCATTACACATATTGGTCAATCTATAATTCCTACACCTACACAACTATTACATCTCAAAAATATTCATCATGTACCATCCATTACTCGCAATCTCCTTTCCGTTAAGAGATTCACACATGATAATAACGTTTTCTTTGAATTCCATCGTTGGTATTTTCTTGTTAAGGATCGGGGCACCAGGGCGGTTCTGCTTTGAGGGGGATGTCGTCGAGGTCTCTATAATATTGATGTGTCTTCTATTAAGTAAGCCTTCGGCAGCGTCAAGGTGTCCCATGATTAGTGGCACTCACGTCTAGGAGATCCAGCATCTCCGATCGTCCACCATATTTTACATCATCATGAGCTTCCATCTGTGTCAATTAATAAAGTTGTAACTTTAGTGTGTGATGCCTGTCAGCAAGGCAAGAGTCATCTGTTATCTTTTTCAGCGTCTACTCGTGTTGCTACCGCACCCCTGAGATTATTCATTCAGATGTTTGGAGTCCTGCCCAGATATCGTCAGGTAGTGGTCATCAGTTTTATGTGAGATTTGTCGATGAACACAGTCGTTTTACATGGCTTTATCTTTTGAAACATAAATCTGATGTATTTGCTATTTTTCTTCAGTTTCAGCAACATGTTGAACGTTTAATCAATAAGAAAATTATCCATGTTCAAAGTGACTGGGTGGCGAGTATCTAAAGTTAAATAAATTCTTTGCTGATATTGGTATCTCACATCGCGTATCATGCCCACATACACATCAACAAAATGGTACATCTGAACGCAAACACCGTCATATTGTCGAGACCGGTCTAACTCTCCTAGCTCATGCGAGTGTCCCCTTTCAGTTTGGAGTGATGCTTTCTCCACCACTTGCTTCCTCATCAATAGATTACCTAGTCACATTATAGACATGCAAACACCCCTCGAGCGTCTCCTAGGTGAAACACCTGATTACTCCTTTAAAATTTTCGGTTGTGTGTGTTGGCCACACTTCGCCCATACAATAACTGTAAGCTTCTGCTTCGCTCCAAATAATGTGTTTTTCTTGGGTATAGTTCTCTTCATAAAGGATATAAGTGTTTCCATGTTCCTACTAATCGCGTCTATATTTCTCGGGATGTTGTGTTCGATGAGACGGTGTTTCCCTTTTCTGACACCGCCATACCTTCCACCACACCATCCTCACATGATACACCTCTACACCCTGACCAATTTGTTCATGCTTCATATACTCCCTTGCTCTTGGCTAATCATGGTGCAGGTTCGAGAGGTGGAGTACGTCTTGAATTACTTGACGAGGAGCCGCCAACTACTCCACACATTGATCGTGGCGCTCACATCAACGCCGACGTTGAACTGCATGGGCATGCAGGTTCTGGTTGGACAGGCATCTCCCGCGACATCGCGAGCTCGCCTGGGACGGCCTCGCCCCCCGCGCCTGGCTCCACGGCCTGCTCGTCTACCTCGTCCCTTGTCAAGGCGGCCCACTCACCCGGCTCCACCTCATCGACTAGTGCGGTGGATAGTTCTCTGTCGTCGTGTATGTTGACCCCTACCAATGGGATACCATCACCAGCACCTCCTCGTATGACCACGCGTCTTCAGCGTGGTATTCGCCAGGAGAAAGTTCGGACTGATGGTACTATTTTTTGGAATACCACCAAGTTGTCTAATCCTACCATGCTGACTACCGAGTCGCATGATTTTCATGTCACTCTCTCGTCTCCTCACTGGCACAATGCTATGGAGATCGAGTACTCCGCTCTTCCGAAAATTAGACATGGCGCCTAGTTCCACCTCGATCAGGAGTGAACATCATTGATTGAAAAATGGGTGTTTAAAATCAAGAGGCAAGCTGACGGGTCCATTAACAGATACTGAAGGGAATATGCCCGAGAGGCAATAATAAAGTGGTTATTATCTTATTCCATGTTTATGATAAATGTTTATTTTGCATGCTATAATTGTATTAATTGGAAACGTTAATACATGTGTGTTTAATAAACAAAATACAAAGTTCCTAGTACTGCCTCTCATATAAACTAGCTTGTTGATTAACAAGATGATCAAGATTTCCTGATCATGGACATTGGATGTTGTTAATAACGAGGTCACAACATTGGTGGAATAATGTGATGAACATTCATCCGAAGTATAGCATTACGATCAAAGTCATTATGTTTATATTGCTATAACATCATACGAAGTAATCTTAGTCTTTAGACCATGAGATCATGTTAATTGCTAACACCGGAAGAGTATCTTGATAACATCAAACGTCACACCGTAACAGGGTGACTATAAAGGTGTGTTCAGTGCTACAAAGGTGTTATGTTGAGGCTCATGGATCAAGAGTGGGATTTGTCCATCCCGATGACAGATAGATATACTCTGGGCCCTCTCGGTGATATCACATTAAGATAGCTTACAAGCAAGTGATGTGATCACTATAATGTTATATCACGGGAACAAGAAAAGAGTGCATGCCGGCAACGAGATCAAACTAGGTATGGAGATACCGATGATCGAATCTCGGACATGTAATATATAGTGAGACAAAGGGATTTAGTTACTAGCGTTAAAGGTTCTCACGATCACAAAAGTCATCTTTGAATGTGTAGGAGTCAGTATGGATCTCCAGGCCCCGCTTCTAATTATTGATCTAAGAGGGGTCTCGATCATGTCTGCATTATTCGCGAACCGTAGGGTGACACACTTAAGGGATACCGACACCATTTGGAGCAAATATGTTTCAGATAAAGATTTAAGAAAGCGCTGGAATTATTTCAATAGACACCGAAACTGTTTCAGGTGAAATTGCTGAAATTGGTTCTGCATGTAATATTGAAATGTTGCAGGGGGTTTTATGTGAATGTTTGTTAATTAAAGTAATTAACAAAATTCTGAATAAAAATAATAAAAGATTTTTATTAAATGAGAGCATTAAATTTGGAGAAATTTAATGCGTTTAAAGTGGAGACTTCAAAAGAGAATGTGAAGGGGCATTTTAATGTGGAGGGGTTACCACCACATGAATGGGGAGGTGAGGAGTCACCCTCCCATGGGGCGCCGGCCATGGGGGAGGGGTACCCCCCTCCTCCTATAAAAGGCCCCCCTCACACCCCTTCTTCCACGCACCTCCTTGTGAAGGATCTCTCTCCCCCTCTAGTATTATTCCCCCATGGTCTCGGATTAGCGAGATACATGTTCTCGGTGGATTTATTTGGAAAGAAGTTGTTGCTTCCGCTGCTTTGCTGGAGTGAGGGACGGAGGTTGTCGGGGTACCGGATGTGTGTGCGATCACGGATGCACCACTGCTTTGCGGTGCTGGACTTGGTGGTGCTGGACTTGCTGGAGCTGGATCTGAAGGACGTGCTGGAGCCGGACCTGCTAGACTTTATCACGATCTTGAGATCGGCAAGTGTACGACTACATCATCCACGAGTTCCATCTCGTTAATAAAGCTTTGCTGTCTTCGAGGGTAAGTTCTCCATGGATGTATATCCACCCATTCCTTGTATCTAGTAGATAGATCTTGGCGTATAGTTCCCATCGTAGGAATTTTTTTGTTTTCTATGCTGCGAACCCCAACAGATACAAGGCATGACTCATTGCAAAGGGATTCAAGCAGCGCTATGGCCTTGACTATGAGGACACCTTGAGTCCTGTGGTGAAGCCCATTACCATTTATCTCCTATTGTCGATGGCTCTTTCTCATGGATGGTATCTTCATCAGCTTGATATTCAGAATGTGTTGTTACATGGGGTTCTCGAGGAGGAGGCCTTTATGTGACAACCACCTGGTTTTGAGGATCCTAGCTATCCAAGACATTTGTGTTAGCTTGATAAGGCTATCTATGGTCTCAAACATGCTCCACGCGCATGGCATGCTAGACTTGGTTCTGTACTTTCTGGTCTTGGTTTCACATCCTCTACAGCTGATACATCCTTGTTTATTCTGCGACGGTCGGAAGTCACCCTCTACTGAACGTGGTGAGCTCATCATCTGATACATCCTTGTTGATGACATTATTGTGGTGAGCTCATCGTCTGCAGCTACTGATCGTCTTATTCAGAAACTTGGCTCTTCGTTTTCTCTCACGGATCTTGGTCCACTCCATTATTTCCTTGGCATTGAGGTACATACTCCCCATCGTGGTGGCCTTCTTTTAAGTCAGCGTAAGTATGCCTCTGAGTTGTTGATTAAACCTAGACTTTAGAAGTGTGCTCCTATAACTACTCCTATGGTTGCTTCTGAGATACTTTCAGCTACTGATGGCACTCTCCTTTCGGCTGAGGACTCTACTTGCTACCGTAGTATTGTTGGTGGTCTACAATACCTCACTATGACATGCCTAGATTTGTCCTTTGCAGTCAACAAAGTGTGTCACTTTCTTCATGCTCCTCGGTGTTCTCATTGGTCGGCGATCAAGCACATCCTTCGCTATGTGTAGGGTACTCTGTCACATGGGCTGTTGTTGTGTCCCTTCTCTACTGCGCCGCTCTTGTCAGCTTTCTCTGATGCTGACTGGGCGGGTGATCCTAATGACCGCCGATCAACGGTGGATTTGCTATCTTTTATGGAGGAAATCTAGTGTCATGGAGTACTAGAAAACATGCTACTATTTCTCGTTCCAGTACATTGCTAATGCTACTGCTGAGTTAATTTGGGTACAAGCCCTCTTTGGTGAACTTGGAGTGATTCAAAGAAACCCACCTATTCTATGGTGCGATAATATTGGAGCTACATATCTTTCTGCCAACCTGGTGTTTCATACTAAAACTAAACATATCGAGATTGATTTTCACTTTGTTTATGAACGGGTTGCTCAGAAGCTACTGGACATTAGGTTCATCTCCTTCAAGGATCAGTTAGCTGATATCTTCACCAAGCCGCTGCCACTGCCACTGTTTACTGCATGTAGGTGCAATCTCAACCTCTCAGAAGTTGAGACTGAGGGAGGGTGATAAACGTTATATTTGTACATAGTTTGTTACGTTGTACCCCTGTAAACTCCATATATATAATGATACCAGACCGGCCCTAGTTGGTATGAGCCTTTTACTCTACCATACACGTTTATTAACACCCTGGACCGACAAGAGAGTAAAATGCAATACTAGATGACCAGTGACCGTCTCAAATTCCGAAAATGAAGACTAAGAAACCGAACTCTGGAATTGTTTCAATATTTACGCTGATGCCTTTTAGTGATTGCCTGCTAAAATGTGTATTAAGAACACACAACAGCTAGTTACACAGAAGCTGCATGCAGGTTTTTAACGCAAGACCTAATTACAACCTATCGATCTGCAAATGTAGATTGTATTTAACTTGTAGATGCATTCCTCATCGCAAGCCAAATTGAAAATGCATGTGCTAATAGCCATTGGCAGCTGTAGTATCAGGTAAGTTGCCTTGCTATTGCAAACGAATCTTGCAATAATCAAACATGATGGTTCTGGTCGTTACACTCAATAATGTGGAGACCTTAGAGATGGAAAACTCTTTGGACGATGTTAAAACAATTCTTGATATTCAGAGTATCATAAGAAGAAAAATTACTGATAAACTCATAACCAACCCGTGGTTGGATGGTTTGGAGGGCAGTGGCACCCCCAGCCTACCATAGTTCAAACCCCAGGTTTGATACATTGGTGTCTCATAATATGGGGTATATTATTTGGTGGGATGCGACGTTCTCGTCGATAGCGAGACACCTGGTGAGTTCGTCAAGCTCAAGACCCATCAGATCAATCTCAAGGCTCAGGCTTACAGAGGTGCTCATAGGGTAGGGTGTGGGTGCGTGTGTTAATAGGGGTGATTTTATGTGTGTATTTGTGAGTGTCTGCGTTTGTACTGCGATAAACTAACACTGGCAAGAAAAAAATTAGGTCGGAAAGAAGAGAACAACAACAATCATGTCTTGGAGGACTATTGGGCACGAGACACAATCGGTATTCTGAAAAAAGAAAAACAATGACTTTTGTCTAATATTGATGATCTTGAAGCATTAGCAGAATCTCGTTTTTTGACTGTGCATGAAATTGAGCTCAAGAGACAATTGAATGCATAGTTATCACGACTTCTACGCGAGGAGGAACTCAAATGGTATCATTGTTCCAAATCCCAATTCATTTTGCATGGGGTTTGAAATACAAGATACTTCCATAGTGTTAGCAATGGTAGGCACAAGAAGAAACTTATTCGATCCTTAATTCAAGATGATGGAACGATTGAAGGACATGCGTTGTTGAAGTCATACATTGCAAACTCTTATGAAGTTTTGTTTAGGGATGATGGCTCGGTGTTGATGTAGAGCTCGTTGTAAACCCCAAGAGGAAGGTTTGGTGAGCACAACAGCAAGTTTCCCTCAGTTATGAAACCAAGGTTTAATCGAACAAGTAGGAGCAAGGAAACACCCCAAAGGTGTTGCTAGCTGAGCCTTGGCAGGGCACACTACCGGTGCAAGTAGCAACATGGAGACCTGCACAACACAACCACAGAACTTTGTCCCCAACTTGTGATGAGGTTGTCAATCTCACCGTGTTTTGCTGAAAACAAAGAATTTAACGTATCAAACGGAAGGAAGTAATAGTTTGCAGAAAGTAAACACAAAGAAGTAAACGGTTTGTAGATTGTATGTAAAAGAAAAGACCGGGATCCATAGTTCACTAGAGGTGGCTCTCCTTAAGATAGATAACATGCTGGGTGAACAAATTACAGCGGGGCAATTGACAAACATCGAGAAAGCAATACATGCATATACTAATCATCTTGACTTCTTTGGAACTTGATTGGGCATTACCACATTATACATAGACAGCCATCCAATTGCATCTATGACTAATAATCCACCTTCAGGTTATCATCCGAACACCCTCCGATATTAAGTTGCAAGCAACAAAATATTGCTTTACGAATTGCGTGTAATGTAAACAATACGATTGTTCTATGAACAAAGGATTGTTGTTTTCTCCCTAGTAGCAACAGCACATCTAGTACCTTAGAGATTTCTGTCACTTCCCCAGATTACCAGAGGCATGAACCCACTATTGAGCATAAATACTAACTCTTGGAGTTGCTAGCATCTACTTGGACAAGATAGCTACTAACAACGGAAAGCATGCAAGATCACAAATAACAAAGACATGATAGAATCAATAATCAATCTAAAATAGCATCTCAATATCCATCGGATCCCCGCAAACACAACATGCAGAATTACAAATAGATGATCTTGATCATGAACGGAGCTCACAAGATCTAGACATGAAAGCACAAAGGAGGAGAACCAGCCATTTAGCTACTACATGGATCCATAGTCCAAGGATGAACTACTCACGCATCACACCGGAGGCTTGCATGGTGATGAAGAAGGCCTCCAAGGTGAATTCCCCTCTCCGGCAGGGTGCCGGGAAGAGCTTCAGATCCCTCCCGATCTAGGGATGGAGATGACGGCGGCTACAGACTCTTTCGTGGATTTTTGATCGGGTACTTAGGGTTTTCGTCCCGAGGGCATCTTATAGGCGGGAGGAGAGGCCGAGGGTGTGCTGGGGTCGGCCAGACCACCCCCTGGCGCGGGCCAGGCCTGGCCGCGCGGCCACGTGGTGTGGCCGGCCCCCAGCCCTTCTTCGTCTCGTATTCTCAAATCTGATGACTTCCGGAAAAATAGGCACTTTGGCTTTTGTCCCGTCCAATTCCGAGAATATTCATTTTCTGAGTTTCCTAGAACCAAAAGTAGCAGAAAACAGGCAGCTGGCACTGTGGCTCTTGTTAATAGGTTAGTTCGAGAAATCATATGAAAAGTACTCCAAAGTATGGACAAAACACAAGAAAGTGGATAAAACCAAGCATGGAACATCAAAAATTATAGATACATTTGCAATGTATCAACATCCCCAAGCTTAACTCCTGCTCGTCCTCGAGTAGGTAAGTGATAAAAAGAAAGAATAATTTTTGAGGTGACATGCACCATCAAATACTTGATCAAAGTATTTGTAAAACATTCAAAGCTGGGATCATAGTACTTCAATCATAACATGAAAGACAATGTTCTAGCAATAAGACAAAGAAACTATGATGCAACATGAAAAGGCACAAACAAAAGATTCATGAATAACAATGCTTTGCAAGACGTTTGTTTATTTCACATAAAGAAAACATAGCATAATAGTATTCAGCTTGTCCCTCATAGAGTAGCAAATATAAATGCATAGGACACCTTCAAAGTTCATAAGAGTGACTAGATACAAAGAGTTTAAAACAAGCAATATCAAGTTATGCATCAATCAACTAGTCTTGGGACAATGCACATAGAACTAAGAATGGCCACTATGCTCTCAAAGTAGGTGCATAAAGGTAGAAGGTGTAGACTCAATATAATGGTAGAAGAAAGGCCTTCATAGAAGGAAGTAGGGATTCAAGTCTCATAAAGAGCTTCCAAAAATTATGGTACTTATAGCTTTCAGCTCTCATTTCCCCTATCATAAGCATCTTGAAGTGATTAAGGTTAAAGTGAACAAACTATGGTGTACATGCTTGACGAAGTATAAGTTAGAAGTCTCATGTCCGTTGTATACGAGGGCCGCTCCTCATGCTACTCAAGTTTAGTCACCGGTAAGTTCTTGTCATCGTAAGTACATGTGTATCATAGAGAACCGCCAACGGGGTACCCCTTGCCCGATGATACGGAAGAATCCCCATATCAAAATGATAAGGCAAGCAGACAACGAGCATCTCAGCAATCTTCTTATTTAGCATGGGAATATGGTGCTTTTTTCTCTCTTTCCTCTTTTCATAATCTCTTTTTTTTCTTTTTCTCTTTTTTTCTCAATATAGGACTCTTTTTTATAAGAAGAATGCTTCATAGACAGCTCATTATGGTTACACTGCAGGTTTCCACCATGTTAGCATGGATTAGACCAGCGGCCCAGACGTTTCTCTAACACATATACATAACTCCATGGACTTACAAGCTCCCCTTTCATTTACACACCGACGACATCCATATACAAAAGAGCATGATATCAACTAGGTACAAAGTACCAAGTGAAATGTTGAAAGTGTTCCTCATGATAGCATGGTTCTGCTAATTCCCAACAAATAAGTGCAATCATATACAACATAGATGACACAATGGTTCAAGTTTATTAAGGGCAAGAAAATTAAAGTGTGCCATCATGTTCGTGAGAGCTTTAATCACTAGTTTTCTCATAACAAGTTTAATTTGGAAGGTAAACATGAAGGGATACGGGTAGGCTACACTAGCGTAAAATCAAAAATTTCTACCGCGTCAACCAGGAATACTATTGTCATAGATCACGGGATTACCGCTAGACGCGCAGGTGCGGAACTCGATGAAGCACGTTGCGGCAGTGTAGATGTTCTACGTCTCCTCCTCGTCCTCGTCCCACGAGCAGCTCCCCTTTGCGCGGCTCGACCAAGTGCTACAGATGCAGCACCTCCGAGGTATCCACACGTCCGGAGTGGAAGTCGTCACACGCCAGACTGCTAGGTCTGCGCGTGCAACACAGGCGGAAGAGGAGTGGCGGCTGGGTGGAATGCTCTCTCCTTTTCAGCTCGCCACACTCCCTCTTATATAGGCATCCCTGGTGGGCTTCTACATTAGCAGCCCATTAGCAGCCTAAGCCTGGTCTAATTCGGATCCAATCCTCATTAGGCTTCCAGCCCCTAAGGTGTGTGACCCTATAGGTTCATACACGTATAGACATGACGCGAGTACACTTACTCCGTCAATAGTTGGTAGCGGCCTCTAGCAAGACGTGCCAACTCCTAAACGCATATAAAGATCATTCGGACGAACCATCACAAGGTTGAGTACATGTCTTTCCCTTTGCCTCACGATATTTGGTCTAGCTCTAAGCTGACCTCTCTTTCTCGATACTGTGATTCAGAATCCCTTTACTAGGTTAACTCTTAACCATATGTAGCACGGCCATGCATTTCTGGATCCGATCACTCGAGGGGCCCAGAGATATCTCTCTCAAGTAGAGAGGGGCAAATCCCATCTTGATTGACCGATGCCTTGCAGCATGTATCAGGACAAACCCGAAAGCTATCTTTATAACTACCCAATTACGGAGTAGTGTTTGATAGCCCCAAAGTAGGTCGATCCACATCTCAAGTACATGCGACAATCTCAGGTCTAAGGACAAAACGTACACGATGTGTAGAGAGAGCTGCAAGTATTATTGCTAGTCTCATGTTGGGTCAGTCCAACCCCATGTTCATAACATGTGTCCACATCATTGGTTTGACATCTCCATGTCAATGACTTGCGAAACATAGTCATTAACCAATCGATGTGCTAGTCTAATATTCACGTGTGTCCTCGCATGAACTCCGACTAGGGACAATTATTAGATAACCATACAAGTAAAGAGTTTCACAAACAATTCACATAATTGCCAATCAATACAAGTTGCCTAGTATATGGATATTCAAGGAACATTATAATAACTCATGGATACACATGAAATACAATCATCTCTATGATTGCCTCTAGGGCATATTTCCTTCAGTCTCCCACTTGCACTAGAGTCAATCTAGACAGTGTCTAATACCTATTGCTCTTGTGTGCGCTTCATGCGCAGGTTGCGGGAGTGGCTTAGCAAAGGGATCATCAACATTTGAGTCCGTATGTATTTTGCATAACATGACACTGCCTTCATCAATGAACTCACGAATCAGATGGTAGCGCATGCGAATATGTTTGTTCTTCTGGTGCTGTCTAGGTTCTTTGGCTTGTGCAATAGCACCATTGTTGTCACAATAAACGTCCAAGGGATTGGACGAGCCTTGAACCACACCAAGAGCGATCAGGAAATTCCTAATCCAAACAGCTTCCTTTGCAGCCTCCGAGGCAGCAATATATTCAGCTTCTGTTGAAGAGGAGGCCACTGTATCTTGCTTGGAACTTTTCCAGCTCACAGCACCACCATTCATGACAAACACATAACCTGATTGCGATTTCGAGTCATCTGAGTCATTAAGGTAACTCGCATCTGTGTAACCCTTTACACTGAGTTCAACCTCACCTCCATAAACTAGGAACATATCCTTAGTCCTTCTCAACTACTTAAGGATATTCTTTACCGCTGTCCAGTGAATCTCACCTGGATCAGCCTGGTATCTGCTCATAACACTTAGAGCATAGGAAACATCTGGGCGAGTACATGTCATTGCATACATGATGGATCCAATAGCCGAAGCATATGGAATCCTACTCATGCGTTCTCGCTCATCAGTGGTCGAAGGACACTGAGTCTTGCTTAGTTTAATGCCGTGAGACATGGGCAAGAACCCCTTCTTAGCCTCTTCCATGCTGAACCGTTTCAACACTTTGTCAATATACGTACTCTGGCTTAATCCAATTAGCCTCCTTGATCTATCTCTATAGATCTTGATACCCAGAATATATGCCGCTTCTCCCAAGTCCTTCATAGAAAAACTATTTTTCAATGAGGTCTTAATAGACTCGAGCATAGGAATGTCATTTCCAATCAATAATATGTCATCCACATATAAGATTAGAAACACAAGTGATTTCCCATTTTCTTTCTTATACACACAAGGTTCTTGTTCGTTTTTGGTGAAGCCAAACTCCTTTACAGCTTCATCAAATCGAATGTTCCAACTCCGAGATGCTTGCTTCAGCCCATAAATAGACTTTTGAAGTTTGCATACCTTTCCAGCATTGTTTGGATCGACAAAACCTTCGGGCTGCATCATATACATGTCCTCAGAAAGGATTCCATTTAAGAAAGCCGTCTTGACATCCATCTGCCATATCTCATAATCGAAATGTGCAGCAATGGCTAGAATGATCCGTATAGATTTAAGCATCGCTACGGGCGAGAAAGTCTCGTCGTAGTCAACTCCTTGAACTTGTCTAAAACCTTTTGCAACAAGTCGAGCTTTATGGATGTGAACATTTCCATCCATATCAATCTTCTTCTTATATATCCACTTGCACTCGATGGCTTTAAAACCATCAGGCAGGTCAACCAAGTTCCAAACTTGATTGTCTCCCATGGACTCTATCTCGGATCTCATGGGAATCAGCCATTTCTCAGAGTCTGGGTCCACCATCGCTTCTGCATAGGTCGCAGGCTCATCATTGTCTAACAATAATAACTCTCGCGCTTCGCGGAGCCTCGCCGACCTTCGTGGTTGTGGTGCTTCTATTGCCACGGGTTCCTCAACTTGTTCTGCTACAATAGCATCACTCGTAGAAGCATCCCCGACTGGCTCATCTTGAACTTCTTCAAGTCGCACCGACCTTCCACTCGTTCCCTTTGTGAGAAACTCTTTCTCTAGGAAAACACCGCTACGAGCGACAAACACTTTGCCCTCTTCTCGGTTGTAGAAGTAATACCCTAAGGTTTCCCTTGGGTATCCCACAAAAATGCACTTATCCGATTTGGGTGTTAGCTTGTCCGACTGAAGTCGCTTGACAAATGCATCACAACCCCAAATCTTTAGAAAAGACAAACTGGGATTCTTTACAGTCCACATCTCATATGGTGTCTTAGCTACGAATTAAGATGGTACCCTATTTAGTGTGAAAGCTGCTGTTTCTAGCGCGTAACCCCAAAATGATAATGGTAAATCCGACTGGCTCATCATCGATCGAACCATGTCCAACAAAGTTCGATTACGCCGTTCAGAGACCCCGTTTCTTTGAGGCGTTCCGAGCGGCGTGAGCTGTGGAACAATTCCGCAACTCTTAAGATGATTGCTAAACTCGTGACTCAAATATTCACCTCCGCGATCAGATCGCAAGGCCTTTATTTCTTGCCACGTTGATTCTCTACCTCATTTTGAAACTCTTTGAACTTTTCAAAAGTTTCAGACTTATGCTTCATCAAGTAGACATAGCCATATCTACTGAAATCATCAGTGAAAGTAATGAAGTAGTGATATCCTCCTCTGGCTGTCGTGCTCATTGGTCCACATACATCAGTATGTATGAGTTCCAACAAGTGTGTCGCTCTCTCGGGAAACCCCGTAAAAGGCGTCTTGGTCATCTTTCCAAGTAAACAAGCTTGACATGTCTCGTATGATTCAAAATCAAACGAAGTTAGAAGACCATCACCATGGAGCTTCTTCATGCGCTTTTCACTTATATGCCCCAAACGACAATGCCATAGATAGGTAGGACTCAAATCATTTGGCCGAAGCCTTTTAGCACTAACATTGTAAACACATGCATTATCAAGATTTAAAATAAATAACCCATTCACAATGGGAGCATCAGCCACAAACATAGCATTCTTAGAGATTACACAACCATTGTTTGTACTCGCGAATGAATAACCATCCCTCATCAAACATGAAGGTGATAAAATGTTTCGACCCATACTAGGAATGTAATAACAATTATTCAACTCCATGATAAATCCTCACGGAAGGTGAAGTTGCATGACGCCGACGAACAATGCAGCAACCCTTGCTTTATTTCCGACGCGAAAATCCACTTCGCCTTTTTGCACTTCTCTAGTCCTTATTAGCCCCTGCATCGAATTGCAAATATGAGCAACCGATCCGGTATCAAATACCCAAGAGTTAACATAAGAATCTGCGAGAAAAATGTCCACAACATTTACAACAAGTGTACCTGAGTGGGAAGTACTCTTACTTCCACTTTTCTTCAAAGAAGCCTGGTACTTGCTGCAGTTTCTCTTCCAGTGGCCATATTCGTGACAAAAGAAACACTCAGTGTCTCCTGCAGGACCAGCCTTTTGCTTGGGTGCAGGGTTTGGCTTAGGGATCGTATCCTTAGCCTTGCCCTTCTTCTTCTGCCAAGAAGTGCCCTTTTTCTTGAAGCTAGGCTTGTTCTGCACAGCCATCACATGGCTATGCCCTGCACACTTCTTAATGTCACATTCTGCTGTTTTCAGCATCCCACATAATTCATTAAGGCCCCTCTCCACCCCATGCATATGGTAGTTCGAAATGAAATGCCCATAGCTAGATGGAAGAGATGCCAAAATGAAGTCAGTGGCCAACTCTTGGCCTAATGGAAAACCAAGCTTTTCCAAAGTCTGACTGTAACCAACCATTTTGATCACATGGGGGCCTACAGCTGCTCCCTCTGCCAGCTTGCATTCCACAAAGGACTTAGCGACATTGTACCTCTCAGTCCTAGCCTGAGTCTGGAACATGTCCTTAAGCGCAACGATCATATCGTACGCTTCCTGATCCTCAAACTGTTTTTGAAGATCAGGTTCCATGCATGCAAGCATAAGACAACTGACCTCAAGAGATTCATCACATGCTTTCTTGTAGGCATTCTTAAGGGTAGCAGTTGCATTATCAGCAGGTTCATCCGGGATTGGGGTATCCAGAACAGTTTCCTTTTTCTCAGCCCTGAGAACAATTCTCAGGTTACGGACCCAGTCCGAATAGTTTGTTCCATTTAGTTTATCCTTTTCAAGAATCGAACGCAAAGCAAAAGGTGATGAATTGTTCGGTGCCATTGATCTACAACAAAAAAATATGCAAAATACTAAGCCATGTAACCATGAAAGAGTAAAACATATTAAACAATTTAATAGCATATACTCCCACTTAAATCAACATCCCTCTATTGATACTAAGTGATTCAAGATCCACAATTAACAAGTCGACTAGTGAGCTTTAGCATCACTGCTAGAAGACAAGGTAAATCGGTAAGCAACCTTTGCTAATCATATCACATATGACTCTTGTTGTTGGGTGACATCTCTATGTCAAAACTAGGCGCCCAACCTTTATGCCCCAAGGTCCTTAACTGTTAAGATGACCTTGTTAAGCTCACCAACCCTCATGCGTGTAGGTATCCGATACAAACCCATCCAGCCAAGGAAAACCGTGGCACCCTAATTTCATAGACCCACCAACGATTGTACAGGGCATAGGATGGTGCAAGGTTTGGTTGGGAGGGCATGGTTTAACTTAAACTTTGTGAGGGATCGTTCTACTTCTATCATCTAAGCATGCATAGTAGTAAAACGTATAAGAATAGCATTCACATAGATGTGATACAGTATGGCCCATTTTCTCATGGTGATCTCCATCGCCATAGAACCTGTCCACCATGATGATCTCCATCTTCATGCTCTATGCGAGCCATCCTCCAAGTGATGAGTTCTCCAAGAAATAATACAAGCTATTACTCCTAACATCTAGTAATCAAAATTACATTGTATTGGGATCATCACAAGTTGGCACGCATGCCATTACAATAATTGACAACACATATGGCTCCAGCCGTGTTGCCCAACTCACGACACGCAGGTCATGAAAAATACATACATGCATCACATACATTTTGGGCCATACTGATCACATAAATCCTGCAAAAACAAGTTGTGCATAGAATCGCATTCTACCGGATCATGTGAAATCGTACCACCTATGAACCTTAACGAGATACAAAAAAGGGGGGCTACGACTAAGGGGGGTCTAGGGGGTCTCCCCCTGCGGGGTTCGAAGGGGCAGCGCCCCTCGCGGTACCTTTTTCTTTAAGGATTTTGATCGGCAAATCCAATTTACCATAAAACGACCATAGTTCCGATTTGACCAAACTCCTTTGATCACGGTACGTCGATTCAGATCAAATTCCCGATTCGATCAATCATATTGATCTTCGCGTGATTCAGAAGGATTTATGTGTCACTGTCTACCCCGATGGCGGAAACCGACCGGTAGGGGGTAAGTTGTTCGACGACCTTAGAATCACGATCACGGAAAGTAAGATCATAGATCAATCCAGAAACACCGCCATACAAACGATCATATCATTCATATCAATCTACATATCACCATATGCAAACTTCCCGAACCTATGACTGAATAGCATCGGCTCTGATACCACTGAAGGGATACGGGTAGGCTACACTAGCGTAAAATCAAAAATTTCTACCGCGTCAACCAGGAATACTATTGTCATAGATCACGGGATTACCGCTAGACGCGCAGGTGCGGAACTCGATGAAGCACGTTGCGGCAGTGTAGATGTTCTACGTCTCCTCCTCGTCCTCGTCCCACGAGCAGCTCCCCTTTGCGCGGATCGTCCAAGTGCTACAGATGCAGCACCTCCGAGGTATCCACACGTCCGGAGTGGAAGTCGTCACACGCCAGACTGCTAGGTCTGCGCGTGCAACACAGGCGGAAGAGGAGTGGCGGCTGGGTGGAATGCTCTCTCCTTTTCAGCTCGCCACACTCCCTCTTATATAGGCATCCCTGGTGGGCTTCTACATTAGCAGCCCATTAGCAGCCTAAGCCTGGTCTAATTCGGATCCAATCCTCATTAGGCTTCCAGCCCCTAAAGTGTGTGACCCTATAGGTTCATACACGTATAGACATGACGCGAGTACACTTACTCCGTCAATAGTTGGTAGCGGCCTCTAGCAAGACGTGCCAACTCCTAAACGCATATAAAGATCATTCGGACGAACCATCACAAGGTTGAGTACATGTCTTTCCCTTTGCCTCACGATATTTGGTCTAGCTCTAAGCTGACCTCTCTTTCTCGATACTGTGATTCAGAATCCCTTTACTAGGTTAACTCTTAACCATATGTAGCACGGCCATGCATTTCTGGATCCGATCACTCGAGGGGCCCAGAGATATCTCTCTCAAGTAGAGAGGGGCAAATCCCATCTTGATTGACCGATGCCTTGCAGCATGTATCAGGACAAACCCGAAAGCTATCTTTATAACTACCCAGTTACGGAGTAGTGTTTGATAGACCCAAAGTAGGTCGATCCACATCTCAAGTACATGCGACAATCTCAGGTCTAAGGACAAAACGTACACGATGTGTAGAGAGAGCTGCAAGTATTATTGCTAGTCTCATGTTGGGTCAGTCCAACCCCATGTTCATAACATGTGTCCACATCATTGGTTTGACATCTCCATGTCAATGACTTGCGAAACATAGTCATTAACCAATCGATGTGCTAGTCTAATATTCACGTGTGTCCTCGCATGAACTCCGACTAGGGACAATTATTAGATAACCATACAAGTAAAGAGTTTCACAAACAATTCACATAATTGCCAATCAATACAAGTTGCCTAGTATATGGATATTCAAGGAACATTATAATAACTCATGGATACACATGAAATACAATCATCTCTATGATTGCCTCTAGGGCATATTTCCTTCAGTCTCCCACTTGCACTAGAGTCAATCTAGACAGTGTCTAATACCTATTGCTCTTGTGTGCGCTTCATGCGCAGGCTGCGGGAGTGGCTTAGTCAAGGGATCAGCAACATTTGAGTCCGTATGTATTTTGCATAACATGACACTGCCTTCATCAATGAACTCACAAATCAGATGGTAGCGCATGCGAATATGTTTGTTCTTCTGGTGCTGTCTAGGTTCTTTGGCTTGTGCAATAGCACCATTGTTGTCACAATAAACGTCCAAGGGATTGGACGAGCCTTGAACCACACCAAGAGCGATCAGGAAATTCCTAATCCAAACAGCTTCCTTTGCAGCCTCCGAGGCAAGCAATATATTCAGCTTCTGTTGAAGAGGAGGCCACTGTATCTTGCTTGGAACTTTTCCAGCTCACAGCACCACCATTCATGACAAACACATAACCTGATTGCGATTTCGAGTCATCTGAGTCATTAAGGTAACTCGCATCTGTGTAACCTTTACACTGAGTTCAACCTCACCTCCATAAACTAGGAACAAATCCTTAGTCCTTCTCAA